>OY743217.1:16541341-17141341 GCA_963555745.1 Cardamine flexuosa
AATCCGAGCTCCTCCTCTTGCTGCTGCTTTGTCTTTTGAGTAGTTTCTGGAGGAATAAGCCGTGATGATGAGTCAGAGAATCAGATAGAGCATCTTCAATGTTCAATGAAAGTGAAGACCAGAGGATCTGATCCGATTTTGTTGAACATTCTCGACTGCCAAATCCTCCCTATGAGATGTCAGTACAGAATGATTGGTTGGGATCCTAAAGGTTGGAGAAACGATTACAGAGGCATGATCATTATTCAATCCAACTGCCTCCCCTGATGCCCTCATGGTTTGGCTTGAGTGGGAACTCAATTGTGTTCACAAATGAACCGAGCGATGTAACCTTTTCTTATACAGGAAGGGCGGAAGACCAAGAGTGAATCGTGTGGTGATCCTCAACAGATATCCACTTGTGGCTCTTTGGATACCTGAGACATTTTCTTGGTTTTGTTTTTAACCTTTGAGCTTAGGTATATATATATTGTGGAGTGTTTATCTAGTCTAGATCAATCTTGTATTTAAGTTTTAATGAGTTTCTGCTTGACTATCCCACTAATTTGTCAAAAATACATAGCCATGTCTTTGAAAATGGTTGTCTCATTAACTCTCAAAACCGTGTCTGGCTGTGTTTTTAGTTTCATGTGGTTATGTTTGGAAAGAAGTCCGGTTTTGTCCCCAAATCATGACTACAAGCTTGAAAGACTCATGTGTACCTGTTACGCATTGTAGCCAAAGTTGAGACACAGGAGATAAAACTGTTAGTGTAAAACAGTAAAAGCATGTTGAGTGAATAATTCGAAAAAGAAAATATTTTTTATTTGACTACAACCTAAATAACGAAGGTTTTATAGTAATTTTTAAAAGCTCTCGAGTTCCAAGGAGGGTTCACCATTGGAAACCAAACCGTCTCTAGTCTAATAAATGTTGTTTTTTCTACACTCTTTCCTCCATGAGATTGCAGTGTAGAGGCTGAGAGATTTAAGGACTTTGATAATGGCGAATCAGCATTTCTTCAAGCCTCTTCTTCCTGGCTTTCACAACTTCTTGGTAATATTTCTCTCCCTTTCTCTTTCTCACTTATTCTCTGTATCTTTGAGAAGCTCATAAAGAAAGATGGGTCTTGTTTTGTATTTGCATGTTGCCTCAGACAATTCCTGTAGCATTCTTGAAGAACATAGAAGGAAGATATGAGCAGAAGACAGCAGAGTTAAGATCAGATGCGTCCAAGAAAATCTGGAAAGTGAAGATAGATGGCAGTAACCTCACTGACGGTTGGAAAGAGTTTGCTCTTTCACATGATCTTCGAATAGGTGACATCATCATTTTCAGACAAGAGTGTGACATGTCTTTCCACGTCACACCTTTAGGACCTAGTTGTTGTGAGATTCAATATAAATACGACCAGAACAGTCCCAGTGAGTTGTGTTCTTTCGTTTCTTTAACTGATATTTAAGAGATATAACTAGTGGGATTTATTCTCTTATTTTTTTCAGAGTTGGTTAAAAAGAAGAAGAAAGTGAAGAAGAATCCAAGAAAAGAAGCAGAGTCTTCTTCTTGTTGGGTGGCTAATGTCACGTCTGCGAATCTACGTTACGACTCACTGGTATCATTCTCTATACTCCTAATTTAAATCCAATAAGAAACATTTATACAAGGGTCTGAATTAGATCAGAACTCATATTTGTATTGTAATGAATTTTCCAGAGTCTTCCAATGAGTTTTGTGAGGGAAAATGGTATAGTCGTTGGATCTGGAAAGATTGTTCTCATGAATGAAAAGAGCAGATCATGGACGTTAGAACTGAGACTAAAGCAATCAAGTGGAACTACTTACATCAGAGGAGGGTGGAGAAGTTTCTGTGGTGCCAATAAGCTTAAAGCTGGAGATAATGTCACTTTCAAACTGAGCCAAAGAGGAGGAACTCTTGTTCTACGTTTCTCCTCCAAAGAGCCAGAAGAAGAAGAAGAAGATGAAGAAACCAAGGAAGTGGTGTCTCTTTCAACAGAACCGGAAAGCGATGAAGAGAGCATCCAAGACCAAGAAGAGAGGATCTCACAGGAATGCTCAAAAAGAAAGGAAAACAATGTTAGATTGATTTGGAAAGGTTCATCTTCTTCATCTCAAAACCGATTTGTGACAGTAACTGTTACACCTTACAACATCAGATCATCAAAACTGGTTAGTTTCATCACCAAGCCATTCAATTTCTTTTTACAAGTCGTATGGATTCTTCATCCTTGTTAAAAACTCTTTCTCAGGTTCTCCCAATACCTTTCACAAGGGTGAACGGCATAAAAAATGCAAAGAAGATGAGTCTGTTGGATAAACACGGGGTGAAATGGTCTACGAATATGAGGTTAGAGAAGAAACGTGAGAGAATGGTCTTGGGAGGAGTATGGAAAGAGTTTTGTGACGCTAATGGTGTGAAGATAGGAGAATTAATCAAGTTGGAGCTAATTTGGAAAGCAGACAAAAGCTCTGTTCTTAAGTTCTGCTCCAAAGTGATGCCACAACTCATATGAAGTCATTAAAAAGCATAAATCAATGTTTCAACTAATGATTCTGTAATGCTATTTTTTTGTGTGAAGAAGACAATTGTAAGTTGCTTTTGTTTTGTTGATGTGATGTAATCTCATCATAGCTCCCTCAGGCTTTTGTCTCTCTGCTTAAGCTGTTTTCACTCTCACTGTATTCTAAATTTCTAATGATCATATTAGATTGTTTTATTGAATAATATTTACCAAGACAATATTTGATTCAGAGCTCGTCTTGATTATTGAATGTTGTTTCAAAAACAAATTTCACCGCTTCTTTACGGTGGCTCCCCCGGATTTGAGTCACCACCACTGCTCTCACCAGCCCTTCTTTGTCACTTTTGAACTCGGAGTAGCAATCATCCTACATTGTCTTCCTCCGTCTTCTCTCTCATGACAAAATCTAAAAGAGACGAGATAAACGGAGTCTCCGGTGAGAAATTCGCCGACGATCCAGATCTGCGATGGCCTTACCTGAATCGATGGTCGGCGGACAAGCTACCACTCTCTCCTCTCCCACTTGTGGAACCCCGTACTGATGGAGCCTCACAAGCAACTGATTGACCATCCTCGATGGACCTCTTGAATCCACCTCTTCCGTTCATTCAGACCGTACCACTGGTCATAGTGGAGCCTCCAACTGAACCGGTGGTGAACTCTACCATATCATCGTCGGGAATTGCTCACTCTTCTCCTCTAGATATCTCGAATCCTTCCCCTCTGTCAGATTCGACCTTACCAGACATAGTCGACCCTCCAATTGAACCAGTGGTGAGTTTTCCATAGTCTTCTTTATTGGAAAAATCTCACCATACCTTCGCAGAAAAAGTTCGACTTTATGCAGTACACTATGAGCTTGTTCACGATGCTCGCTTATTAATATCCATAAAATTGTATGTCTATACCCGCTTTATCTCGGATTTACTTGTACTTAACCCGTAGGTCACCTATCTGATTGACATCTCTAACAATGTGAGATATTAAACACACATTGTTTTCTTATTGATTGAGTTAATATCTGCCCGTTTATAAAAATTCAAATCACAACATATGCATAAATTTTTTTAAAATTTTTATTAATCATACGTTTTATATAATAATTTAAAATAATTTGAAAATAATATCAAATAAAGATGATAAGAGAATCATAATTCATACTATTAAAGCCACAATATTAGATAAGGAAGGGATTGTAGAGGAATATTAGATAAGAAAAAATTGTAAATAATTAAGATTGTTTATTTAGAAAGAGAATAATAGATAAATTAAATATGAGAGTGATTGGATATATGAATAACTATTTGGTGTTTGGAAACATGAATAGCCTTAAATTTGTACTTCAGTTTTAATAGTATAAGATTTATTAATATCATCAGAACTTTAAAGTATTACGCCTCTTATCTCTCAACTCTCTATCACGTTAACTTGCTCTTAGCTGAGGATCTCTTCTTCAATCGAAGATTTTTTGCAGGTGAGTACAGGATCTGTGTTTTAGGAACATTGACCTTGAGTTCTATCAGTTTACTTGTGACTTACGGTTTACCTCTATCAAAGGTATCAAACACCAAACAGTTCTCGGAAACAGTGGTTGAAACTAGAGCTATGACACATAAGGAAGGGGTTCATCAACTTGAAGCAGCACTAACCACACGCATCGACGTCGTGCTTCAACGAACTCAAACTGTGGAAGGTATGGTGACAGCTCAAAACGAGAAACTTGATAAAAACATCGCTGAGATGTTCGAAGCAATTCAGTTACTTTCTCTCACTCGTGGGGACACAGAGGCAAGTGTATCATCGCCACTATCTGCTACTCCGAACAATGCTAAATCATACCTAGGAAAAGGAAAATTTGGTCCTCACACAAATTACTCGGGAGTTACAAGGTTAGCAAAGCTTGACTTTCCTCGGTTTAATGGTGATAAAATCAAAGAATGGCTGTTTAAGGTTGAGCAGTTCTTTGTCATCGATCACACACCGGCTGACCTTAAGGTGGTGGGATTGCTTCCATTCACTTTGACGACGTTGCAGCAACTTGGCATCAGTCCATTATGGAATCTGATATGGGGAGTACAATCATGTATGATTGAACGACATATAAGATGCTGTTGCAGGTAAGATTTGATGAAATTTTGGATGATCCGATTGCTGACTTGAAACAATTGCAGGAAACGGAAGGTACTATGGACTATCATGCTCGATTTGAGGTTATTAAAACAAGAGTCAAACTTTCTGAAGAATACTTGGTCAGTGCTTATTTAGCCTGCTTAAGAATGGATACACAGATGCATATTCGTATGTTTCAGCCGCAAAATACTCGACAATGTTTGCTTCTTGGAAGATTGTATGAGAAGGCTCACCCCAAGAAACCGTTTAATACGGCATGGTCTAACTCTAGGACAAGCAGTGGTAACAAATGCTTGCTACCATTTAAGAAGGACCTTGAGACAAAAGAAGAACTTACTGCACCAGCTTTCAAACCTAATGAACAACAATACAAGCCACAAAAATTTCTAACCAATGAGGAGATGGGTAAAGCGAAGAGCTGAGGGTTTGTGCTACTATTGTGATGAGAAGTACACTCCTGGACACTTTCTCAAACATAAGAAAACACAACTGTTTATGATTGAAATAGAGGGTGAAGACGGTGATGAATGCGTTGAAGAATCGTTGGAACAGGAACAAACTGGTGACATTGCTCACATTTTTGTGAATGCAGTGGAAGGGATATCTGATTACAACACCATGAGAGTTCGAGGAAATCAAGGAAAACGTAGTTTTTTCGTTTTAATCGACTCAGGTTTGACTCATAACTTTATTCACCCTAAGGTGGCTACAAAATTGGATTGTAAATTACAGACCTCGGGTATTTCTCGAGTTAAAGTGGCTGATGGGCGTATGCTTGCTGTTAGCGCTAAGATAGACAAGTTTCAGTGGCACTTTCAGAATACTTCTTTTCAGGCAGATGTCATGGTGATTCCACTTGGTGGATGTGATATGGTATTAGGTGTTCAATGGCTGGCAACATTGGGTCCTATTACTTGGGATTTTAAGACATCAGAGATGCAGTTTTGGTGGAGTAACAAGAAGGTTTTGTTACATGGTATTAAACAAGGCTCAGTACGCCAAATGAAAGCTGATAAGTTGAATAAATTGCATACCAATGAAGTGAAATTATCTATGATCTATGCTCAGCCTTGTGAAGAAGACCAACCTACATTGTCCTCTCTTGAAGAAACATCGACATACCCATATGTGTGCCCCAAAATTGACAACTTACTTGGGGAGTTTACAGATCTTTTCGCTGAGCCTACATCATTACCACCTTTTAGAGAGAATTCATAATCATCGTATTCCCTTGTTGGAAGGTTCAAACCCAGTGAATCAGCGCCCATATCATTTTGCGCTGCATCAGAAAAACGAGATTGATATGATAGTGCAAAAACTATTAAGTGCGGGGACAATTCAGAATAGTTCCAGCTCATATGCTTCCCTGGTAGTTTTGGTGAAGAAAAAAGATGGGAACTGGCGACTTTGCGTGGATTATAGGGAATTTAACGACAGGACGGTTAAGGACCAATTTCCTATACCACTTATTGAAGATCTTATGGATGAATTAGGAGGGTCTTTTGTTTACTCCAAGATTGATTTAAGAGCCGTATATCATCAAGTACGAATGGACCCACCGGATATTCACAAAACCGCTTTCAAAACTCATAGTGGCCTTTATGAATATCTAGTAATGCCATTTGGTCTTACTAATGCTCCAGCGATATTTCAAAGGTTAATGAATGACGTCTTTCGACCCTTCTTGCGTAAGAGTGTTCTCATTTTAGGACACAAGATCTCTCGATGTCTTCAACTTCATTTGTCACAGGAAACGGTCACCAAACTTGTCTTAGAAGAGGTCACCGCTTCGTCTGATGTAAGTATGTCTACCACCAAAGATTTGGTCTCACCAATCACTCTCTCATCAGATCCACCAATTGTTGTCCTTACCACAGACTCGGAATTTCAAGTTGTTACAGCCCCATACATTGTGGCTGGCCCAAACCAGATCACAGATCAATGCACCATGGTGCACCCAATTGTTGAAGCTCAGGTTTTAGTTAAGGCTATCAGCACAGTTCATACAAACAGGGATATTGCAGGCACAAAGGACAATGAGGCTCTTAGTGACTGTCTGACACTAGTTATGGATACTTCAGTTGACAATGTTCTTGGTAAAAACCAGTTTACACTTTTGGGCTTTTCGGTATCGGATGAAGACTCACATGATTCAGACAGTGAGTCTGGAATGTTGGATCTGATGATTCCTTCTGTCAAAGACTATTACGTGAAAAACCGGTTAAGCCTTCAATCAAAGCTATAGAGATGCAGGCATCCTCTAAAGCTCGAGGACGAGGTAACCGTGGATGTGGGAACCGAGGCGGACGTGGCTAGATGTCTCCCTTAAGAAGATAATCAAAGTAAACTGAAGCAGAGATTCAGTTTCTATCTATTACATTTTGTAACCCAAGCTATTTCTCTACTTTATGTTCTTCTAAAAAACTGTATGACTTTATGTCATAGCTTGTATGGGAGTTTAAGAAATATATATATATATATATATATATATATATATATATATATATATATTAAAAAGTATTAAAAAAAAAATTTAACTTCCTCTGTTTGATCATTGTAGTGACCAGATGTCACCACAATCATAGACATATGGTTGAAACACGAGTATGATCAAACAGAGGAAGTTGACACTTTGATTCAGTTTTGATGCGGTTCAGCCAGCTTTTGGTTTTCGGTTCCTCTCTCTGCTCCGGTTATCTCTGAGTCAAAACTCCGACAAGATATAATGATGTTGCTGCTAGGATCATCTGGTTTTGGCTTCTTTGTGGTGATCGTCGAGTTTTTTTATCCTTTTGGTCGGCCACGTCCTTTTTTTTTTTTTGAAATAGTACTAGGCCGGGCCGGTTCTTAGGCAGCGCGAGTGGAGCAAATGTCCGACCTCAAAAATTTTAAGTCAATTTTAGATCTAAAATAAAAAAAATTAAAGCACCAAAAATTAAAAAAAAATATATTTATATATAATAAGGGTCCAAAATTTATAGTTGAAATAGGATCTTCAAATTTATTGTACCGCCCTTGGTACTAGGACCAACATCCGCATCATAATCGTCATTGTTCGAGTCGTCGAATGGCTTATTGCATGGGGAGTTGATGTCGTTGTTGTTTTTTTTATAAATGAAGAAAGAAAACAAGATTTGAGAGACCAATGAAACCTCCTCAAAAACTACACTTGTGTTCAATTTTTTTAATTTAATTATATGATTAATTTATATTAAAAAGACTTAAAAAAAATAATACTGAAGAGGCTTCTCACCAATGCACATGTTCTAATGGATATGAATAATAATATTTTTTATAGTTTAGTTATAAATTTTTGGGCTATTTGGCCGATATGGTAGTTTTTCAAAAGTAATTGTATTAGAGGGTGAAACACTATTTACAATTGCAAATAAGGCACATGTGTCTATTTCTCTTATCTGTCTATATCTCTCATCTATCTCTATCTTTCTCATCTTTTTTTCCCTCCACTCTCACGAGCATCTCTCTCTCTCTTTCTTCTTTTTTGTTTTCTTTTTTCTTTTTGTTTACCTTGTTCTTTCTCTCTTTTATTTTTTTGTGTGTTATCTCACAAATTTAAAACAAACAAATTTTAAAAACATAATTTTAATTCTTAAAATCTTTTTGTGAATCTAACAAGATCCATTTGAACAGATGTATAGTCAAAACTTTTATTTACTGTACATTATCTTTATACACTAATTATGTGTACACCGTCTTCAAACATTGTCTTTGTACACCTTATAATTATTATATTGTACACTTATATATATTGTACACTAAATAATCTTATACACCAAATCATTTTGTACACTGATTCGTCTTATATCAATATGTAAATAGACTACATAAAAAACTGATTTTCATAGATTTACATCATGTTTGTATATCACACTTATACATCTTACACACTAACTTATCTCGTACACCAATTCACTTTGTACACCGATTTGTCTCATACACCGATTTGTTTCTTATACTGACTCGTCTTGTATACCGACTTGCCTCGTGTACAAAACTCACTTGTAAATACATAAATATTATTTCATTGTATACATCATTGATGTAGAGTGTTATATTTTGTATATCAATATATATCACCATCATCTTATAGTATTACTATGTACATGGATTACCAAAAATCTCACTTTTAAGATTTGTATATTGTTTGTTCATTGATTCTTCTTGTACATTTATATCTTGCATACCAATGTGTTTTGTATACCGAATCATTTTGTACATCGATTTTTCACGTACACCGGTTCATTTGTACACCAAATTTATCTTATATACTGACTCGTCTCATATACCATCATGTTTCGTACACCGACTTGTTTTGTACACCAACTCATCTTGTATATTGTCCTAGCTTTTACAATATCTTGTACATTTTTTCTGCACACTAACTCTTCTTGTACACTGACTCACCTTGTAAAGATCTGGTATATCGTATTTTTTGGTAGACCAACACATCTTGTATACCAATGCATCTTGTACACTAATTCATCTTGTTCACCGCCTCATCTTGTAAACCAACATATTTCGTATATTGATGCATCGACTCATCTTGTACACACATACTCATATTATACACTATATTTTTCTATATATCAACTTATTTCATACTCTGTTTTATCTTGTAAACTATTTCACTATACACCAATTCATTTTGATACCGATACGCTTCGTATATTATTTTATTCTTCTATATATTTACAATTTTTAAAATATATTTATAAGACTAAAATTTTAAATTTTAAATTTTTTAAAAGTTACAACTTATGATGATTTATTAAAGTTGTACATATTGGTGTAGATTTTTTTGTATACATATAAAATGGGTCTTGTTAGATTTAGAAAAATATTTGAAATTTGTTAGAAAAATGTTAAACTTTTTTTTCTAAATTATTTGAATGATAATTTAGAAGAAAGAAAAAAAGAAGAATAAAACAAAAAGAAAAAGAATAGAGAGAGAGTACATGTGATGTGATGGAAGAAAAAAAAACCCACACGGAAGAGAAGGAGAGAGAAAAAAAGAAGGAGAGAGGAGAGAGATAGGAAGAGAAGCCTATTTATCCAATTGTAAATAGTGATTTACTCATTTCTCTAATTATTTTCAAAAAATGTACCCATCCAGCCAATTATCTCTAAATTGTTTAAGTGTCTTCGTTAGTCATAAATCAGTTTTATTTTTGTAAACTATTTTCTATTACAAACATGCTGAAAATGATCTTTTTATTTTATTATTATTTTTGTCTTTGCTTGTAGCTTTATAAAATTAAGGTCGGCCCTACATAATAGGCTTATGTTTTAGGTATTCTCACTCATTTTTCACTTGTTTAATTGCACTACTGTAAATGGACTATGGAGAAATATGTTTTGAATTAGAGCAACCTGATTAGTGATACTCTTATGAGTGTCTTAAGAGTTAACTAATATTAAATTTAATAATATTTTAGTTAAAGATCCACCACTAAGTATGCATTAGTTTTTCACTCTCCATTAGTGATATTCTTAAGGGTGTCTTAAGAATTATAAAATAATTATTTATTGATGATGTGTGTTTTTTTAGTTTATATTTATAATATAACAAATGTTGGGTTAAAACTTATGAAAAATATAAAAAATGAAACTAAAAATTATATCAAGATGACAGGTGATGATGATGCTCGATATCAAGAATTTGTATCCAGACAGAGACAAATCAAAAATCGAGATGTTCATATTGAACATCGAAATGCATTAATTGAACACTTGTGGTCTGAATATACTAATTCGGAAAACTAGTAATATGTAATTTTGTGTATGCATGGCCACGGTTATAGTTGATTAACCACCGGATACAATTATATTTTTTTTTTAACTTCCTTAACCATTTAATATACGGTTAAAATAGTTATGGTTGAAAACAGTTACAGTTATATATGGTTATAATTATTACGATTAAAGCGGTTACAACTATATATGGATTACATAAGCAAACAAATTAAAGTTATGAATAAAAACTATTTATAGCAAATATAATAACTATATAGGTAAGTTTATGTTAAAAAAATATTGTTATATTTTTTAAACGGTTACGGTTATAATTTTACGGTTAACCGATGGTTTTTATACAATTACGGTTAATTAATGGTTATGGTTAATAATTTACGGTTAACCATAACTAATATATTTGTATGGTTACGGTTTTAACCATTTTATATGACTACAGTTGAAAATAATATTGTTACAGACCAAAATATGGTTACGGTTAGATTTTGGCCATGTCTAATTCTGAGTTGAACAAAAAATATAATATCTAATTTTGATCTTATTATATAAACTTGGATTACACTCATCATAAGCCAACACGTGTCAAAATTCTAACTCACGAGATCTTGACACGTGTCACTAATTATTCAGATCTTGCCACGTATCAACTTATAAAACATTTTACTATATAAAAACAATTTAACAAAAAAGAAAATTCAGTCTTTGTTAACATATCAAATCATCAATTAAAATTCATAAATCCCAACAAAAAAGAAAATCACAAAAATGTTAAATTATCTAATCAATAACTAAATTTTAAAAATATATTTAAAACAAATACAAAAAAAAATAAAAAAGTGTAGCTTTTTAAAAAAGGAAAAAAGAAAATCACAAAATTGGTAATTTAACTAATAAATAATTAAAATTAAGAAATATATTTAAAATAAATACCAAAAATAAAATTTAACCTAAATTTAGTTTATTTGGAATGTTAGTTTTCCAAGTTTTGGTTTTCTACTAAATTACTAATACTGTTATTATTTATTTTAATTATTTTATAATATTAATTATATATAGATATTTGGATGATATAATACATATTATTTTGATATAAATATTTTGACTTCTATTAATTTATATGGACTATATATGAGGTTAAAGTAAACTTTAAATATGATTGAAAATTGAGTTAAACATGTAGCAAAATCAAGTGTGTATGAAGAAAAGCTGATTTAATAAAGAGTTAATAACCTAGACCTTTCAGATATTTTGATTAATTTTAAGTATTTTAGTTATTTAATATAAAAATAGTTGATATTTTCGGGTTTATAATTGTTGGGTAATTGACTTATATCAACTCTAAATATTATTAATACTTTTGGATATATAATTGTATTTCGAGTATTTTGGGTATCTATTCGGTTCTCGGTTCGGTTAAGTTCATGTTTGCTCTTTCGGATATAAGAGTTTATGATTCATTTGAATTTTTTTGGGTTAGCACCCATTTTTGGATTAGATTTGGTTTAGTTTTTTGGGTTTATGATATTTTTTCCATATTATCATCGAACATGGTAGTCAAAAACATAAATAACAATTGGGAACCAAAAGTTTTTAGACATTATATATATATTTAATATTTTTATAAGAAAATTTTAATATAGAAAGTTAATTAATTTATTCATGTAGAAAACAATAATTTTGTAAATAACTATTTTCTCTAGCAAAACATGATTTTTATTTTTTCCCGAAAACAATTTAAGATATATTCTTACTAACAAATATTTAATCGAATAATTTATTTTAAAGCACCCAGACGGAAAAAAAGCTAACAATTTATTTTAAAATTTAAAACTCGTCCATTGGGCGTGTAGTGACCCGTGTCTGGAATAGGAATCCGGGACGAGTAAAAAAATTTCGCGAATAGAAAGGATCGTCGGGAAGTGAAAGGAAAGGTGAGAGGACAAGGTTAGGAGAATCTTGGGAAAAATTAAAGAATTGAATTATCAAGCTTGGAGAAAAATATAGAAGAAGGAGTATATGGAGGTTCGTTTGGCGAAAAATCGGATTAAATAAAAGAGAATTAGTGACCAAGTTAAGGGCGTAAATAAAATCGTTTGGAACAAGAAGCATGAAGAAGTTGTCAAAGAAGCCAAAGGAGGACCATACCAAGGAAGATTATCGAGAAGTTGTTGGACAAGCTGAAAAGAAGACTTGGTGACCAAGCTAAGAAGAAAACTTGGTCACCAAGCTGCCGATGTGGATGATCCGAGAAGCTTGTACTGAGCTTTACCGGACAAGCCAAAACGAAGAAGATTGTCAAGCAAGAGTTTGGAGAAACTTGTCGAGAAAGATGAATTAACGAAACTTGGTGACCAAGCCGTAAGAAGATTGCAGACCAAGTTTTACGAAACTTGGTGAGAAAAGATTCGACAAGTGGAGATCATGCACGACAATGGAGAAGCTTGCATGGATGCCACATGCACTACGCATAAACTTGGGGAGAAAACTGAATTGTTTTGTCTTGTGGAGTAAGCTGGAGTTCCGACTTGCCCACAAAGTGTCGTAAAACTTGGTGAGCAAGTTCTCGCCAAATGGGAAGCATGCGTAGTGTCTTGCCCACCAAGCCATCAGCCTCAAAACCACTATAAAAGGAGACCATGGGCTTGTTATTTCTCACCACATTTTTAGGGAGAAAGAGATAGAGCTCAGATCCGCCTAGGAGCACCAGATCGTGCCAATCATGCCGAGACGCCACCAGATCAATCCGTGAAGTAGATCAAGACCAATCCGACGAAGAAGAAGATCAAGCTGAAGATCCATCTGTGAAAACAAAACCGAAGAGAAAATATAATCAATTATCCATGAAGAAAACGTGTGTCCCATCCGAAGCTGATTCAAGAAGAGATCCATCCATGAAGATCAAACCAAAGAAGATCCAACCGTGAAGCAGATCTGAAGAAGAAGAAAAAATAAGAAGCTGAGAAGAAAAAAAGTTGTGGTGTTTGAGTAAAGAAGAAGAAGAAGTCATGTTGATGATGGAGTCGTGGTGATATTTTTAAATCAATGCCAAATCGTAGAAGATCAAGATGAAGCCGAAGAAGGAGAAGTAAAGGTGATGATGTATCCGTAAAGATTTTTTAAAAGACAAAGAAGTAACCGTGGTGATTAAAAACCAAAGAAAAGATGTCAAGGCGTAATTATTAAGATCAAATATCAAAATCAAGAAGATCCGTTTGAGGTTAATAAATAGAATCGAAAGATGATCCATGAAGATTGAAGCTGAGTTTGTGGAATTGGAAGATCATTACCAAGATCGTTACTCCAAAATATACTAAGAAGAATCAAAGTCCTAAAGAAGATCTGTGAAATTGTTAAGATCAAGTTAAGCCAAGTTCGAGAAATAGTTTGCATGTGGAGTTAGTCTTAGTCCAAAAGTCGAGTCTCATCCTTAAACCGTGTCGTTACAACGATCCTTAGCAAGTGAAGCGTGATCGTGACAGTGGAGCAAGCAGCAACACCTGATTCTCAATCTCACAAACCGTGTTCAGGCGTCCAGTCGATCATTCTTCACAAGTACTGTAAGTCTCGGTAACCCTTGTGTGTGATTATAGGTCTTAGAGACCTTTGCGTGGTAGTTGTGTGTAGTTTTGCGTGGTAGTGTATTTTGAAGTAGTTAGATTGATTGATGGTTTAATAGAGTAGTTGCATGCATATAACACCGTAAATCGAATATGGATATAAGTAAAACTATCAGAACCCTTAAAAAACACTTAGGGTAACAGATGCATTTATAACACTGTAAACTGAATATGGACTTAAATAAATTATTGGAACCTTAATAAAAACACTTAGGTTATAGTTGCATAAATTTGGGGATACTCAATTGAGTGGGTATTCACGGATGGGTGATTTGGTGGAGTTATACGGGTAGTATAATGACATTGGATTGTCTAGTTGTGTGTTATTTTTTGTGTAAAGTTTGGTAGTATCATACAGGCGTATGATGTGGTTAGTTGTAGTTTACGTGTTTAAATTATTGCTTGGGTGTGGTGTAGTTAGTAGTTTGCGTGTTTATGTTATTGTTTGGTAGTGGTTAGTTGGGGTGTTACTTTGGGGAGTTTGGGGTTTAGGTGATTGGTGAGTAATGGCTCTAGGTGAGTCATTGCTCATGTCAATGTAAAGAGTCTAGAGTATAGGTGGGTAGAATAGGTGGGGAGAATAGGATTAGGGGACCGGGTGTGGATCCTCTTGTGATCTTTGGATTTCTTGAGAGGTGGTTGAAGCATGCCGAAGATACGTAGGCATAACCATGTGGGGGTTATCACATATAGCTGCCGGGTTTGCAACCCCTTGGAACCGAAGTGTGTCCTTGTGGAAGTACATTCGTCGAAGGACGGGGGATCAATCAGTGAGTTGACACGTGAGATGCTGATACCGATTGTTGTGCCTAGGTCGACCTGTGAGTCTTTGGCTGAAAGGTGGATCGAGGAGTTGTGATGCGAGCTGATGATCTGTGTGATATCAGTGGTCGTAGTGGAGTGTGGAGTTAGGGTTTAGGTTAGAGTTTAGGTTAGAGTTTGGGGTTGAGTCGTGTGTGAAGTTGAGTAGTTGAGTAGTTGAGTGAGTGTGGTGTTGTGATTTTCCGAGTATGGCTCGGAGACCAAGTGTTGTGGTTATGTTAGTAGAGTTAAGTGTAGTAGTTGTGTGGTATCATTCGGGATTGAGCCCGGAATATATGTTTTGTGTGTAGAGCAGTATCACTTGGATTGAGCCGAGTGATACTTTTGTGTGTTGTTTGTTGTGTCTTCCGAGAATAGCTTGGAAGATACTTGTGTGTAGATTGAGTATTAGCTTAGTGTCAAGTCTTCCGCTTGTGTGATTTGATGGTGTCTGTTTTGCAGGGTTAGTTTGTAGTAGTTTTAGGGTAACCCAGGCTTGCGAGTTATATTAGGTTTCTCATAACCGTTTGTTCGTTTTGCTTTTGTTTGATTATGGTTAAAGATACGTATTTTCAAAATAGGATCTGAATATATATAAGTAGTTTTATAATCGGATTTGAGTTTGATGACTTGATAGTATAAAGAAAATTGATTCTTGTTGTTTAAATGTTGCAGGAAAAATATATATTTGCTGATAATAGATCTTGTCCGGACCTACGCAACGGACGAATACAGGTGGATGGTTGCAAAGCCAAAACTCGTAGCCGGACGGATGAATGATCGAAGGACGGATCTTGTGGACTCAGGGAAAGGAAAAACCTCGGGAAAACGATTGAACTGACCTTCGATCGTTCAAAGTAGTTCGCCACTCGGATCGTCCCTAGGCCACATCAGTCATAGAACGGTTTGGGGACGCTACAGGGCGGGTCCTAATCTAATAGTTAATAATATGTAGTTTACTTTTTTTTGTTTTTAGTTTACTTGTTTTAATATTATTATTTTTTGTATTAATTAGAAAAATTATTTAGAACAATATTAATTTTAATAAGTTATTAAAAAGTACAAATCAGTTTTGTAGTTTAATAGTATAATAATAGAAAATATTCTTTTTAATAATAATAGTAATAAAATATTATTTTTAGTGGGATATTTGGTGTTATGGTTGAAGATGAAAAAAAATTAGTGTTAAAATTACACTATTTTAGTATAGTTTTGATATTATTTTTGTGTCGTCCATTGTAGATGCTTTTACTTATGTGAAATTTCACTGTATATGGAGAAATATGATTTAAATAAGTTTCCAGCACTAGTCAAATTGTTAAAGATGTATATAAAGATGTATATAAAGATGTATATAAACTTTTCTTTTATAAACCTTATTTTTATTTGAGTATAGCCAAAAACCTCAAGTTCCAAGGAGGGAACACCAGTGGAAACCCAACCGTCTCTAGTTCAGAAAAAAATAGTCTTCACAGTGAAATTTGAGGGTTCTGAAAGTGGCGAATCAACATTTCTTCCAGCCTCTTCTTCCCGGAGTCCACAGCCACTTGGTAATAATATTTCTCTCTCTCTCTTTCTCCTTTCTTCCCTATTTGTCTCTGTATCTTTGAGAAGCTCATAAAGAAAGATGGGTCTGGTTTTGTATTTGCATGTTGCCTCAGACGATTCCTGTTGCCTTCATGAAGAATATAGAAGGAAGATATGAGCAAAATACAGCAGAGCTAAGATCAGATGCGTCCAAGAAAATCTGGAAAGTGAAAATAGATGGCAGGAAACTCACTGACGGTTGGAAAGAGTTTGCTCTTTCACATGATCTTCGAATCGGTGACATCGTCATTTTCAGACAAGAGAGTGACATGTCTTTCCACGTCACACCTTTAGGACCTAGTTGTTGTGAGATTCAATATTAATACGACCAGAAGATTCTCAGTGAGTTTTGTTCTTTCGTTTCTTTAACTGATATTTTAAGAGATGTACTCATGATATAACTAGTGGGATTTATTCTCTTATTTTTTTCAGATTTGGTTCAAAGGAAGAAGAAAGTGAAGAAGAATAGAAGAAAAGAAGCAACCGAAAACTGAAAAGTATCTCCAAAAACCCAATATAAAATTATATGTCGAAAAATAATAGTTATATTTAGTTATATACTTATATTTTATACCCAAATATATCAAATAACAAAAATATCCTAAAAATCTGAATATCCAAAAATATTTAGTATTTTTTTCAAAATTATACAAAAATTTTGCAAAATTTAACCAAAATTTATTAAAATTGAACAAAATTTTAGTTTTTTTGTTTCACAAAGTCTATCCGAACCCGCATCTATATGAACAAAAACCGAACCGAGTAGTCATAAAATCTGAACGGGAAGTAAACTCTCCTACCCGAATTACCCAAATCCGATCCGAAATCCGAAGCAAAAGCCTAGTTGTTTCATGTTTGTGTAATTTTCAAGTTTGATTGTTTCTTTCGCAAAGCGTAATAATTTGCATGTTTGTGTAATTTTGAAGTTTGATTGTTACTTTCCCAAAGCGTAATAATTTGCACATGAAACGAAATGAAGAAAAAGCCCACTAAGCCCCACCAAAGCAACCGACTTCACTCACCAGTCACTCAAATCTGTTTAGATTGCGTTAAGCGTTAAGCCGTAATCTCCTGGTAAAGTTCATCTGTATTTGTCATTTGATTTTCTCAACGAAATTGAACATAATACTTTTTGTATAGAATCCTGGAATTGGATTCGATTCTCTGTTTTCAATATTTCGTTACCATGCCAAAAATAAGATTGTAGTCAATTCGGATCAGAACAAAACAGAAGTAATTTGTTCTTTCAGATTTTGTAATCGCAGCAATCAGCAAACATGGCGGAACCTGAAACGGAGATTATGTACGAACTCTTTTTCTCTCCATTTTCGATGGGTTTTGTTTTTGGGTATATGTATAGTAAAAAAATAGATTTGAATCAATCCAGATGTAGCTTAACCCTGGAAACTGTAATTGTTGTTTACCATAGGTTTCAAAATTGAAGCTTTCTTCGTTTTCATCAGACTGGTCTCTTCTCCCTGAAGTGCTACTTCACATCATCTCGACTCTGCTAGATAGCTGTATAGACATTATTCATGTTCGATCTGTTTGCAATTCATGGCGATCCTCACTTCCTTTGCCTTCGTCCTTATTACCTCCAAATTACTCTCTTCCGGCTTTCGATGATTATCCTTTCAAAAGCAAAGACTTATGCACACTTGAGAAGACACCTTTGTTCCTCTTAAGAGTCCTCCAATATCCTGAGTATTGGTTGGGAGGATTAAGCCGCCGAGATGGATTCGATGATCGATCTTCTCTTCAGTGCCAAGTGAACGTGAAGATCCCAGGGTCTCTTCAAACATGGATTAACATGCGCGAGTGCGAGTTACAATTACAGAATAATCGGATGGGATACTAAAGAATGTACAACGTATTACAGAGGCGTGGCTTTTCTTCAGCTAAACAAGGAAGAAGGAGGAGGAAGCGAATTCGTTGTGGTCGTTAACTACTTTAAAGTTTTGTTGGTGTTAACAAGTTCTGAAATCAGGTGGAAGCGGCTTACGAACATCCCTGATTATCCATGCACGGATTTAGTCATTTTTAAAGGTAGGTTTTATGCTGTTTTCTTTACGGGGAAAATTGTTGTTATCGATCCTAATACGCTTGAAGCGACTTCCTTGATGCCATCGCCTTACAAGACACTAGACTATCTTATTCCATATGGGGATGATGAACTTTTCCTGGTTGAGGTGAGTTCTCGAGTGAGTAGGCTAGATGAGGAGACTGGTAAATGGGTCGAGGTCACTGATTTGGGGGATTGTGTGTTGTTTATCGGAGAACTAGCAAAGGTTGCATGTTCGGTTAAGGATCTTCCTGATGGTTTTTGTGTGAGTGGGAACTCAATTGTGTTCACCAATGGGTTAGGCAATGTAACGAAGCCGATCGAAGAAGACTCGTTGAGATCCTTAAGAGAGATTTGTGTGATGGCTGATGATCCCCAACATAGTCTTGAGTATTGCTTTGGATACCTGAGACATCTATTGCTTTTGTTTTTATTATTTAAAATAAACTTATTATTTTCGTTATTGATCTTTTGCCTTTGGTTTCTTTTTTATTGTTCTAGACTATCCCATGACCTTGTTAACACCACTTGTCGTGTTATTGTGTATGGAAATGGTTGTTTCATAAACTCTTAAACCCATATCTGGCTATGTTCTGAATTAGACCAAAATCATGACTGGGGATGAATTTTCTGAATCTTTCAAACAATTCTCAGAAATCTTATCGTTCATTAACCATTTGTCCCTTGTTAAAAAATCTTTCTCAGTTTCTTCCAGTACATTTTTTCATTAAGGCAAAGAACACGGCTTGAAATGGTCGACGAGTCCATGGTATGACGAAGTACAAAAGAGAAAGCCCAATAAGGCTCAAAGCCCAATAAGGCCCAAACTTCAAGAGGAAGCTCTGCAAAATAGACGCGTGTCAATCCTAAAGCAAACGACCCGTCTTTTACACCTTGTCGCGAGCGTTTTGCTTCCAGAAATCGCCGGCCAAAGTTCATCTGGGTTTGTTATTTGATTTCCCAGACTCTTTGGTACGAAATTGGAAAAAGTAAAAACTAAAAAAAAATCTCTTGTCGAATTCTGGAATTGGATTCGATTCTCTGATTAAACACACACACACACAAAAATCCATTCTCTGTTTTCAGTATTTGTTGTCAAATCATGTTTCGCATGCAGAAAATAAATTCTGATTAGTTTTAAGTAGTAGATTGTTATGTGAATAAGCTTTAATTTGTTATTTCAGATTTGAAAATCATAGCAATCAACAAACATGGCGGAATCTGAAACGGAGAAGAAGACATCATCCATATCGCTGCTAGACTACTCGCTTCTCACTGATTCTGTACAAACTCTTTTCTCTTCTTTCAGTTTTGGATGATGATTGCTATCCGAAAACAATTTCGTTAACACTAGAAATTGTAAACTTTTTGTTTTAGGTTTCAAAATTGCAACTGTTTCCATATCCATCAGCAAAATTAGCACAACCTGCAACGAAAGAGCTTACAATGTCAATGCAACAATGGTCTCTTCTACCTGAAGAGTTACTAAACCTAATCTTGACGCATTCAGATAACTGTTTCGATATTGTTCATGTTCGCTCTGTTTGCACCTCATGGCGATCCATTATTCATTTACCTTTGTGCTTATTACGCCCAAGTTACTCTCTTCCCGCTTTCTCCGATTTCCCTTATGAAACCAAAGACTTATGCATCCTTGAGAAGATTCCTTTGTTTCTCTTTAGACTCCGAGCTCCTGCTGCGTCACGTTCTGAGTTTTATTTGGGAGACATAGGCAGAGATGAGTCAGAGGATCGTACAAAGCTTCCATCTCCACTTCAATGTTCAGTGAAAGTGAAGATCTCACGATCTGATCCAACATTGATGAAAATGCTCGACTGTCAGATTCTCTCTTTGGGCCATCAGTACAGAATGATCGGTTGGGATCCTGAAGCGTGGACATCAGCTTACCGAGGCGTAGCTTTTCTTCCGTTAAATAAGAACGGAGGAGAAGGAGAGTTCGTTGTGCTTCTCAACTACACTAAAGTTTTGTTGGTGTTAAGAAGTACGGAAATGAAGTGGATACGAGTTAAGAAAATCTCAGATGCGTCATGTTGGGATTTGTTTAGTTTTAGAGGTAGGTTTTATGCAGTCTTTCTTAACAATGAGATCTTCGTTATCGATCCTTATTCGCTTGAAGCGACTCTACTGATGCCATCGCAGCCTATGAACTCAAGTAATTATCTTGTTCCATCGGGAGATGATGAGCTTTTCTTGGTTGAGAAAATCATCCCAAGATATGGTGGGTTAGATTTTTTCCAGTTAGCTTGTAGAGTGAGTAAGTTAGATGAGGAGGCTGGTGAATGGGTTGTGGTTAACGATTTGGGAGACCTTGTGTTGTTTATTGGAGAGTTAGGACATTTCTCTTGCTCGGCTAAGGACCTTCCGGATGATTGTGGTGTGAGTGGGAACTCAATTTTGTTCACTAATGGGCCAGGCAATGTAACTTATGCTTATAAATATGGAGTACATACAGGAAACGTGGAAGACGACCTAAGTTTGTGGAGATTTTCAAGAGAGAATCGTTTGATGATTCTCAATAGATCTCCTCCGGTGGTGGCTCTTCAAGTTGAGCGCTAAAGCTGTAAAATCTTACTTTGAATTCCCGAGATAGATGTTGGTTTTGTTTTTAGGTAAATTTATGGGAAAATGTTGAAGGCTAGAACACTCAGTATTAAAGTCTTTGTTACTAATTAAAAACACAGTCATGTGTATCAGTGTATGGTAGCAATTGTCTCGTGAACTCTCAAGCCATGTCTGGATGTGTTCATCACACGATCAAATTACTAATTTTTTAATCTAAGAATAAACTCTTTACATTACTAATTTTTTAATCTTAGAATAAACTCTTTACATTACTAATTTTTTAATCTAAGAATAAACTCTTTACGTAAATATAAATTTGCTTTAAATTCATGGTTTAGCAAAAACTCCGCTGTAGCACATTGGCTTAATATCTCTTTGATTAAGATTCCGGGTTCGAAGCCCGGCAGCGGAAAAAATTTTGATCTTTTTTTTTTAAAGAATTAAAACGCCTTGCTTTTCTCTTCCGTACACAATAAAACGACACACATGTTTTATTTCCAAACGGCATGCATTGAAACGCAGCGTATGGACGTATAGCATGTGTCCCAGTTTGCGTCTCCGTCCGCTTGTCCACAGACCAGAGTCCAGAAGAGATCAATGATTACAAACTCAGTATTGTGTACTGCAAGATATATCGAAAACAAAAAAAAATCATAAAAAGGACAAACCTAGAACATCTAAAGTGATATGAACCTAAATATTTGATCTACTAGCTCAGCACGACATCACCTTCTCTAAAATATGATTCTGTTACTAGTTTAATTTTCTTCATTGGATATCATCCACATATATAGTCACAGCGTCGGGACATCAAAAACCACTCTTAGCCTAATAGTGCTCCACTATTTCAGCATGAATCTGAAGGAGAGCAATTAAACCAGATAAGTAAAATAGTTTTCCAAGATTTCATCACTGAATAATACGAAAATTTCTGTATCA
This sequence comes from Cardamine flexuosa, assembly GCA_963555745.1. Taxonomy (NCBI): domain Eukaryota; kingdom Viridiplantae; phylum Streptophyta; class Magnoliopsida; order Brassicales; family Brassicaceae; genus Cardamine; species Cardamine flexuosa. The sequence continues at coordinate 16,563,352 of OY743217.1, forward strand.
GAAAAATAAGTCCGCAATGGAAGTTTAATCCATCAAATATATAAGAAACTCTGTAATTTCCATGCTTTTTGCCTTGGAAACTTCTTGTGTTAAATAAAAATAAAAATAAATCTTGTGTCAAACAAAAATTTGGCATTAAAATGGAAAAACACAATGATTGAACTAGAACATCAAGTATGATTTTGTTGAAATAATATTGAGATTTAAGATATGGGGGATAAATATTGTTAACTACAGCTACAAGCCTACAACAACCAAATGACAAACTTATATTAAAATATTTAACACTATCATCCCGAGACCTGACTATTTACCATCGGTTTGACACGAATTTATCCCCTAAATTATACTCCTATCAAATCATAACATGTAGTTCTTGTCAATTATCCTATCAATTAATTCCAGTCTGCGTTACTAACTGCTCTTAAGAGATCACTGCGTTGCAACAATAATTCACTGGTTACGCATTCATATGTCAGTTTTTCTCCGGTTTGGTTTTACATGGGACGAGAAGATGTAGAACCCTCCACTACATTAACTAGATAATTATTTTAAAATGGAACTAAATCGATGGGCCTACAGAGATAAATATTGGGCAATTCAGAGCCTCTGGATTTGGAGGAGGTTTATACTGGTATCTATTCCTAGATATATAAATGACAAAGTAGCATTATTTTTCAGAACAAAATACATAAGATAGAGAATATATTTGATCTAATAAAACAAGGGTTAGCAAAAGAAAGAACAAACAAAAAAGAGCACACAATGTCTATGATTCTTCGTTGGTCAATAAATGAAATCTAAAACTGTGATTAGCATCTTTAATTTTCTGCAGAATGGCTTTTTTAATTTATTTATTGGGAGACAAGAATATATGACATGAAAGCACTCAAATCCACCAACTAAATCAAATAATTATTACATATACATATATAAAAAGAGAACAGTATTATTGTAAATGTAGTAAAATTTATCTTTTATCAATAAACTATTATAATGTGGCAGTAAAACTTATTTGGATACTTTAGTAAGGTTCTTCTAAACTAAAAAAAATAGATTTATTGAGCTTAATAAGATTTTATTAATGATTTTAGGAAAATAAAATAGTTTTAGAATGGAAACTGTGTTATACGCTCTTACCCTTATATGTATAGATTTGTTCTTTAAAATATTTTTTAACAATGGCATTTGATGTAAGTTTTATTAAATTTTATGTTATATTTTCAAATATACTTCCATTAAAATAGTACACTAGATAGTAACTCGCATTGTATAACGCGAGGAAATATATAGTTTATATTTCGTTAGTTTATATTATCATAAATTACTTTTTGTATTTTTTAGTTGTAGTATCTTATTTATATTAGTATATATTGCTTATATTGTATTAACTGAAACTAATAATATATAATTATGTGCGGTGTTATATTTGTTATTCAATATAAGTTAGATTATAATATAATTTCGTTGTAAAATTAAGTGGTGTTATATATTCGTTTTCACATTATTCAAAAAATATATAACTATTTGATTAGTTTAATATATCTGTCATGATCCGTTTCGATCCGTTTTTATATGCTGTCATCCGTCTTGATCCGTACTGATCTATCCTGACCTATTGTAAAAATTAAAATATTTGAAGATATGGATGGTAAAAATTAATTTTAATTTTTTGTCTATAATTAATAAGAGAAAATAATTGAGTTCATATTTTTTTTGTGGAAAGTAATAATTATTTAAAATATTATTAACAATTTTTTTTAGTTTTGTTATATATATTTTTTGCTATTATTGTATAGTTAATGAATTTATTTAAAAGGTTTAAATAATTTATTATTTAAAAGGTTTAAATAATTTATTATTTAAATACTCTAATTAAACAATTTCATATTTATTTAGAAGATATTAAATAAAAATGAACATATTTTAAAATATTAAGAATTAAAATTTTGAAATATCTATATACTTATTTTGTGTGGTATTTTTTGAGGAATTGATTAACTAAATAAAAAATTATTATGATTATTAGTAAGATTTGAAAAAATTAAAATAATTGTCTAATGGTATTTTTTTGTAATATCCCATATAAATGTAAGGTTATTTTGTTTTTAGCACTGAAATAATATAAGGGAGATATTAGGATAATGTTTAAGACGCCATTGAAAAGTAATTAAAAGAGAGAATACTCAATTTGTAAAAAAAAAGGAAATCAACTCAAAACACAATTAAAATTAGAGACACTAGCTAGCTAGCATATAATAGTTGTTCAACCTCATTTTTTTCTTTTTTGAAGCATATTTTGAGATCAAATGCTCTTCAGTCTTCACGGAACATTACACTTATGTCCTAAGTGACTTTAGCCGTCTTTTATGTGATGCATGTTTATATAGTCTCTACTCTCTAGTGGTAGCTCTTCGATCATAAAAATAAACACAAAAGGTGAAAGCCAAACTTCTGCGAGAATATAATTTATTGCTCTATTCCGTCATATATATCAAAAGTAACTAGACCTACATTGTTACAGATCTTTGTGAGATTTTATTAGGGGTAATGTACTGTACCTTTTGAAGATCAAGATGAATTGCATTATATTTAAATGTATCACAAGCTCTGTCTAGCAGAATTGTATATTGTAGAATTTTTCATTCATCTGAGACAGCATAGGAGCATGCATGATCTATCGATTTTTTTTAGAACTTTTCACACTTATTATTGGTCTTTCAAGTATGCATAATCATGGGCACTTTTGTTTGAATGTCTTTACAGTTGTAAAGATATTTATGAAGATATTTGATAAGACGAAGAAGATGATAACTTTTAGTTATTTCATTCAACTTTACATTTCTCAATTACAAGATTTTCTTTTTATATTGGCTGAGCTAGGGTTTTACCCTAATGAGATAAGTTTCACAGCTCAGCTTTTACAGCTGTAATCTCACGCGTTTTCTTCCTTTAGTGAGCTGAATCTGTTCTGAATTGTAAGGCTTGTACGGTTCTCTGATATTCCTTTTGCTTTGTTTGTTTTTGCAGATGACCGTTGAAGAGGAGACTTGTTCTCAATCGGAGTCTCTGCATCCTTCATGAGTTTCATCTTCGTGGGCTTCGTTTTGGTAAGGCCCACTTCTGATTCTTTCTTCTGATTACTTGTTTTTAACGTTTCCTCTTTATTTTGCAGGTTTTGCAGGTTTGCCTTGATAATTTACTCCCTTTGTTTCAATCTCTTAGTATTACTTAAAATGCGAAACTTAAGAATCTACTATAAATTAGTTTTTTTGGGTTTATTTTTTATATTGAAAACATAATTCAAACAATTCAACTTAAAGTATAAAATACTGCAAAATTTTAGTGGTCACAAAATTAACTGAATTTAATCTTTTACATAAAAAATTGAAATCAAATATTTTGAAACAGAAAATAATTACCCTTCTTAATTGTTATCTCGGACTGCAAGTCTGAAAGTTTCTTTGGTAATTTTCATTTAGTTACTCTATTACAGTGATCATATTTTGTTAAGAGTTCTTTAAATTATATTTATAGAGAAATATCTTTAAAATTAAGAGAGAGTGAAAAATTACATAGATTGACAAAAGATGATGAAATATATTCTCACGAATTGGTATTGTAGATTTCTAATGTATCACAAATTTGTAATGAAAGCCATATTTAAAAGATAATTTAAAAAAAAAAAAAAGCATATTGATTCAACATCGAGCTTTACAAGTCATCTCTCTTTCTTTCTTTTTAATGGGAAAGTCGGCCATCTCATACATGAAATTTGACGATGTGTTAAATTTATACATGAACTATACTCCTGTGCAAATTTATACATGAACTAACAAAAAATTTAAATTTACTATATGAACTAATAAAATTGTGTAAAAACATACATCTTGCGTGAAATCTACATAAATAACAATGAAAAACTTTTATGTAATATGCTAGTCTCGAACCCATGATCTCTTCTAATTTAACTTATACTTGTAACCAGTTGAGCTAGCACACTTTTTGCTATTATCCTTAATACACAAATATATACATTAAACAATAGTTTCATCAAGTTTTATGTAAGTTTATAACTTTTAACCTTTTTCAAAAAATTTGTAAGTTTACAACTTTTTATCTTTTTTAGTTTAGTTAAGTTTTATGTAAATTATGTAAGTTTCTAAATTTTATAATTAAATTTTATGTAACTTTTTTAACTTTTATTTATCATTAAATTTTATGTAATTATATAACCTTTTATCAAAAAAATTTATGTCAGTTTATAATTTTTAACTTTTTCAAAAAATATGGAAGTTTATTACTTTTTATCAAAAATTATGTCAGTTTATAACTTTTTATCAAAAATTATGTCAGTTTAGAACTTTTTATCTTTTTTTCTTTCATTAAATTTTATGTTGAATTTCCTGTATCATACTTTTTTGAGTTTTTTGAAATAAGTTGGGGGAAAAAGGGAATAGAGTAATTATATGTGTTTTTATCTCTGATTAAAAGAGAAATAATTTTTCTCATGGAATAATCAGATTAATTTTTCAAAATTTCTGCCCAGGATTCATTATAAGTGTGAGATTCTTAGTAAATTGAGTTCTTTGGATTCTCGGTGATCATCAAACAAAAGAGCAAAACTGAATTAATCTAGATCTGGAAGAAGATCTAGCCACACTCGAACCACCATAACCGTCCTCATGACCAGACTGGTTAGCCCAGAAACACCATCGCACGATCAGATCTGGACTCTACCACTCCACTCATAGTCTCTTACAAACGAAAGTTGTTCTGATTTATCACAATCATTTATAGTATATATATTTGTGTCTTTACGATAATATCAATAAATGCAACAGTACAATTGGTTTTAAGTGTTAATTAAGTTTAAAGAGGTCAAGGATTTGAGTCTGGGTATAACCCAATTTTTTTTATTTTAGTTATTTATGTTGATTCCACGTGGATGCCACGTAATCGAGAGCTAATGATAAGCGAATGCCACGTAATCAAAAGTTAACGACAAGTTAACAGTGTTATGCATAATGTATGTTTTTGCACCATTTTGTTAGTTCAGGTAGTTAATTCAAATTTTTTGTTAGTTTATATATAAATTTACATAGGAGTATAGTTCATGTATAAATTTAACATATCGTCAAACTTCATGTATGAAATGACCGATCATTCCTTTTTAATGCGCATAGTTATCCGGATGATGAAGTTTTCATATTAAAAGTAAATAATAAATCTGGGGAAGCAAAATATAATGGCCTATCAAATTCAAATATGTTGATTTGGACGAGGCAAATCAGCAGTGTTGGTTACGTATATTCACATAAATGGAACAACCACTTGTAACTTGTAAGTTGTAACCATCTCCATCATTAAACACACTCATTAAGTCACTATATTCCTTTCATTTTAAAATTCTTTGTTACTTATCATTTTAGCTTTCTCTTTTTGTCAACTCAAAAAGTAAGAAGTTCAAACTACTAAGATGGAAAAGAAAATCTAATAGAAAAACAAAAAGAGGCTATTCTGAAAAATGAGAACGTCATTTTGATCATATCCAATCAGTCAGTATTAAAGCGAGATACTCCTAATTGATGTATCATGTATGTTTATAAAAAGTTAGTAAATAGTCACAACTCACAAGTATTAGAGAGGGTGGAGGGGTTGTTATTTGGCGTGCCTATGGCTTTGTTTTTAATGTGGTTATACGTAAGTTTTAAATTTTGTTTCATATACTAAAATGTATAATATTTTACAACATTTATTTTGAATTTTTGAATTTTATAGATTATAACTCAGAATATCTTTTAAAGGATTACGTGATACAATTGCATCCAATAAGCCGTTACGTAATAAATATTCAGCCGCTTGTGAACCTTCAGACATGACTTTTTTCAATGTTTGTTCAATTACTCTTTTACCCGCAAATGCAATATACGCATAGGGTTCAGCAATAATGATATCCCCCAATATACCAAAACTGGTTGTCACCCCACCAATAGTAGGAGATGTAAGAATTGATATATAGAATAACTTTTTACTTGATTGATAATTACATAAAACCGAAGAAATTTCAGCCATTTGCATCAAACTTAAACTTCTTTCTTGCATTCATGCTCCTCCGGAAGAACACACTAAAATAAGAGGTAAACAGTGATTGGTAGCATACTCGATCAAACGAGTTATTTTTTCGCGTACTACGGATCCCATACTACCCCCCATAAACTGAAAATCCATAACCCCAAGGGCTACCGGAATACCATTTAGTTGACTTGTACCTGTTTGAACAGCGTCAGTCAATCCTGTTGTTTTTTTAGCAGAGTCAATACGATTTTTATAAGGTTCCTCTTTCAAATGAAATTTAATGGAATCCGCAGAGACCATGTCTTCATCCATAGGATTCCAAGTACCTGGATCAATCGAAAGCTCTATTCTCTCTGAACTACTCATTTTCAAATAATGTCCACATTGTTCACAAACATTCATTTTGAATTTCTTATACATTAATCCATAACAATTGTCGCATTGAATCCACAATTTATTATAGTTTTGAGTTATATCGAAATCCTTAGAACTCATTAAATTACTACGATTCTTATTAGTTCTTATCTTGTAATTTTTTCTTTCACGAATCTTTCCACTTCCACTTTCACTACAAATGAAATTATAAATGTAACTTTCATTGGAATTTTACTATCGCTTAAAAAGTGACTATCAATACAGATGTGAGAACGAAAATAAGAATCAATGCAACTATTAATGTGATTAGTACAATTATATTTAGTATCCTTAATGTAAGGATCATAGTGCAGATCGTTGTAACCTTTAGATCTATTATTCAAATAACTAGAACTACAATAACTATAAAAAAAAATTTCTAAGTCACTCAAATCATTGTCAATCTCAAATTTTTGATTTTTATATCAAAATATATAGAATAACTATTCTTATTACTATCCCTAATAAAAAAGGTGTCATCCGATATGAAATTCCAAATGTCCTTGGAGCTAACTAAAAGATCCACAATATTGGAATAACTAGAATACTCACCTCAACTATAAAAGTTTTTATCCATATCATATATAAACCGGTCTTGACTTATAGTAGTCTTTTCACTAGGAGCAAAACTCTCCATTGTTTTATTTAGTCCGCCTCTGTATTCCAATTCTCCCTTAGAAAAAAAACAAATTGAACCATGATTTTTTCATAAAGCTTCTGGCCTCTATTTACATGAAAATACAATAACAATAGATGAATAGTCATTCAATAAAAAAATTGAAAAATGCAAAAAAATTTTGAATAGTTCATTTTCTATTCAGAGTAAGCAAAGCATATCGATGCAATTGCTAAGATTAGTAAGTAAAAGTAAAAATTTTCAATTCTAAATGAAAAAGGGATTTCCTTATATTGTGTAAAATTCTCATTAAAAAAAGAAAGATTGTGTTAATTAAAAAATTAGTATATTTTATAGCTTAATAAATGTTTTATAGATTAAATAATAGTAAACAAATTATATTCATAAATATAAAATAGTAGTTGTTATCTCTAATTATTATAAAAATATGTTAAATTTTAGTTACAATTTCTATTTTATCACAAAAATTATATAAACGAAAAAATTTCATAATAACAAAAAAATATTTTTTGGCCTTAGGCCTCCATAACCCGTAGCACGGCTTATTTGTTGCCCTAATCAAATATGACTGTAACATTTTAAGATGGCCAAACGTAAAATTCATCCATACAACCAACAAAAATTTATCAAAAAAAAAACCACAACCCATAAAAGCCTCAGTTTTGATTTGAACACGACACTAAAGTTTTCTGTAAAACAAAAAAAAAAAAAGTTTTCTGTAAAAAAAAAAAAAAAAAAGTTTTCTGTAAAACTGTAGAAGGAAAAAAATAACAATGAAAAAAATCTATTTATTTATATTAAAATAAGTCAATTAACTAATTAGAGTGCGAGGTTTCTTATCAAGAAAAATAGATATTTTTATTCGTACGTCACGAAACACCTGCGGAAAAATCCCAAGTTGGGAATATGTGCTTTATCTATAAAAGTGCTAAAAACTATTTGAAGTAAAATGTTTGTGGCTCCAATTTAAATTAATTATTCTTAAAATTAAAATGACAATCCTTGATTAATTAATGTATAAACTAAGGTCAGCAAGTATCAATAATCTAAGAAACGTGAACTAAATATTATTTTACTTGTTAACATCAGCTGATGCAAGTAACCTATCATGAGTTATTGAGTTTCTTTTTGCTTTCATTGCATCTCGCCAATTATTTTTAATGTAATACAAGTGTGCCAATGCTAATGCTTTTTATTGTTGTTTCTTGATCACCAAGTCCGACTAATCCGGAAGTGAACAAATATGTTAGTAGGAGTTTCTTGCATAGGTAAAATGCCGAACCAAAATCCAAAAGTCCTAATGGCCATATGCACGACTTTATTTGATATAGAACCGAATCTGAAACCTATGAAAACTTATGTCCTGAGATATTGATGTTCAGCTACCCACTACTAGACACATATTACTTTTGTTTTGTGAAGCTTAACTTTATAATTTTAAAAATCAAAATGTAATTAATGCATATTATGCATTTGCAGGTAAAAAAAACGTAATGATAGTCGCTACGAAGTAAGGATGGCCCAATCACAAAAGTGAGTCCGATCATCCATTAGAAATCAGCCATTTGTTATTTATTTGTGTAATTTATGAAAAGGAATAAAAGTTTGAGGAGCATTTCAAACTCAAGTGGTCATGTCTCGTACAACTGAAACTTGCTCTTTGTGAAATGGATGTGAAGATCTGTGGAATATTGCATATATATGAATTGTTGTCATCATCCATGGACTATACATATATATATATATATATATATATATATATATATATATATAATGATTGTCGTATACACTACACACATGTACATCGATCTTTCACAAAATAATGATCCTATTGTTTTTACCTTTGCTTAAAAATATACATGAGCGTTTCCGGTAATTATTTTATTAAAGTTACTCACTGACAATATTTTGAGTAAATGTTTTTTATATTATTGGTTAAGTAGTTTTGTAAAAGACCATTTCGTTTTATAAAAAAAAAGAGGCAAAGACCTATGGGAAATTTTAGAAGTATAACTTTTATTTTGATACTAAACAAAAAGAAAAGTTGTTCAACAGCTTATAACATGTCTTATAAAGCTTAATATACATGACTAGATAATAACACATGATGTGCGGAAATTTTTGCGGAAAAGTTGTTCAAAAGCTTATAACATGGAAAAAAAATTTGCAGAAATTTTGGTTCGCTATTTTAATAAAATAATAGAATAATAATATTATTATTATTCAATTTATTCGATGTGTTATATAATTTTCTAAATTTAATTTACTTTGTGTCATAATCCGATCCAAATCTGTAGTTAGTATAGAAAACTCTACGATCTTGCACCTATGTGTATCATATCCACTATTAAAATCTGTTAGTTATAAATTTGATCAATTCACAAATAAACTGAACAAAATCTGGTTAAAAAAAAGAAAAAAATATTCTAATGGTATTTGTGTAATATAAAACATGAAAGTTGGTTGTTTTCGTTTCAACATTGGTGTAAAAAAAAACTAGGAAATGATTGACCGTGCAAAAGTTGTACCCTCTACTGCTGCGACCCTGAAAGGTACAAGTGGAAGCTGACGAAACGTGGGACATGAATGAATGTACCCAATATAATAGTACAAATACAAATTTTATGTTTCTTCTTTGCTCGTACTGTATATGCAAATAAAACTATATATGTATAGTTTCCCACATAAACAAAACAGAGATTAAAATCCGTAAATAAACATAAGCTAGATTAATTTTCCAATTGCGATAACGACACGGCGCTTGGTGCTTTATATTCTAAAAAGAGAAAAGAAGAGGTATTGAGTGTTTTTAATGACAAACATAATGATTCTCATTGTGACAATGTGCCAAATCAATTTGGACCAAAGATATTGTTGCCCGAATCTAATCTAAGTTGTGAGCTTTAATAATATAAAATTGAACTGAATTTGTGTAATGACAATGACGGGTGAGTTCAAAGTTTATGTTAAGACTAAGACTAGTACATAAGACATTCATCTCACCTAGATTAACCAATAAACATATATTTTCATGCAGAGAAAATAAACAAGCACGTTCCAGTGTCCCAGTTTCACTGTTGTGGGTAATAGTATCAGCAATTTTAGGCTCTGATTGATGGTTTTATCGCTTTAATTATTAATTACCAATCACAAAATTGTTATCAAAAGAGTATTCTCAGTTTTTCTAAACTGTTATTTCGTACAGCTTTTAACTATTTTTGTATCGTTGACTATATTTTTGTATCGTTAACTATTTTTGTGTTATCAATTGTTAAGAAAAGATATTGAAAAAAACCCTTAAAATGTCAAGTTGCCAACCAGCTAATATTATCCATTTATCAGGATTGACGTTCATTTTAAAGTCACTAGATTGGTATTTTCTTGTAAGTGTTTAAAATTTTGTAGTACCTGGCTACCTGCAAGTAATCCTGGGCAAAATATTCGTTAGATTCGGTTCGATTCACTATTTGGTTCGATTCACTATTTGCTTCGATTTGATTCGTAAAAAATGAATATTCGTAATTTTACAAAGCAAAATAAATATTAAAAACTAGTATTCGTTAAAAACGAAGCAAATATCAAATACTAAAAATTTTAGATGCGAATATTCGCTTCGCTTTGATATATATATATATAACTGTATGAATATAATATATACTGATTATATCTATATATAAATTGCAAAATTTTATTCATCAAATTAATTATATAAATATTAAAATTTAATAATTAAGAAGAAATATGTAGTTTAAATCAAATATTGATATTTTGTGATAAATTTTAAATTTTTCTTTATTTTATTTTATTTTTATAATTTTTTAATAATTATTACGAAACAAATCGAATATCCACGAATATTTAAGATTTTAGCGAATATTCAAATGTCCGAATATTCGGTTAAGTCTGAAGCAAATACGAATAGTAAAATCAGCTATTCGGACGAAGCGAAGCGAATAACAAATACCTTCAAAAATTCGAATATTTCGCTTTATGTCCAGGCCTACCTGCAAGGCTGCAATGATTGTGTAACCTTTTTTCCTGTTTGTAAACAAATTATTTATTAAAGGGTTTCCTGCAGAAAAAAAAAATAGTTTAAGTCATCATCTTTTGTAGTTGGTTAAACAGATCCTAAGTTCCTAACCTTGTGACAAAAAAAAAAAAAAAAAGTTCCTAACCTAGAAAGCATAACTGACCCAAGTCGAGAAAAATAAAATCTCGAACTCAATTTCATTGAACTAAACCTTTATAAATGAACCTGGAGTATATTAGTTACATCAGACCTAACCGCAAGGACGTGCCCATTATCATGTGGTAGTGAATATATATGTGCCTTATGGCAAGAAGTTCTTACCAAGAACCGAACAACTGCATAAAAAAAAACAACTGCATCTTTAAATACTAGAAAACTCCAAAAGAAAACCCTTTTTCATAATCATCGATCGTAGGATCGGGAATTCATGCCCAGCACGGCGTTTTCATCCAGGGGCAGAGCTAGTAAAAATATCCACCAAAAATATGACACCCATAAAATTTTAAATTTAGTGGATTTTGCAATAAAATTTAGTGGATCGAGTTAAAACGCTGCGTTTTTCTAAGGAGATGATTTTGAAGACGATAGATTAAATCGTTACTTCAGATCCAAGGTACGCCGCCGTCACCTCCGATCAATGGAGGGGCGGGTTTCGACGGTGGGGGAGGCAACACAGTCTTCTTCCCAAACTCCGATATCGACTGCTCCTTTGGTTTCATGGGCGAACGTGGTTCAAAAGAAAAAGATTTTGACAAAATATGATTTGAAGGTTTCGACACGGGATGGTTTAAATTCAGTTGAGGTTCCTGATGAGGTTTTTGAAGATCCCGCTCCTTTGTGGGAGGATTTTCTCATTGGTAAGTTTTTGGATTCGGCTCCACATGTAGCTAAGATCCACGCAATTGTCAACAAAATCTGGGCTCTTGGAGATAAGTCTCATATGATTGATGTTCATGTAATTAACTCAGCTACAATGAAGTTCAGGATTTCTAACCCTACAATTAAAAATCGTGTCCTACGAAGAGGTATGTGGAATCTGGCAGAAATCCCAATAATCATGTCTAAATGGACTCCTTTTATTGAAGAGAAGTCTCCAGAAATAGCGTTGGTTCCCCTTTGGGTTTATCTCAAACATGTTCCAATAGAAATGGTGTCGTGGAAGGGACTGAGTTTTGCGACTAATGCGGTTGGAGAACCAGTTCGTCTGTACCCCGAAACAGCTCAATGTTTGGATATTAAGAAAGCGAAAGTTTTTGTTAAGGCTGACCTTACAAAGGAATTGCCAACATCAATGAAATTCAACTATAAGGGGAAGGATACAATCATTGAATATTCATATCCATGGTTTCCACCAAAATGTTCAATATGTGAGAAATGGAGGCACTTACACACAGTCTGTGTTGCAAATAAAGGATCGAAAGAAAAGGATAAGGAGAAATAACTAGTGCAGGGAGTAAACTCCCCATTTTCGATAACAAGTTCACCAACAAATAATGAGGAAGGCGGTTTAGAAACAGGGGGCAATGTGAACGTCTTACCTGTTTTAAAAGAGGATGACTCAACAGAGGTTATGCAAAAACCTTTGGATCAAACAGAAAAGGATTTAAATGAAGGATGGTCAACGCCTGTGAAGATTGGACGCAGTCCAAATAAGAATAAGGAATTGGAGTATGGTGACATCTCCATATTATCAAAAACTCAATTCTCTGTTCTAAATGACAAGAATGAGGAAGAAGGTGAAATTATAGAACAGGGGGAGAAAGATGTGGAGAGAGTGAAACCATCTCATCAACACATTAACGACATAAAGGAAAACATTATTGATCTGGGTTTTGACGTTCCGAAGGTTTTGGAGTCTGGATTCCAAGTTCGCCAAAATCCTCCTCGTCAGGCTAAAGAAAATGGAAAATTCAAATCTGATTCAACTTCTCAAAAGATTAAGGAAGCTAATCCTAGTGTTTTGAACAAACAGGTTACCCTCCGAAAATCTCATTAATGTCAAGTTTCTTTTGGAATGTTAGAGGGTTCAATAAATCAACAAAGCATTCAATAGTCCGTAACTGGATACATAAGGGTTCTTTTCAATTTGGCTGCTTCTTGGAGACCGGGTTAAGGAAAGGAAGACAGAGCGAATTGTTAATACTGTTTTTCAGAACTGGTCATATATGTCAAATTATGAGTTCAACAGGAGGGGAAGGATATGGATAGTATGGAGGCCAAAAGTGAGATTGACTCCATGTTTCACTAGTGCACAAATGATTACATGCTCAGTTCTACTGGAGGGAATGTATGAGGAAGTTTTCTGTTCTTTTGTGTATGCATCTAACTTTGCAGAAGAAAGAAAAGAACTATGGGAGGAATAAATCACCAAAATGCACCTATGTGAAATAAACCATGGATTGTTTATGGGGATTTTAATGAGACTTTGAAGTTAGAAAAATATTCAAACTCTATGGTATCGCCTTCCATTACTTTGGGCATGAGAGATTTTCAGGAGGTTGTGAGATTCTGTTCTTTTACTGACATGACTTCTCATGGCCCTATATTTACATGGTGTAACAAAAGAGATGAAGGGTTGATTTGCAAGAAACTTGATCCTAAGTTGGTAAATGATGCATGGATTCATAGTTCCCGCAATCATATTGTGTTTTCGAGTCTGGAGGCTGTTCAGATCATACAAGGTGTCGGATTCAGATAACATCTGCAGTTTGTAAGCCACGACGTCCATTTAAGTTCATGAATGTGGTCACTAGTATTTCAGATTTTCTACCAATGGTGAAGAGATATTGGACAGAGACGGATGAGCTATACAATACAACATCTGCTCTCTTTCGGTTATCCAAAAAACTGAAAGCTCTCAAGCCAAAAATTCGAAAGATGGGAAAAGAGAAGCTAGGGGATTTATCTACACGGACACTAAAGGCATATGAAGCTCTATGTGATTCCCAGTCACAAAATTTTCTATCTCCGAACCAGCAGCTAATGGAGATAGAGGCTCGAGCATATGAAAAATGGAAGCATCTGGCGGACTTGGAGGAAAAATTCCTACGTCAGAAATCTAAGTTGCATTGGTTAAAGATTGGAGATGGTAACAATTGCTATTTTCATTAGTCAGCAAAGAATAGACAGGTCAGAAACTTGATACATGAGATAAAGACAGAAGATGGGACTGTAGTTAATACTCAAGAAGAGATTAAAGTGGAAGCAGAAAAAAATTTCCATATTTTTTGTCACATTCTGTGCCGAATTATAATGGAATATCGGAGGATGAATTACAAGAGCTGTTGAGTTTTCAGTGTGCTGAGGAGGATGAGACTGTGTTAACAGAAGATGTGACAAGAGAGAAAGTAACAAAAATATTATTTGCTATGCCGGGAAATAAACTCCAGGACCTGACGAGTACACATGTGAATTTTTCAAGTCTACATGGGATATTGTTGGTAAAGATTTTGTGGTGGCAGTACAATCCTTTTTCGATAAAGTTATTTCTTCCAAAGGGTTTAAACTCTACCATATTGGCTCTCATTCCTAAGAAGGAGGAAGCTTATGAGATGAAAGACTACCGTCCTATATCTTGTTGCAATGTCATCTACAAAGTTATTTCTAAAATTCTAGCCAATCGGTTGAAAAAGATTTTACCAAAGTTTATAGCCCCAAACCAATCTGCTTTTGTTAAGGACCGACTCTTCATGGAAAATGTGCTTCTAGCTTCAGAATTGGTGAAAAATTACCATAAATATACGGTTTCATCTCGTTGTGCGGTAAAGATAGATATATCAAAGGCTTTAGACTCTGTTCAATGGCCTTTTTTAATATCTACATTAAAGGTGATGGGTATTCTTGGAAAATTTATTCATTGGCTGAGTTTGTGTTTCACTACGGCTTCTTTTACGGTTCAAGTGAATGGAGAGCTTGCAGGATTTTTCAGAGTGCTAGAGGGTTGCGTCAAGGATGTTCTTTATCACCCTATCTGTTCGTGATATGCATGCATGTTCTGAGTAAAATGTTGGATAAGGCAGCTAAGGAGAGGCATATAGGTTACCATCCTTTTTGCCAAAACCTTAAGCTTACACATCTTTGTTTCGCGGATGATTTTTTGGCTTTCCCAAATGGAAAGAAGCAATCTATAGAGGGAATTCTTCAAGTGTTTAAACACTTTGCTGCAGTTTCAGGTCTATGTATAAGCCTTGAAAAGTCGACCTTATACATGGCAGGGATTTCGGCTGTGGCGAGAGGTGCTATTCTGGAACAATTTCCGTTTGAATGTGGTCAACTTCCAGTAAGGTATTTGGGTCTACCATTATTGACTAAGAGAATGACATTAAATGATTATACGCCTTTGTTAGAGAAAATCTGTAGTCGAATAAGTGGCTGGACAGCAAGATATCTCTCTTTTGCAGGAAGGCTACAACTCATTGGTTCTGTTATTCATAGCCTCACGAACTTTTGGATTTTGGCTTTTCGATTACCAAAAGCTTGTATAGAGGAAATAGATAAACTTTGTGCAGCTTTTCTATGGTCTGGCCCAGATTTAAACCCAAGGAAAGCTAAGATTTCTTGGCATGAAGTATTCAAACCAAAGGAGGAAGGGGATTTGGGGTTGAGATCAATTAAAGAAGCAAATAAGGTGAGTTGTTTGAAGATGATTTGGAGGATCCTATCCGCTCACTCTTTGTTGTGGGTTAACTGGATCAGACAATATCTCATAAGGAAAGGTTCTTTTTGGTCTGTCAAAGAAACCACATCTCTTGGTTCTTGGACCTGGCAGAAGTTACTAAAATATCGTGAGCTCACAGCATCTTTGTGCAAGGTAGAAATAAAAAATGGAAGGTCAAGATCTTTCTGGTTTGATCACTGGACATCATTGGGGCGTTTGATTGACATCACAGGGAATCATGGCTGTATAGACCTGGGAATACAGTTGTTTTCAACAGTTGAAAGTGTTCTCCTTACACATAGAAGAAGAAACCACAGAACTGATGCACTGAACACCATTGAGGAGGCGATAGGAAAACAACGCCAGAAAGGGATAGAGATGGAGAATGATCTTGTCTTGTGGAAATTCAAAGGAGATAAGTTCAAATGCAATTTCAACTCAAAAGAAACATGGAAGCAGACTAGAACAGAAAATCCCACAATGGAATGGTATAAAGGTATTTGGTTCTCATATGCCACGCCTAAATACTCTTTCATCTCGTGGTTTGCAATTCAGAACAGGCTCTCAACAGGAGATAGAACACTAAGCTGGAATACTGGGGCATTGGTAAGCTGCAGCCTATGTCCAGATTTGTTGGAAACTCGGAACCACCTCTTTTTTCGCATGTCCATATTCGGCTGAGGTATTGAAATGTCTAACCCTCAATCTCCTCACCACTCAGTACACGACACATTGGGATAGTATTGTTGCTATTCTTATTGATGAAACACAAGATACACTTTGGTTCTTTTTGTTGCGATATGCATTCCAAATAGCAATCTACTCCATATAGCGGGAAAGGAATAGTCGAAGGCATGGGTGAGCCTCCCACTCTTTCTTCCCAGCTAGCAAGGTTCATTGACAAGAACATTCAGAACAGATTATCATCGATTAGAGAGATGGACGACACTCGGTATGATAAGAGGATGGAGTGTTGGTTTGTTACTAGATGAACATTGTCAATTTTTTAAATTTATTTGTTTATCATTTCAATCTCTAAAGCATTTGATGTAAAAATGGTTTTTGTTTGTTTGAATATAATTTAACATTCATTTCAAAATAAAAAATTAACATTTTATTTAATCAAAATTTTTTAACATTTTAACCCCTATAAATCAACATTTTTATTATTTGACCCCTTATTTTTATGTATTTACAGGGGTAAACCACTAAACCCTGCAAGATCACTATGTGATCACCACAACTACTTTTAATTTGGGTGAATTTGGAGAATGAGACGTTTTTGAAACATAATTAGTTGAAAGAACCATTTACTATTTACACTAAGTTAGCACCACAAACAAAAAAAATATTTATGATAAATTATACATACACTGAGAAAAGTTTTTCAATTATTATGAGGAAGAAGAAAGAGAACAAATATCAGATTTTATTTAACTATTTATTTCCTACAGTTCACAAAATTTCATATTTGTGACTTTAAAAAATTGTACATAACTTTAAAAAAATTGAGCAGTTAGACTTTAAAAGTTTTTAAAACAAATAAAGTCTTAAAAGTCTAATTGGTAAACTTTTTGCTTTTAAAACTTTAAATTAAATCTAAAGCCTTTAAAATCTCTATCAATCATCCCCTATACAGTTAAACACTTAAACTTCTATAAATTAATACTCTATTCATTAATAACCTTTATAAATTAATAAGTTTTTCGTCCAAAAATACTACTTTAACCCAAATATCACTTCTATAAATTAATAAAATATCAAAAAAATATATTGGTCTCAATATTATTAATTTATAGAAGTTTTACTATATTTGTATATCATTTTGTACACCATCTTGTACACCACTTTTATACACTATATTTTTATAACATTTTGTATACCACTTTTGTATACTATATCTGTACACAAAAAGGTATATAAATACAATATATAAAATTAGTGTATAAAACAATTACAAATAAGGTGTATAAATTGGTGTACAAAAATATATTACAGATTCATAAAATATAACAAAATTGAATTCTGTAGATTCGTAAAAAAAGGAAATATAAAACATAAAATTGATATTACAGATTTTTCATGAAAATCTTGTAATAAAATTAAGTTACAAAGATTAAGAGTTTTTAGTATAAAGAAGAAAGAGATAGAGAAAGTAGAAAAAAAGAAGAAGAAAATTTAGAGAGAAAAAGGAAAAAAGAGAACAAACAAAACAAGAAAGAGAAAGAAGGTGGAAATGATGTAGGACAATTTTGTCATATTTTTGGGGGCAATTTCTAAAAATAGCACCAAATGAACTTTTTGTTTCATAAATAGCACTTCATTTTCATTTTGGACAAAAATAATATTTTTACTAAAAATTATTTTCCTTCTATAGCACAAAATCTCCTACCCTAAACTCTAAGCCCTAAACCCTAAACCATACATTCCATCTCAAATAAACTATACCCTAAATTGTACAATACTTAACCTAAACAAAAAATTTAAAATTTTGTCTTTTATAAAATTGTTATTTTTTTCCAAAATGAAAATGAAATGCTATTTATAAAACAAAAACTTCAACTAGTACTATTTGAGGAAATTTTTTTATTTTTTTTTATGTATTACACATCAACTTACACACTAATAGCTACACTGAAAGATTCATTCTTCTAAATGTAAATAGTGTTTGGTATTTTTGGCCAATTAAATTTTAAAAAATGTTTCATTCCACCAAATTACTCTTTAATTTTTAGTTCTTATATTATTTTTAAAATTAATAAAATGAGAAATTCGTAACAAAAAAAAATGATGTGGCGATAGAGCTGGCAAAACATTTCAGTTTGATCTGTTATCCCCGTCGATTTGATCTACGAATAAAATAGTTGTTGAACATAACGAAATGCATGTATTACCAATACCAATAAAAAGCAGAATATAATTTTTGGCAATGATGCATATTTCAATAGATATAAAGAGTTGTCAAAGGTAAATACAAAAACAATCGAACACACATTATAAACAACACAAGATATATAGTAGTCTTATCCATATCCTATGATGCAAAGATGAAATCACCACATTACACAGAAAGAAAAGCATATAGATTCACATCAACGCACCAATAAAGACGAGATCCACAAAGCGGTTTTGTTGGGACACTAACCCACAAACCTCATTTGCTCTTCATCCTTTGAAATCATTTATGTCTTTCTTATTATTGTGCAAACATTGTCATTTACCACCAAACCCAATATGCTCTTTGACTGTGCCTTATGTCGCACTTATATATTTGTGGGCCTCTATCGTCATCACAGATGTTCCGTTGTATACAGACGGAAAGAGTGAAAAATACTTTAAAAAATATATTAAACTACTTTTAATGATAATAGCCTGATGTGCATTTTTTAAAAAGAAGAGTTAATCTTGTTTATTACTGAGTAAACAAATTTCAAAATATGACTGGTTGAAAAGTGATTCTGGTACTGATCTATCAAGCGAATAGAATCAAAGATCAGTTAAAAGTTTTGTGGGGCTGAGAAAAAACTACGCAACAAACATATCCTAAATATTTTCGGAGGAGCTCCATCTTGTGTTAAACGATAGTTTTGATGGGAAAATAGATCGTCACCCAAATTTTTAATGTTCGGTTCTTTAAACGATTTCAATTTCGCGGCACATATAATTTTGGCTGCAAAAATTTCTAATGGAATGAAATGCCTATATTCCAAAGATTAACTGAAAATAAGTGCTAATTTTTAGAGTAAATTTGCATGATACAAAAATATTTGAAAATATTTAACGTTTTACCAAATTATATTGTACTGTTACAAGAAAAAATATATTTACTATTTTACCCTCAGAATATCATGTCATAATGATTTATGTTGCTATATTTGCTATTCGACGCAAAGACAAAATGGTAAAAAAAATTACAACTTTGCCACCCTTTGTTCAACTTAATTGTTTCAAAAAGTTTTGGTATGAACTCCAATTACTCTAATTTTTATATAAAGATGATTTCAAATATGCCTCTATATATTTGTAAGGATTGTGTATAATAATAATTTAAAAAAAAAGGAGAAAGAGGAAAATAGCAAAAAAATAACTTATAGTAAATATGATGTGCCTGAGTGGTTTAGAAATGACATTTAAGTCATTCGACTTATTATAAGTTATTCATTTTCATTTCATGCTATATTTTTTATAGATATCACATTTTTTTTTCATGACGTTTTTTAAAATATCCGTTTTTGCATATTTGTTTTGAAATTTTTAATTAAAATGATGTTTTGTCATTTCTATGTATGGTAGACGTGAACCATAGTCTTTTACCTAAAATACTGCCAACAAAATTATTTCCTGAACAGAATCCAGATTCTATTGCAAGTAGGAAAATAAGATATATGGTCCTATGAAATGAACCGATTGATCATATGATAAATATGAAAGTTTATAGCATTTGGAACATAAAACTTCATTTAATCGGAAAGTGTTTCTAGTTAAGTAGTTAAAGATATACCTATACGATTTTTTCTACCAGAGTTAGATTTTATTGTCAAAATGGACGGATCGTCCGTGGTTCGTCCATGTTCAATAAATTATGAATCGTTCGTGGACATTCTATTTATAAAACAAGTTAAAATAGTTTACGCCCAATTTAGTTCAAAAAAAATTGAACGACACTGTTGGACAATTGGCGGCTCATGTGCTACAAAAATTTAGGACACAAATGATTTTTCCGCCAAAAATATAAAAATATAGTTTTCTATAAGAAAAAAACACGAAAACACAGTTCCCGCCAAAAACACAAAAACACATTTGACATGAGCGTTAATAGGCTTGATGGACACAAATATAGATAGATACATACAATATTTTGTCTATAATCAAAATAGACAATGTTAGACGGATAAAAATGGATGTGGACAGTCCATTTTAACACCTTTATTTGACTCTGAATGGTCAATAAAAAAATGTCAAAATAATAATAATTTGCATTAAATTTGATGAAAGCTTGTATGGACATGATAAGGTAGACTATTAATCCGATGCGAGCACAGTTACCTGAGTCTATGGGTGTGATAGGCGAGTGATAATAGAAAACAATTCTCCACAAGTAAATTTTTATTTCCATCCAAAAAACACCAAACTCTCCACTACATAGTAATAGAGAGAAAAGTTACTATAATATTTTCTCCCTAAATTACACACACTCATAACCTCTATATATGTTGCCTATTTGGCTCGTGTGCTTTAAAAATAATAACTAAAACAATTTTTGGGTTCATTCCTAGTGTGAACTTCTCATATTTTGCCCCTCTTAATTAATCAATCAAAATTTGCTATGTAATCTAATTAAACAAATCAAAACAATTAATATAATCACAATAAACAAGAGAAATTCCCTCAAATATTATTAATTGAAGTTTTTGTTTCATAAATAACACTCCATTTTCATTTTGGACAAAAATAACATTTTTATAAAAGACAAAATTTTAAAATTTTTGTTTGGACTAAGTATTGTACAATTTAGGGTATAGTTTGTTTGTGATGGAATGTATGGAAAACCCTAAACTATAAATCTTAAACCCTAAAAATATTAGAGTATGAGATTTTGGGTTATAGAAAGAAAATAATTTTTAGTAAAAATGCTATTTTCTCTAAAATAAAAATAGAATGCTATTTATGGAATAAAAAGTTCATTTGGTGCTATTTTTAGAAATTGCCTAATAAAAAATTACATTGAATTATTAAACTAAAGATGAAGGATCATTTTGAAAACTACCTCGTTTTTAAGTTATACTTTAAAAATATACATTTTCTATTCATGATGAAAACTACAATATTTACTATATAAAGTGACACATTTTTCCAGATTTAAATTTAAAGGTAAATTTTTAGTAAATCAAAACTAAATTTGAAATTAAGAGAAGAAAAAAAACTAAAGTTGAACGAATATGAAAGAAGATGTTGAACATCGTTAATTCAACATGTTAAAACATTTCTCATTTTATTTTCTAAAATTTGTTTAATTTAATTTCACCTTTTGTTTGTTTTTAATTGTAATATTAGATGTTATATTTTGATTGGATAAAATATGAAGAGGTGAATAAAATAGTTCAATTATATCTCCCAAGAATTATTCTTTATTAGATAATATTAATTGTTTAAATTTGTTCAATTAGATTATATGGTAAATTTAATTGGTTAATTAAGAAAAAGGTGAATAAAAGAGGTTCACTCGGTCCTAGGAGTAAACCCAAGAATTGTTCTAATAATTATTACATGATTAATGATATATGGTGTACTCATATATATATATATGTATATATTTATTTTAAAATTTGTAAAATAATAAAATTGTTTGAAACAGTAACTAAAAATTGAAACAATTTTGAAGTAAAATTAGTTGAAAGACAGTTTTAAAAAAATCTAATATATTAGTTTGATTTATAATTTTTTTCTTTAATCTGCAAAATAGGTAGATTTTTTTACTAAAGTATGTTGATGCTATTCTAGTCCTATGAGAGATGTCTATTTGCATTCTTTGTAACTAGGAGAGATGCCGGGGACAACGCGAGGATGTAGTTTTAGATTTATACTTTAGTTAAAATATGTGAGTTAAATATATAAATTATGTGATACAACAATTTTGTCTCAAAATAGTTTGTTTGGATTTTTATTCTAATTTGACTTCCTCTTAGTTGAGTTGGGTGAGAGTTTTTACAATAACAATGAGTGATAAAAATTTACAATTGGTAACTAGAATGCTGTTTTAATCTTGTTATATGTAGTTTTATTTTACCAAAATTGATATTAATATTTTATATTTTAAATATCGAAGGTAAATTTATTTTTTTTGATATTTTTGGTATGACAATAATTTTTAAACTTTTAGAATCAAACATTTGTCTAATATTATGTTTATATTCTGAATGGTTAATCTGAAATCAATGTAATTGTAAATAAAGTTATTTGAATCAACTTTTTGTAAAAGTTTCATTCCTCGTTTGATTTAACCATGGGGATTTGTACATACATGTTAATTATTTGATCAATATTTTTTTTATTTTGAATATTTACTACATATCAATTTTAAATGTAAATTTAATCTAAAAATATATGATTTATTAGATCTTGTTTTTTCTCATAAAATTGAATTATTTACATAATATATAGTAGTTAATATATTTTAAAAATAAATTATAAATAAACTAAAAAGTTATCTAGTATTTAAAACTTTAAAAAAAGACTTGATAATTTGGTTGCATAGTAAAAAAGAGAAGAGAGACTGTTGTGTCTGCTGAAGAGAGTCTCTTCTCCTCTGATTAAGCAACCATACTCCAACAACTCCAACAAATTAAATGATGTGTCAAAATATTAATAAATAATTTGATGATAGACATCATAATTAATTACAAAGTTATATTCCATTTAATGACAGTCCATTTTTCTTTTTCATATGTACAATGAAAGTGAGAATGATGAACCAAATGAAAGTGAAATTGTTAAAATTCGTTAACGCGCTACTCTTTTTTTGTGTGGTATGAAAACACTAATTCGACAACTCTGACTTATGAGTTTTAATTTTAAGTTTACTTTGGATGTAAATTTGCTTTAGTTTTTTTATTGTTTAGTTTATGATTGTTCTATTTTTTCTTTTTTTCTTTTTTTGACAATTATTTTTTTTTATTTCGGCTTAAGATGTCATTTTACAATTTGCTTAGAGATTTTGACTTTCTCAATAACCAACCGTTTGATTATGACAGTGTAAAGATTTTAAACCTAACTGTAATAGTGTATTTTGTATTGTCTATTTTTTAGGATTGAACCGAATCCACGATCGGCTCAATATTTTTATGAGTTTAATGAAAAAAAAACTAATTTTAAACACCTAAAATTTTTTTAAAAATTTTAGGACTTTTACTAAATTTGTTTCTTTGAAATTTTATGGATAATATTTTGTAGTTTTTTAATGAAAACAAAAATATATATATATACATATAAAATATTTTGTTGGGCTCTTTCTTCAATCTAATTTTAAAAAATATTTTAATATATATAAAAAAGTTACAAAATGTGATGACACTGAAGTGGGCTCCTTACCGTTGTCTTTCCGTTCCTCCCCAAATGAGCCGACACTGTATATCGTATCTGATCTTAGTTGGTGTAGTTAAAATTTTAAACAAACAATAAATGTTGGTGTAGTAAATGTTCGCCTGTTTTTTTTCAAAATTTTAATGCTCGCTATCTTTTTAATAAATAAATCACCTTATTAAAACAGTATACATGTGTTTATACCAGAGTAAATTTGACATTGCATGCAATGATTCATATATGCGGCAAAACTTAAAAGTAAAATCCCACTTGGGACAAAATGGAAAAAAAAAGTGGCATTAATTTACTAAATGCAAGTAATTAATTAAATATTCGGAGTGGCGGACTTGCTCTCTTTTTTTCCCCAGGTACTTCTTACCTATAAATGTAACACCTCATCGCACCACATTGTTTCATTCATCCTCTACCTTTCTTATTTCTCAATTCCTCCTATAAAGTGAGAAAATCTAAAATAAAGAAGAGAAAAATAAATCTGAGAGAAAGATAAAAAATGAGGCCTATGAGCATTAAACCAGCATCGGTAGATGTATCGATACATGCCACGTCAGCAGAATTCGGGGATCACCGAGCGCCGCAATCGCCGTGGCACTCGCCGGTGCCGTACCTTTTCGGTGGTCTTGCGGCGATGTTAGGACTCATAGCCTTCGCTTTACTCATCCTCGCATGTTCCTACTGGCGCTTGTCTACCTCCGGTGATGATTCCGGCGAAGGAAACGGCGGAAGAGTTGACGAAGAGAAACAGAGTCGTTCAGGAGTGAAGGCAGCGAACATGGTGTACGAAGAGAAAATCCTTGTCATAATGGCCGGAGATGACTTGCCGAGGTTTCTCGCGACGCCGGCGGCGAACAAGTGTGTTTGTGGTCACGAGGGTAAAACGGTAATTTTAAAGGAGGATGGTGGTTGTGCTGGCGAGGAGAAAATGGGAGAAAGAGAGAAAGCAAAGGAAAATGAAGAAACAACGAGTCATTGAGTTTATTTTTGGTTTTTTTTCTTTCTCTCAGTTTTTTTTTTTTTTTTTTGGTTACTTCTTTGTTTTTTGTTTTTCTTGGGAAATTTTCCTTCGTGTTTTCCCGAGAATGTAAATTTTGCTGAGAGAAAATTTTGAGTTATAATCAATGAATGTTTGTAATTTTCTATTCCCAGAACAGGGAAATTTTCTCTTCATAGTACAATTAATCATAGTATCACAATTTCACAAACACAAGTGATCATCAAGTCAAAGCTTGAAATGATTCAATGGAAACGTGATTCCACACAGACTAAGCGTGATTTATATACTAACGATCAGCACTTGTATGGGTTTAGTACATTTGCTCTTTGTTTAATTACTAAATATTCTCGACATTTGTTTTCAAAGAATCAAAGATATTCGTTTATTTACTTTTCGTTTTTCATTATGAATTGTTATAATTGTGTCTCCTCGGACCTCAGTGTATGTTACTTTCATATATTTTCTTTGCCATGGCGTTTTGCTAGTTTAGCACTCCGTTACAATTTTTTAAATCGTATTGATAGATCGTAACTACCTCACAGTCAAATTTTAGCTAAGTTCTTGAATTATTTGAGTGAATAAACCAAAAATAATAGTATTTCATTCCGTTTCACAAAGGCAAGTTTTTAGGCTATGCACACATATTATGACATTTTTGACAAACCTAAATATTTTCTAATTAAAATATTAATAATTTTCTTTACTTGATCTCTAATTAGTAAAAGTAAAACAAGAAATATAAGACATATTAAATTAACTTTTACATATAAAATATAAAAACATATATTTATGAAACAATGTTTTTCTAAAACGTCTTTAAAAAAACGGAAGGAATGTAAGTTAAGAATTTAACATTGAATTTTTTTTCACTGAAATTTTTAGTTTAGTAATTTGTATTAGTCATCATGTCATACCAAAATTAGATTTTGAGAGTGTCTGCGTAGAAGTTGGAGTTTTATTGACGAAAACAAAATGAATTCCTTTTAAATTAAGAATTT
The DNA here is from genome assembly GCA_963555745.1 of Cardamine flexuosa. NCBI lineage: Eukaryota > Viridiplantae > Streptophyta > Magnoliopsida > Brassicales > Brassicaceae > Cardamine > Cardamine flexuosa. The sequence continues at coordinate 16,589,257 of OY743217.1, forward strand.
GAAACATAATGTATGGTATAAATTAAAAGATTATTCGGTTACTTGCCCCCATTTGCCTGCTTTGCTTTTAATCTGATGATATCCAATCAACAAGACCAAATTTTCTTATGTTCTCACTGTATTAATGGAAAAAGATTTTTAAGTGAAGTGCACTTCACACAAACGTTTAAAACTTAAAACTTATGTTTGCATAACCTACGATTAAATTTTTTGACAAGTTATTTATTGTTTTGGGTATAATTTATGGCTCTTTTTTTAACTTTCAGTTAGTGCACAATAAAATCAAACTACAGGCTATATAGTCAGTCCACTGATTTAAACAAAAGGTGCGAAATTATAATTGAATATTTATTGTCCATTACATAGTAAGCAACAAATGAATTTTATAATTAGCTGTTTGTTCTCTTCTCTGTACCTAAGAGCTGCATAAGGGAAAATGGGACACGTGTCATAAATAGAGTTACTACAGGAAAGCAAAAGACAATGATTCTGTTTTGACTTATTTGACAATGCTGAGCTGTCTTGCGAGGCGCCGAGCAGCCGCGTCTCCCGCAAGAAAGTTCCAAAGCAATCCGAATTCTTTACTTTTTTCTGTTGCATTTATTTCCTCGACTTTATTACCATCTTAAACTTTGTGCCGCATAAACATACATAAAGCAGAGCGAGAAATATAATAACCATCTCCAAACCACTTCCACTTTTTCTTTTAAATTCCATATTTATTTTTTATTTTTATTTTTTTCTGATAAAGGGGGTTTATTTGTAAATAAACCCTTTCCAAAAATGGGCGTATGCCGTTTAAATGCAGAGAGAACACGGTGTTCTTTAGTAAAAGGCGAAAGAATAGTTCGCTTTGCCCTCACTGCACGGCTCCGTTTTAAATTCCATTTTAGAAAAAAGTATCTTCAACCCATTTATATTTCCATCTTTAAAACAGAGTTTTCATATTTTTCCTCCATATTTAGTTAGAGATCTTCATCATTTTTCTTCCATTTTAAAAATGAAATTTTATATTTATAAATCAATATTTTATATTTTATACTCAAATAAAATTTAAAAAACTGATTTTAGTCCAACAATATACAAAAAGAGTTTTTAGCTCTTTGAAAAAAACTAACAGTGTTTTATAACAAACTTTAAATTTAAATAGTATTGTAAATTATTATTTATTATTTGATTTTATATACATGTATAGAATTTGTAACTTTAAAATTATAGAATTATAATAAAAATTAATAATTAAATTAAAAAATGATATATTTAAAATATTATTTTTTGAAGTAGTAAATGGAGTAATCAGAAAAAAAAGAATTCATCTTTAAAATCAAGTTACTCTATTTTAGAATAAAAAATAAAATAATCGGTCGAACAATTTATGATATTTTGATTGTTGTAGCTTCTAGCGTAATTCCATGGTTGCACAAAAAAAAAAAAAACTGCTAGCGTAATTCCTATCAACCTCACTGAACGGTTAAGCTGAGTGCCTTGATTGTTTTCTTATTGTGTATTATATGTTTTTTTAAAGTATCATTATAACATTTTTTCACACAAAATTAAAAAATAAGATGAAATTTATTTAAACCTTTTTGGAATACCCTAAAAATATTTCTCCTAAAATAAAAGAAAACGGAAAACAACATTTCTTTGGAAAACAAAATTAAATCTTTAAACGATAGTTTTTGGGTAACAGAGGTATTAATTTATACTAGGCTAATACTAGTTTTGTTATAAATTATTTTATCTTCAGTTTTTTCAAAGTAACTTATACTAATTCACTTAAAATTATTTTTATTTTTTTCTAATAATTATCTTAAGTTTTATATGTTATCTAAATATGGTAATTTATATACTACATATTAGTTATTTTTTCAAAAATATTTTTTTTTTATATTTATAAACTTAATTTATATGTCTCTAAATATTATCTAAATTATGGGTTTTAAAAAAATTCTTATTTCATGAATAGGCTAATTTCTTGATCTTGGATTTTTTTAAAATTTTAAATCTTAAATAATTAAACTCTTATTTACTTGTGTATTGCGTTAAAAAGAAAACAAAATATAAAAAGCTACAATATTTGTTTACCAATAAAGGTAAAAAGAAACTAAAAATAAGTCATAGATAAATAATAGAAAAGAGTATGACAATTTATAAGGAATCCACAGTCATACAACTCTTACACGTCTCAGCTGCGGGTTTAAAAATGTGAATGGAGATTAAATATGACTTACGTCCATTGGAAGCCGTGTTCAAAACTTCAGTTTAAGATGTAAGTAAAACCAGAATGATAAAATGGACCATTCACTGATATACCAAAAACAAAAATGGGAAAATATATAAAAATATTAATTATTATATTAATTTTAGTTATGCTGATATATCAGAATGAGATAAATTTATTTTATTTTATATTTTTAAAGAAAATTTTATTTATGTTATAGTTAATATATACAATTCTGAGATATAATATTTAAACTAATTTTATATTTTAATATATAAAACATTAAGATTAACTTTTTATCCCTAAAAATAAAGCCAACAAATTCAGTAAGAAAACATACAAACAAAATTAATATATTGATTTCCTTTCTTGTATAAAACATAAAAATAAATCACAGATTTATTGATTTTATAAACTAATAAATAGTGTAACTATTTACACATAATTAAAAACTATAATGAGAAATATGATTAAACATGTAAAAGAAGATGCTAATATGTAAAATAAGATGGTGGAAATTTATGATAAGTTAAAGTATCATATTATGTATTTTTTATATTTTATGGTTTTTAAAATTTCAATTTGATTTTTAATGTTTTACAGATTTTAAAGTAATTAAATTCAAATTAATTGATTTGTTATATAGGATTAATAATTGTTCACAAATGTTGAAGTGTCTTGAATAGGCTGATGTGTCAAGCTTAGAAAGAGCTGATGTGTCAAAGTTGGAGAGAATCCATTCAATCATTATATATAGAATGCACTATGTGTGATAATAAGGGTCGTCTTGACATATTTTACATAAACTAAAAAAATATTTAAATAATTAAACATGTTCTTATTAAATATACCTCTAATTAAAATATAATGACATAAGTGTAAGATTTTAAGATTAAATGAGTGTAAATTTAAAAATTGCATTGAAGATATAAACCGCATTCTTTTAAAACAAAGGTTTAACTTTTGTTTTTCTAACACTAGATCCAAGTTTATTGAGGGGCCATGACTAATCTCCTGGAGGAGGTGCATCCTATAAATGTAGATAATATGAATTGATAATTTTATTGATTGTGTAATATACATATTTATACAAGGGTGAGTTGAGTGTCTCACAAGATATAAATCTATATGAGATATTCTCGTATCTTGAATATTACATAGAAGTGAGCCCAATCTTGGAAATCAGCTGAAGGAACCGAGTGCGAGGAAGAGTGTTTGTCAAGGCGTCGGCAAGTTGATCTGCAGAGCTAATGTGAGCAACACGAAGAGACTTTGCCTGCACTTGTTAATGTACAAAGTGATAGTCGAGGGCAAGATGTTTCATTCTTGAATGGAAGATCGAATTAGCCGATAAATATGTTTCTCCAATGTTGTCACAATATATGGTCGCTATTGTTGTGGACGTCAAACCAATCTCATACATAAGTGAAGAAATCCATTTTACCTCAGAAGCAGCTTTGGTAAGGGCTCTATACTCAGCTTCCGTAGAAGAACGAGCAACACCACTCTGTTTCTTGGATGACCATGAAACTGGTTGATTGCCAAGATAAACTTTGTAAGCTCCAGTTGACAAGTAATCATCTTTGTTTCCAGCCCAATCTGCATCGGAATATGCATGTAGGCTTTGCGGTGAGGTGGCTGAGAAGAAAATACCCTTTGTAGGTGTTCCAGCCAAGTAACGAAGTACACGCTTCACTGCTTCCCAATGGACTGTAGTTGGACGGTGCATGTATTGTGATAGAAAATTGACGGAAAAGTCTATGTTTGGGCGTGTCAAACCGAGATACTGCAAGCTTCCAACTGTACCATGATATTCTGTTGGGTCAGTGAGAGCCGCACCGGTACTGAGAGTGAGTGTTTCCGTGGAAGACATAGGCGTGGGAACTGGTTTCGCATTCGCCATCTTCATCTTGTGGAGTAAGTCGGTGATATACTTAGTTTGAGTGAGATGAAAACCTGCAGATGTGCGTGTAGCCTCCATGCCAAGAAAATAAGAGAGATCACCAAGTTCTTTTAAAATTTTTTTTGCTGCAAGCAGATTTGTTACCCGAGTAATCTCAGTTATGGAAGATCCCGTGATAATTATATCATCGACATACACAAGGATGTAGAAAAATGCTGTCCATGTGCGTAAAACAAATAAAGAAGCATCCACAAGAGAGTTCTTGAAGCTAATACTAATAAGACAGTCCTTGAGAGCATTGTACCAAGCTCTCGGAGCTTGTTTGAGGCCATATACCGCTTTCTTGAGTTTGAGGACATGATTCGGATTATCTTTATCAATAAGACCTGGTGGCTGTAGCATGTACACTTCCTCCTCAAGAGGACCTTGAAGAAATGCATCGTTTACATCCAATTGATTTAAATGCCAATTTTGACGAACTGCAGTACCAAGAATGATACGTATCATAGATTAAACCTCGTAGTCAAGACTTGCACTTGGTCAGAATTGACATGTGCCAATATAGGTGGTGTAGGAGCTAAGCACGGTTCCAGAACAAGTGGCCGATGAAATATAGGAACAAGAGAGGCTGAAACTGTTTCCGATGGTGAAAAGGAAGAGGTGGTGTTTTGTGACTTTGTTGAAAGTATGGTGAAAGGAAAAACTAACTCATGAAACTCAACATGTCTAGAGACATACATGCAAGAAGTGAAAACATCTAAACACAGAAAGGCACTTTGGCTTAAAGAGTATCCCATGAAGACACAAGGAGTATACTTAGGACTAAACTTGTTTTGACCGTAAGGTCTAATCCAAGGGTAGCAAAGACAGCCAAAAGTCCGTAACTTGTTGTAATTAGGTACGGACTGGAAGAGAAGTTGAAAAGGAGAAGAATGAGATAGGTTTGGAGTAGTGAGACGATTTATTAGATAAACGGCGGCAGAAAAGGAATATTTCCAATATGTTTTCGGAATCCTGCATGTGAAAGGAGAGATAGCCCCATTTCAACTATGTGCCGGTGTTGCTGTTCAGCTAAGCCATTATGTTCGGGTGTATGAGGAGGAGTGGTTAAATGAGAGATGCCGTATGCGGCAAGAAATGATTTAAGCGCAATAAACTTTACACCATTGTTAGAGTACAAGGTGATGATCTTTGTTTTAAAACGGCTTTCAACAAGAGATTTGAAGATTGGAAATATCTGGGCGACTTGAGACTTGGTTTTTAAAGGGTAAAGCCAAGAATATCAGGTGTAATGATCAACAAAAATAACATAATATGTCTAACCATCAACGGAGAGAACCATTGAGGTCCAAACATCAGAGAAAATTATATCAAGGGGACCATTATAGACAAGAGTAGAAGACGCAAAAGGTAGTTTCTGAATTTTATCACTAGAACAAGAATTGCAAATCAAAGATGACGACAATGAAGAAGACAGCGGTAAAGAAAAACTAGAAATCATATGACGAAGTGTTTGAGAATTTGGATGTCCTAAGTGGGAGTGCCAGTTCGAGAGTGAGGTTTTTGAGCAAGAGAACGCTGAAATAGGCATGGAGTTGTATTTCATCAGCCATTTGTACACTCCCTCACTGGCCTTGCCGTTGAGTAGTGTTGTCCCCGTGTTGAGATCCTTCACCTGAAAATCATAAGGACACAATTGAACCATGACATTATTCGTTTTGCAAAGCTTGTTGACAGAAATCAAATTCTTTCTCATAGCAGAGACACATAATACATTATTGAGATGAAGATTTCGAGAATGTAAAGGAAGAATGTTGAACCCGTATATGTGATTGGTAGACCAGTCCCATTGCCAATCATGACACTCTCGCTACCACCGTATGGAGTATGAAGAGATAGGTTGTTGAAGTCACTTGCGATATGATGTGAAACACCACTATCAAGTAACCAATGTGAGAGATCCAGAGAGCTTGTTGTTGTGTGGTGTGCCTGGTTCTGCCATTGAGGTGATGGGAGTGGCAGATGTGGTGCCAGCCATGGTGAGGGACCTCGGTACTGGGAAGGTCCATCCGACACAAATTGAGAGGAAGCAGCTGGTTGTTGATATTGAGGACACCGTTTAGCTCCATGTCCTTGGACTCCACAAATTTGGCATCTGTCTAAGTACAGACGTGGTCGTTGATAACCTCCTCGTGAGTAAGAAGGACCACAATGAGAATTAGAGAAGCCACCATGATTGGACGAAGGTCGAAATTGAGCCGCGTTTGCGGTAACAGGAGCTGAGGCGATGGAGACTTTCATGGAGTTCAAGGCAATCTCACGGTTTATGAGTTTCTCATGTAACTCATCAAGGGTGATTGGTACGTCTCTGCCGTTTACCATCTCAACAATGGCTCTGTAGTCTTCTCCAAGATCATCATTTATTATATCAAGGAGATCTTCATGTTCCAGTGCAGCACCAAGGAGCGCCAATTGGTATGTTTTATCAACGATGATCCTCATGTATTCGTTGATCGAGTTGTTTTCTTTTCTGATGCTCTTGATTTGTTGCTTTAACTGTTTTATGTGTCCACGCGAGGGCTTGTTGTAGGTGCGATGAACAATTTGCCAAACTTCAGGTGAAGTTGTGGCTTGGGAAACAATTGGTTGAACTGCAAGAGAGAGAGTGATCCAAGTAGAGAGATGTACATCAGCTTGTCTTGTCTTGTCCAGGTTTCGAAGTCAGGGTTAGACTTAGTTGAGCCTTCCGATGTTTTGATCATTTCTGGAGGTGTACGATCATCATCAATAATGAACCAGTGAAGTTCATGTGCCTCAAGGAGAAAACGAATCTGCAACCGCCATGTGATGAAGTTGGATGGTGTGAGTTTTGTGATATTGTACATGTTAAGAGAGATGAGAGAAGCTTTGGGGTTGGAGATATTGAAGATGGGAGCTGAATCAGAAGATGAGTCTTTCGACATGGTTGATACGTAAGAACCAGAAAATAAGGTTTTTTTGTTTCTAATAAAAAGAGAGAGACGGCGTGAGGAAGAAAAGAAGAAGAAAATTTAGGTCAGAATCTAGAGCTCTGATACCATGTAGATAATATGAATCGATAATTGTATTGATTGTGTAATGTACATATTTATACAAGAGTGAGTTGAGTGTCTCACAAGATATAAATCTATATGAGATATTCTCGTATCTTGAATATTACACATCTATACTAATAAAAAATAGATCATTTCTCTGAGTATTTAAATGAGCTGAAAGAAAATATTCATATCTATGTGATTAAATGGAGTGATTTAAAAAATTTTGCGCTTGAGGGGAATCGATCTCTGGCCGGTCTAGACCAACAAAACAACTCATTTTCAAGTGAGAACTATTAGACTACCACTACTTGGTTACAAAAAATTAACTTTACAACAACAATTTTTGCTAACGAATGAAATGTTAATTTTTATGTTTTATACTTAATATGTTAAATTATGATTTTGTTTGTTTGTTAAAGTACATATTTTTACTGCTTTTATGCAAACTAACTTTTATCGTTAAATAATCTCACATAGATATCATATTTGCATTTCTTGTCCAAAAACAATTATTTTTAAAACCCGTAAAATACTACTCCTGTTCTTGTTCTTTTTCTTATGTTTTTTATTTATTTTATTTTGCTTCTTAATCCTTTCTTATAAAAAGTGCTTTTTTTGTTGCACAAAAAATAAGAAGAAAATTTGCTTTTTAGGTTGTTTATTTTGAGTCTTGCTTTGTTTAGTTTAATAAGTGAGTTTTGCTGCATAACGTAAAGTCGTAAACTATGGGGCTCTTTGTTTGCTCATCCACCATTTCTAGCTAAATGATCCATTTCAATACTCCATTTGGATGATCCATCCCAATAATGTTTGTTTCATTTTGTATTGTTCATGTGAATGATCCATTTGAATGAGCTTTTGTTTGTTTGATCAGTTTTAATAAATCTTCATTTCCATCTAAATTTACTAAAAGGTCCATTTTTAAATTTAATCATATTTTAATCTTAATTAAACCATATTAAGTTTAATTCTCACATAAATTCATGTAAATTTATAAGTTAAACTCCAAAGCTACATTTATAAATTGGTTTACAAAAACAAAAATTTACAAGCCAACAACACTTAAAAATTCATATCACAAATCCTCAAAACAAAGAAAAAGTCAACAATATTTTTTTTTAAAACAGAGCTTACATAAAAATAAAAACTTTCACAACTTAACAAGAGTAATTCTTGTCTTCACAACCTTGAGTTGTCCTCACTAATTGTCTGTCAATATTAACTTCCATCACTCTAATAATTCTTGCAAAGGGAAATATATGGCAACTAAAACAGATATGAGTAAAGCTTATGATCGGGTGGAGTGGTCTTTTCTTGAGAGTCTTCTTCGAAAATTTGGATTTGCGGAAAATTGGATAACTTGGATGATTTGGTGTATCATTTCTGTAGAGTATAAGGTACTTATTAATAGACAACCACAAGGAAAAAATATACCTAGAAGAGGTTTACGTCAAGGGGATCCAGTATCACCTTATTTATTCATCGTATGTACGGAAGCATTGGTAGCGAATATACGGAAGGCAGACAATGACAACTCTTACAGGGCTAAAATTTGCAAGAGCAAGTCCACCTATCTCTCATCTTCTTTTTGCAGATGATAGTTTATTTTTCTGTAAGGAAAATAAGGAGCAAGGCCAAACTACTTTGAATATTTTGAATATGTATGAGAAAGTATCAGGTCAACAAATTAATTTTGCAAAATCCTCAACATACTTTGGACATAAGGTTGAAGATTCAGTGAGATATGAAATACACCAGCTAACATGTATCTGGAGTATTGGTGGAATGTGATCTTATTTGGGACTTCCATAAAGCCTTGGTGGAGCGAAGACTAAAAAGTTTTCGTTTATGAGAGACAGACTACAAAAGCAGATAAATGGATGGTCAGCAGAGTTTTTATCAAAAGGAGGAAAAGAGATGCTTATTAAATCAGTGGTTTTGGCTATGCCAACATATGTTAGGACATGTTTTATCCAAATCTATTACTAGCAAACTCACTAGTGCAGTGGAAATTTTTTGGTGGAGTTCGAATGGTAGGCAAAATGGTATGCACTGGTTAAATTGAAAAAAAATGAGTAAAATTAAACAGGAAGGAGAGATGGGTTTTATAACAATAGAGGAGTTTAACACAGTGTACTGGCAAAGCAACTTTGGCGTTTAATAGAGTTTCCAGACTTAATTATTTGCCAAATTTTTTAAGGGCCAGTATTATTGGAAAACGGATCCGATGGACCCTATCAAATCATATTCTCCATGTTACGGTTGGAAAAGTATTATATAGCTTGATCTCTGGTAAATAAATGACTGATCAAAAGAGTTGGTAATGAATCATCCATATCTGTTTGGAATGATCCATGGGTTCAAGCTAATCGCCCGAGACCAGCTACATGTAATGGTTATAATATCTATCCTGATCTGACGGTTAATCAATTAGTTTATCGGACAACTAGGATGTGGAATATGTCCTTAGTGAAACAACTTATCCAACCCGATGACATTCCTTTCATTAGAGGAATCCCTGTCAGCTATCTTGATAAAAAATATATTCTTGGTTGGCATTACACAAAATCTGGAAAATATACGATTAAGTCGGGTTACTGGACGGAATATACTGAATCTTCGGTTGGATCTCCACACCAGTTTTTTGGCCCTAATTTTCGGAAGTTACAAAACCAGGTTTAGAAAATTAAATGCTCCCCAAAAATGAGACATTTTATTTGGCAAGTGATTACGGGATGCATAGTGGTTAATTTTAATATTAATTACCGGGGTATAAATTGTGATCTATTGTGTGCACGATGTGGAGCAAACCAAGAAATGATTAATGATGTTTTTTTGAATGTCCACCAGCACTACAAACATGGACACTCTCTATGGTTCCGACTGCAATTGGAATATTTCTAGGTTCTTCAGTACCGCAGGCAGTCAATATGGAAATTTTTCCTTTCATAATTTGGTATTTATGGAAAATAAGAAATGATAAAGTGTTTAATAATAAGGATAGAGATCCACATGAGATTTTGAAGTTAGTAGAAAGTGAGGCTCAATAGTGTGTATTAGCTAAACAAAGGATGAAAACATGGAGATAAAATTATCATAAAAACCAGCTTATTAGATTGATGTTTTCTATACCTTCCAATCTGGTTATGCCTTTTAGTGGATACCAATGTTTTGTAGATGGATCTTTGAAGGATACATATAATTTTACAGGTCTAGGATGGTTTTGCTTCAAAGATGATGTGGAGGGATCAATAATGGGGGCCAGAAATAAACGTAGGAGCCTCTCCTCACTACACTTGGAAGTTGAAGCACTCATTTGGGCTATGACATGCATGCTTGCACAACATAAGAAAACTTAGCATTTGCAACATATTGCTCTGAATTGGTGAAGATGGTGTCTACACCGACGGAATAGCTTGCCTTCTCAACTCTCCTAGACAAATTCATGCGGAACAACAATCTATTTGTTTCGTTTTATTTATTTTTAATTCCTTGCAGTTTAAATTTTAAGGTGGATGCTTTAGCACATAGTGCTAGACTTTACCTGCATGATACAGTTTTTATAGACCATGCACCTCCGGTTTGGATTACTAAACCGTTTTAAGTAAGTATAAACAGTTGATAAAAAAAAACACTCTATATGTTTCTTCAATATCTTAAAAGAGCCTTTGAAATTGTTTCCTTTCCATATTCTAGCTTCATAGCCATTCTCATTTTCAAACTAGTTTTCATATTCTAAACTACAGTTCTAAAAATACAGAGACTTAAAATCCAAAAGAACAACAAGAAGAAGACAAAGGAATAATAAGTTTCCGGAATGAACGTGAGGAAGGAGCATGCTTGAAAGTTATAACTGGGAGCAACTATAGTTTAATTAAAGATAAAGAACCAAACATACCATCCAGGAAAACTATTCAAGCCAGCAAACACGAGAGAAAATAACTAGAAACATATCCATTTCGGAAAACTATCACCAGCCTTATGATTTTCAAGTAGTAAATAGCTTAGAAAGTGATTTCCAAAATTTAAATGTAATCCATTTGGAGATTTATGCAGAGAAATAGCTAAGAGTTTAGAGTTCAGAATCTGATTAAATGATCATTCTCCAAACATAATCTTAATCCAAAACTAAAACTATATGAAACTTTTAGCTGTAGTTATGAACACAATCCAACAACTTACCTCTAACACTGCTCTGTGTCAATGAACTTCAAAAAAATCTGCAAACCAAAGTGGACTATTAGCACAGACTTATGAACGACACAGAGAATTTGAAACTTCAATGTCAAATAACACACTAGCCAAATCAAAGCAAAACAAACCCAGATCAGAGTTTCTCCTACGAAAATATAAATCATCTAGCTAAGTTATTCTCCTACAATCAGAGCTTGACAAACCCATATCCATAAATTCTCTATCTTCTCCTACGATCAGAGATCCATAAATATAAATCAAAGCAAAACAAACAGAGAAAATCAAAACTACTTGCCTGATCTATAGCAACGACGATGAACAACCGATGAATCTGATGACTCTGATGAGCTTCAATCTCCGACGACTCAGAGAGCTCTGTGATAGGGTTGGACTTGGAGAGATCGAAGTCGCAAATAAGAGAGGAAATGATTTTCATGTGTAATTGTTTTGTTAAGTGATGGGCATATTTGTTATTTGCTACTTTAGCTGATTTATGTCCAGTTAAATGATCCAGTCTATGTGAACAAATTGAACAACTCGGTGAAGTTGATCGTTATTCATTGGCTAAGTCATTTGACTCTATATAGGGTTTGTTTGTTTGCTCATTCAGTTGATCCATTCAGATGAGGATCAGCTGAATTAGCAAACAAACATGCCATAGACTCGAATGACTTAGCCAATGAATAATGATCAAATTCACCAAGTTGTTCAGTTTTTTCCCATAGACTGAAGTAAAAGTTTACATCGCTTAGCCAGTTGAACTGAAGCTCAATAAACCTAGGTGAAACCGTGAAATGATCAATGATATGTTGTGTTTTCTTAGGTTTAAAGCATGGTTTTGATTCACTTTTCCTTGCATTTGCATGGCATTTTACTCTTTAGGTGCATAGTTTGCATTTGCACATCTCTTTTGTAGGTTTTAGCAAGGAGTGGAGTTAAGGAGCCAATACCAAGAGCAAAAGGATCAAAAGATGAAGTTTGGCGAATCTCTCGTGCACATCGATAAACCCCATCGGCCAAGTCAGACAGATGGAAGTCACCGTGCTCATCGACCAGTCTCATCGGTCTAGCATGACCGATGGCGATCCCAAGTTCAACACCCGAAGGATTACATGGACAGTTTCATCGAGCAAGTCAGACCGATGATATCCCATCGACCAACCTCATCGACCAAGCATGACCGATGGCGAACCCAGAAACTCAATCCATTTTCCTTAGTAGGGAAATTAAAGCAGTCCGAGTTTGTGGACTATAAAAAGGGAAAAACCATAATTAGATGATCATCTTGTATTTTGTTTTGAGAAAAAGATCTTAGTAGGAACTTTGAGATTTTCTGGAGATCATTGTATGAATCTTTCTCTTTTAAGTTTGAATCTTTTGTTATCTACTTAAATAATATTCCCAATTCACATCAAATCATGATTAACCAAGCTTTGCTTTGTGGTTTCAGGTCTATTTGTGAATAGTCCATTAGAGCTCATGAAATGAGTAAATTAGGATGAATGATGAATGATTTATGGAGTTTGGTATAAATTATGTTACATCCTTACTTAATAGATGTTAAGCTTACTAGATTAGCCTTGATCATGTTGATTTAGACTTAGGCTCATTAATGCCCACCAAGTGTTTGATGAAATGCCGGATCAGATTTATTAAGTGTTTAGCTCACTTAACCTATGATAATAGTTGATTAAGTTGCTAAATGGTTGTTAGACTTGTTAGTAATGCTCTTTGATCACTTGAAGCCAACGATAGTTGCTGATTATCAAGTGATTAAAGAAGATGCTATACCATGATAGTGGATAACATTAAATTAAGGTTCTTAAGCCTAAGGACAATGTGGCAATGAAAGAACTAATACTCCATAGTCATTTATCACTTTTTTTGAATCCCTACTCAACCCTGGAGTTCACTTTTTATCATCTTATTTAGTCAAAAACATTTTTAAGCTTTTATTTGATAGTTTGCTTTACAATTAGAGTTACAAATCAATGAACAACTTGTTTGCTTAGATTGAAGTTACAATCATAATCATAGTGTGTTATTCTATTCTCCTTGTGGATCGATACCCTTTTATGCTACTACCATTAAGGTTATTTGATAACCTTTTGGATTGCAAAATCCGTTTATCAAATTGGCGTTGTTGCCGGGGAGATTAAGCAATAGCCATTAAGATCCAATTGTGTTTTGAGACTAAGCTTTTATTGTTACTATTTTCACTTTTGTGGACTCAACTTTGGTTTGATATCTTGATTGTTTTCTCTTGAAGGTGCATGAACTTGCGGAGTCACGGTACACAACATCTAGTAGAGCGAAGCGACAACATTCTCTGGTTAGAGAGAGAGACAAGAAGAGCAACCCAAAACAGAGTAGTTCACGGAAGAGAGTTTGAGATGGCTGAGGAACATCCACCCGGTTTTGTACCACCACCTCTAGCCGCTGCAGCTTATGTAGGTCCACAGCTTTGACCTATTGGAGATTTTGACACACCAAATGCTAGACCATTTGCTACCGGAATCCCGACACCGACCATTGCGACTAACAATTTTGAGATCAAGTCAAGCTTGATCAACATGATTCAGAATCATAGATACAATGGTTTGTCAATTGAGGATCCTTTAGAGCATCTAGATCAGTTTGAGAGGCTTTGTAGGATGGTAAAGAAAGAATGGAGTTCCGGAGGAGTCTATCAAGATGATCTTGTTTCCTTTCTCATTAGGCAACAAGGCTTCTCATTGGGAAAAGAACATTGCGTCAGAACTTGTGTCTTCTTGGGAGTTGGTTAAGCAAGAGTTTCTCAACAAGTTCTTCCCAAAGTAAAAGACAGCAAAGATAAGGAATGACAGCCAAACCTTCAAGCAAGGTTGTCAAGAGAGTCTTTATGATGCTTCGGAGAGACTAAAGGGTTACACAAGGAGCTGTCCTCATCACAATATCTCCAAAGAGAACCTACTAGGAATCTTTCATAGAGGTGTGGTTGAGAGATATATAAGAGATTTGGAGACAGCTAGTTATGGGAGCTTTGCCAACTTGAATGTGAACCAAGGAGAGCAGCTAACTGAGGCAATGTCACAAAGTGATGCTTGTTATGGAGGAGACTATGATAGAGAGGTTAAGGACACAAGTAGTCAAGATCTCAAGCTCAAGGAGATTACCTTGAAGCTAGACAAGATGAGTAAAGCTTTTCTCATTTCTCAAAAGCCGGTAAATTTTGTTGGAGAGTTTGATGGTAGTCAACAAGTCTTTCAAGACAATGGTGTGTATGTAGAGGGGAGTGAAGAGAAACAAGGAGAGGTCAACTATGTGGGAAACCAAGGGTTTCAACAAAAGACCTTCAACCCAAGTTTCCGCAACCATCCTAACCTTTCATACCGAATCACCAATGTTGAGAATCCCCAAGACCAGAACTATCCTCCTATACAACCACAAGCTCACCAATTCCACCCAAGACCATTTGTGAACTTTCAACAACAACCACAAGACCAGAATTTTCAGCCAAGACCACAATTCAACAACCCCACCCAAAACTTTCAACCCCAAACCCAAACATCTACCGATGATCTACTTAAGCAACTCCTAGAAGGTCAAACCAAGAGAAATGCTGAGATAAGTAAGAGGATAGATGAAGTAACCTCTAGAGTGGAAAGGTTGAATAGTCGGATAGATGGTGTCAACAACAAGATAGATGGCGCATACAATGAGCTAAACACCAAGTAGGAGCGCTTGGCATCTCATCTTAAGTCATTGGACAACCAAGTTGCACAAGTTGCTTCATCATCTAAGCGGCCAATGGGAGCTTTGCCCGGAAAACCAGAAACCAATCCTAAGTAGTTTGTTCAAGCTATTACTCTTAGAAGTTGAAGAGAACTACCAACAAGATAGCTACAACACAACACACTCAATGAGGACATTGGTTCTAAAGAGGGGGAGGATGTGATTGTGATTGATGAAGATGAGTTGAAAGAAAGTTGTATTGGTGAAGACAAGGTTATTGAAAGATCAGTACTCAACAAAGGAAAAGGCAATGTAGTGGATAAATAGACTACTCAAGAGAAATATAAAGAAGAATCTCTTAAGAAAGGTTCAAATTTTTCCAAAAGGGAAACTCTCTTTGTACCACCACCATTTGAACCAAAGCTTCCATTTCCCGGTAGATTCAAGAAGCAATTGATGGAGAAGTATAGAGCTATGTTTGACAAGCAAATGAGTGAGGTGAAGGTTACAATGCCAATCATAGAAGCTTTTTGGTTAGTCCCACACTATAGCAAGTTCTTGAAGGATGTCGTTAAGGAGAAAGCCAAAGCTTTGGATGGCATGGTAGTCCTTTCTCATGAATGTAGTGCCATAATTCAAAGGAAGACCATTACAAAGAAGCTTGATGATCCGGGCAGCTTCACACTACCTTGTGCTTTGGGTCCTCAGATTTTTACAAGATGTTTGGTTGATCTTGGAGCTAGTGTGAGCTTGATGCCACTTACTGTAGCAAACCGCATAGGATTCACAAGTTTTAAGCCATGCCGTGTTTCTCTTGTGCTTGTAGACAGATTGGTGAGATATCCAATATGGCTACTAGAAGACTTACCGGTAGTGATTGGAAACTTTGAGATCTTGACTGACTTTGTTGTGTTGGAAATGGATGAAGAGCCACGTGATCCTTTGATCTTTGGAAGACCATTTCTAGCTACAGTAGGAGCTATGATTGATGTGAGAAGAGGCAAGGTTGATTTTCATTTGGGGAATGATGTCCTTAAGTTTGATATTAGCAAGTTCATGAAGAAACCCACTATGGAGGGTCAATTGTTCTATGTAGACACCATGGATGAGCTTGCGGATGAGCTACTAGAGGAGTTAGCTATGGAAGATGCTCTACAAAGTGCTTTGACAGTGAAGCAAGGACTTCTCGATTTGCTAGAGAGTGATATCATTGGGTATGAGAAGATCCTAGACTCACACAAGGCTTGTAGTGAAGATGTTGAGTACTTGAAGTTGGGAGAAGTGGTACACAATGTGAGCTCAGTTGAAACCAATGGTGAAGAGAATAGCACAAAGGATGATTGGAGTGAGGTCAATGCACCAAAAGTGGAGCTCAAACCTCTCCCAAGTGGTCCAAGGTATGCCTTTCTTGGCTCTAATTTGACTTATCTGGTTATAATTAATGACAACTTGAGTGAAAACGAAATCACTAGGTTGTTAGTCGAATTAAAGAAGTATAGGAAAGTTATTGGTTATTCGTTGGGTGACATTAAAGGCATCTCTCAAGCCCTTTGCATGCATAGGATCCATCTAGAAGATGAATCAGTGACTTCCTTGAACACCAAAGACGGTTAAACCCGAATTTGAGGGATGTTGTCCGGAAAGAGATTCTTAAACTTCTAGATGCTGGAGTGATCTATCCAATCTCGGATAGTACTTGGATATCTCTGGTCCATGTAGTGCCTAAGAAGTGCAGAGTAACCGTAGTTAAAAATGAAAACAATAAACTAATACCAACTAGAACCGTTACCGGTCATAGAATTTGCATTGACTACCGAAAACTTAACTCCGCAAGTAGGAAATATCACTTCCCCTACCCTTTATTAATCAAATGCTTGAGAGACTAGCAAACCATCACTTTTACTGTTTCCTTGACGGGTATTCAGGATTTGTTCACATTCTGATACATCCGAATGACCAAGAAAATACTACTTTCACATGTTCTTATGGTACATTTGCTTATCGAAGGATGTCATTTGGTTTATGTAATGCTCCAGCAACTTTTTAAAGATGAATGATGTCAATTTTTGCTGATTTAATTAAAAATATTATGGAGGTTTTCATGGATGAATTCTCCGTCCATGTAAATACCTTTTCCTCTTGTCTTGGCAATCTTTGTAGGGTTCTAAAGAGATGTGAGGAGATAAATCTGGTGCTAAATTGGGAGAAGTGTCACTTCATGGTTCAAGATGGTATAGTGTTGGGTCACAAGATTTCGGAAAAGGGAATAAAGGTTGACAAAGCCAAGATAGAAGTCATGGTGAACTTGGGACCGCCAAAGATGGTTAAGGATATCAGGAGCTTCTTAGGCCATGCGGGCTTCTACCAGATATTCATCAAAGATTTCTCTTCCATTGCTAGACCACTCACCAACCTTTTGTGCAAGGAAGTGGACTTTTTTTTTGATGAAGAATGCCTTGAAGCTTTCAAGAGGATCAAGAAAGAACTTGTTAGTGCTCCGATAATGCAACCACCGGATTGGAAATTGCCATTTGAAGTGATTTGCGATGCTAGTGATTTTGCGGTCGGCACGGTGTTAGGGCAAAAAAAGGATAAGAAGCTTCATGTGATCTACTATGCTAGTAGAACTTTGGATAATGCTCAAATGAAGTATGCAACCACCAAAAAAGAGCTCTTGGCAATAGTCTATGCATTTGAGAAATTTTGGTCTTACTTGGTTGGCTCTATGGTCATTGTTCACACCGATCATGCAGCCTTGAGGCATATCTTGGCAAAGAAGGATGCAAAACCAAGGTTACTAAGATGTATTTTGCTTCTACAGGAGTTTAAGCTGGAGATAAAGGACAAGAAAAGTGTTGAGAATGGAGTTGCTGACCATTTGTCTCGCATGAGGGTCATTGATGATATCCCTATTAATGACTCATTGCCCGAAGAGTAACTCTTAGCCATTTCTCTTCTACAATCCACACATGAGAGTCATAAGAAGCTAAAGGAAGCTATGAGTTTGAGTGAGAGGCTTCCTTGGTATGTTGATATTGTGAACTACCTAGCTTGTGAAAAGGAACCACCAAGCCTTGATGCTTACCAAAGGAAGAAGTTCTTCAAGGATGTGAACTGGTACTATTGGGATGAGCCTTATTTGTAGAAGCTGTGAAAGGATAGTCTTTATAGGTGTTGTGTCGCAGAAGAAGAAGTTCAAGGGATATTGGAGCATTCTCATGGTTCAAGCTATGAAGGTCATTTTGCTAGTTTCAAGACTGTTACAAAGGTGCTACAAGCGGGTTTTTGGTGGCCGACTATGTTTAAGGATGCACAAAGCTTTTTTGAGAGGTGTGATCCTTGCCAAAGGAAATGGAACATCAGTAAGAGAAATGAGATGCCACAAAACCCAATTCTTGAAGTGGAAATCTTTGATGTATGGGGAATTGACTTCATGGGACCATTCCCATCCTCTTATGGGAATAGCTACATCCTAGTTGCGGTGGACTATGTCTCTAAATGGGTAGAAGCAATAGCAAGCCCCACCAATGATGCAAAGGTAGTTCTTAAGCTGTTTAAGAGCATAATCTTTCCAAGATTTGCCATTCCAAGAGTGGTCATTAGTGATAGAGGTTCTCATTTCATCAACAAAGTGTTTGAGAGTCTACTAAAGAAGCATGATGTCAAGCATAAGGTTGCTACACCATATCATCCTCAAACAAGTGGCTAAGTAGAGCTTTCAAACCGAGAAATCAAGGCCATTCTAGAGAAGACGGTTGGGACGACAAGAAAGGATTGGTCTGCCAAGTTAGATGATGTGTTGTGGGCATATATAACCGCTTATAAGACACCAGTTGGGACAACACCATTCAATCTCCTGTATGGGAAGTCATGTCACCTTCCAGTAGAGCTAGAATACAAGGTTTTATGGCAACCAAGTTGTTGAATTTTGACATCAAGACAGCGGAAGAAAAGAGGTGGATTCAACTAAGTGAGCTTGATGAGATCCGTCTTGAGGCTTATAAGAGTTCGAAGATCTACAAGGAGAAAACCAAGGCATTTCATGACAAGAAGATCATCAAAAGAGACTTCAAAGTTGGTGATCAAGTGCTGTTGTTCAACTCAAGGTTGAGATTGTTTCCGGGAAAGCTGAAATAGCGTTGGTCGGGCCCTTTTGAAATCAAGGAAGTATGCGAATACATAGCTTATGCTAATCAACAAGAATGGAACTGACTTCATGGTTAACAGACAGCGCATAAAACCATACATTTCAAGTGATCCACCAAAAT
The DNA here is from genome assembly GCA_963555745.1 of Cardamine flexuosa. Taxonomy (NCBI): domain Eukaryota; kingdom Viridiplantae; phylum Streptophyta; class Magnoliopsida; order Brassicales; family Brassicaceae; genus Cardamine; species Cardamine flexuosa. Next base: position 16,608,634 of record OY743217.1, read on the forward strand.
GATGGACTTCGGTTTCCCTTGCGGAACCACAATCTGCATAAAAACCGGAACCGTCAAGCTAAGACGTTAAACAAGCGTGCTTGGGAGGCATTCCCATGCTATCCTTGTACATATTTGCTTAGAAGTAACTTTATTTTATGTTTTTGTATTGCTTTGAATAATAGGTTGATCCATTGTTGAAAGAAATTTGGATGTGAGAAGATTGATCCGGATTCGTGCCCATCGGTCAAACATGATCAATGGTGAGTGGAGTCAAAAACCCGGGGAATCATATGGACATTCTCATCGGTCAAACATGATCGATGGCTCCATCGATCATTTCCATCGGTCAAGACAGACCAATGGAATCTTCTGTGCGTATCGATAATTCCCATTGGTCAAACCTGACCGGTGGGAACTCAAGATAAATTTCCTGGGGAATCATACTAACACTCTCATCGATCAAACATGATCGATGAGATCCTATCGGGCACTCCCCTCAGTCAGGACAGACCGATGGCGAACCCAGGTAAGTCTTCTCAAATCGATTTTTGGTCTAAACCGGTTTACTTTAAATGAACCAACATGATTTTTGAACCGGTTTACTCCCATCATCTTCCCAAATCACGATTTCATCATCCTTCTTCCTCCATTTCTTTTCATTTCCATCAATTTCAAGTACCAAAATCACTAGAACTCTCTCAATTCTCATCCATTTTAGTTGATTTCAATTGCTAAATTTGTGTTTTTGCTTCGCCTATTGAGTAATCCCTGCTTCAGCTTTCATCTCTTGCATTTAACCATCCGGATTTGAGGTATAAAAATCGAAAATTCTTTATCTATTTGGGTAAACTTTGTATTTTCGATTTTGAGTTCATTAGAAGCATAAATCAATCCATATAGGTGAGTAAACTAACATTCTTAATTAAACATAGCTATCACTTGCTTGAATATGTAGATTGATTGATGAAAATTTGAAATTCTTCAAAATCTAGGGTTCATGAATGTCAAATTGAAAATTTAAAGATTGTGGTTTCAATAGATAGATAATGGTATAATGAGAGAGTTCCTAGAAGACTACTAAGTTCAAAAATGTTTTTGTGATGATTTATGAAGAATTTTGTTGAAATTTTATTGGTCAAACATAAAGTCAACTAGATAAAACTTCAACAAAAATGTTTTGCTTGGTTGTTAACTATTTCATTAAATGTATTTGTCATTATCTATGAAGATTGATAATTTAAAAACCTTTCTCTCAATAAGTTACACTAATTATGGTTTTGAATTATCAAATTTCTTATAGGTGACAATGGTAATTCAAAGAAAAGAGAGTGATGGTGTGACTAAGAGGGGTCAAGAAAAGGGAAATGCTCAAGCTTCCTTATCTCGGGCTAAATCTAGGAAAGGAAATAGAGGTTGTTGAGGATCATTATGAGGAAGGGAATAGTGGAAGTGGAACTGAAAGTGATAATGATAGAGCTCCAAGTAAATCGGGAAAAGGAAGAAGAAGATAAGAGTGTTGAGGAGCCAATCCATGAGAAATTCACAAAAGCTCAAAGGAGAGCTAGAATCAACCAAAAGGAGAAGGAACATAAACTCACTTGGGTCGCCACACGCTATCCGGAAATGGAATTCCTTAGTGAAATGGGACTACGAGAGGATGTTGAGGCAATTTTCGAGAACATGGGGCTTACCAAGTTTATGAGCCTAGTTTCCGACACATATGTGGATCTCACTAAAGAGTTTCTCATCACTTTTAGAGCTCAAAGGAACAAGCCTTGGGATTATGAATGGGATGATGTGGGTTACATTGAGTTTATGATCAATAGGAGAAAGTACAAGGTAATGCATTAGGAGTTGAGCGAGATATATGGTCTCCCGAGAGGATTGCATCTAACCATGACCAAGTCGGTTGCGCAATCAACTTTTGATTGGAACACGATAGGAACGGGAGCCTATGATAGGGGCACGACTAAATCCGGGAACATCTGAAACCCCACGATTAGATATGTTCACAAAGCTGTCGCTCACACATGGGAACCTAGGAAAGAGACGGGACACATTAGAGAGGGGGATATGAGGCTTCTTATGGTAGGACTTGCACCTTTTCTTAAGTTCCTAAACTGCAGAGATGGGATTAGAGCAAACCGGAAAGATGTGAGTATGGTAGGAATGTTTGTTCATAATCTCTTCTACACTCAAGGTTGGATTATGACCAGTTCAGATAAGGCGCCCCAAGTAAGCTTGGGAGGTTTGTTGACTCTGCTTCCTTGCACAAAAAGGATTGAGTTAACCGGCGAGAGACTAAGCACTTTGAAGATAGACAAGTACTACCTCAACCGAACCCATTACCTATGTGGGTCTCTTGAAACTTCATGTTGTTACAAGTACAACCGCGCAAGGAAGGATGAGATGAAGTTCTTGCTACCGAACCCCCCATACATATCTCTCTCTATCGAAGAGAATGTCCATTTCACCCATCACGACAAGATACACTATAACGCATCAAGAGATGGGACGCTGCTTAGAATTGAGAAGAGCATGGGAACAACCTCGAACCAAGCACCACTGGCTGCTACGGAAGGAGCTGCAAGCTCACCACCACCCCATGATCATGTTTACGGAACCAATACCCGCACGCCAAACCACACTACAAGCCGCCCACACTCATATCAACTTGCTTTAAAGGATTGTGAAATGGCAAGATAGGTCACTCAAGAAAGTAGTGAAGCAAGTGAAGTCTTTGACCAAAGAAGTGAAGAGTCTCACGGGGAAGCTCTTAGCTGGAGGGTGCTCTAGTTCCCATCATGATGATGTGGTGGATGCGGGTATGGAACAACAAGAGGATGATGAGCAAGGAAGGGAAGAGAACATCACGGAACATATGGATGACGACGCGGGGATGCGACAGTCGTTTCATGGAGTACCGGATCCAGTAAAGGAGGAACAAGAACCGGCCCATGCTTCATCTTTTGAGCCGCACCAAAGAAGAAGGAAGAGGAGAGCCACTCGTTCACCCACACCATCAGCTCCAACCTCTAGCAACGAGTCCAACTCATTTGGATCCAACACATAGTACTAGGTACCACTCCACTTCCTATGTACATATTTTGTTTTCTTTTTCTTGCTTTTGTGTGTTTGGTATTTCTTCTCTAAGTTTATTCTCACCGGGTCGGTGTGAATAAGTTTGGGGGAGAGACATAGTGTCTAATATTGTTTTCCCTTTTGATTTTCTTCTCATTAAGTCTTACATTGTAAATAGCTATGTTTTTAAGAAAAGAAAAAAAAAATAAAAAAGTCAATAAAACCAAAATATTTTTCATGTAGTTTTGCATCTCATTTTGCCATTAGGATTGAGTCTTAGAAGCATATAGTTTGCATTTACATTTGCATAGGGGATAATGATTAAATCACCTTGAGAAACTCTTAGCTTAAGATATGATCACCTTGATAATTTCCTTGTAACACTTGATTGATCTTGAAAGGCTTGAATTTTTACTCTTTGATCTCTTCAGCTTGAAAGATAGTCTCTTGATTAAGACTTGCTAGCTTGCTTTCAACTCTATCTAAGTGGAACCTAAATTGAACTTAATTATCTCGCTTAGGAGCTCACAATGCGCTTTCATGGTCACTTAAAATATTTGAGTTATCTTATTCACTTTATCATCCTTTGTTAACTCAAGTAGCTATCTTCATCATTAAGATAGTTCCACACCCAAAACCCAAGTCTTAATTCCGACCATTGATACTTTCTTGTGTGTGCGAGGCCTTTTATTGATAATGTTTATATGGGCAAAATCTTGAGAGTATTGGGGACAACAAGGTTTACCTCTATTATTAGGAGTTAGAATATTAATGGCTAGCATCTAAGTGCGGAATTGACAAATGAGTAGAGTGTTAAGTGGTTTACATGCTTGGTAATGGTGTTTTGAAAAGAAAGTGAAGGTTAAGGAAAGAAGTAAAACTCTAAGGGAATCCTAATGATTGAGAAATAGTTTAGACTCTAAGAAATGTAATGAACCTTGAAAGCTTCCTCATAAAAAAAGAAAAAAAAAAAAAAAAAGAATGAGGAAGCCAATGATGATGAAAAAAAGATTAATAGAGTCATGTTGTAATAAGAAAAAGGATTTCTTTAGAGGATTTTGAAAAAGTTTAAGTTTTCAAGAGAGAAAAGAAAATAAGTGGAGTAATGTTTTCAAAAGAGAGAAGAAAAAAAGGTTGAGATTAGAGTTAAAATGTTAAGTCTAAGGATGGGTAGAACAATAGAGGTTGAACTTGTATGCATAAATTGTTTTCATTCTTAGATAGCTTTTGCCTAATGTCAACATTCCTTGTTTTAATGAGAGAAACCCTACACTTGTGATGAAAAACCAACTCTAAATGGCTTGAATCTAAACCGATTGAAAGCGATTGACAATCCCTAGGCGAGACTACATGCTTATACTTAATTGAATGTTAAAGGGTTAATTGCGTAATTGCTTGTGGAGATCTTTGAGTGCTATCTTAGAGTAAAAAATTAGGAGTTGCGAGAAGAGTAAAGAGGATAGCTTATTAGAGGTTCAAACTTGTGTTGCTTGGTGCTTTGCCTTAAATTATTATCTTGGTGTATGGTGTTGGTAGCTTGTTGAGTTTTCTCTTGAATATGAATCCTCGCCTTCAAACCTTTCTCCCATTGATTTGTTACTTGCTTGAGGACAAGCAAGAAGCAAGTTTGGGGGAATTGATATGTTGTGTTTTCTTAGGTTTTAAAGCATGGTTTTGATTCATTTTTCCTTGCATTTGCATGGCATTTTAGACTTTAGGTGCATAGTTTGCATTTGCACATCTCTTTTGTAGGTTTTAGCAAGGAGTGGAGTTAAGGAGTCAATACCAAGAGAAAAAGGATCAAAAGATGAAGTTTGACGAATCTCTCGTGCAAATCGATCAACCCCATCGGCCAAATCAGACCGATGGAAGTCACCGTGCTCATCGACCAGTCTCATCGGTCTAGCATGACCGATGTCGGTCCCAAGTTCAACACCCGGAGGATTACATGGACAGTTTCATCGATCAAGTCAGACCGATGACATCCCATCGACCAATCCCATCGACCAAGCATGCCCGATGGCGAACCCAGAAACTCAATCTATTTTCCTTAACCGGATTTAAACCAGAATTTAGGGAAATTAAACCAGTTCAAGTTTGTGGACTATAAAAAGGGAAAAACCCTAATTAGATGATTATCTTATATTTTATTTGAGAAAAAGATCTTAGTAGGAACTTTGAAATTTTCTGGAGATCATTGTATGAATCTTTCTCTTTTAAGTTTCAATCTTTTGTTATCTATTTAAATCTTATTCCCTATTCACATTAAATCATGATTAACCAAGCTTTGCTTTGTGGTTTCATGTCTATTTGTGAGTAGTCTATTAGGATGAATGATGAATGATTTATGGAGTTGAGGAATAGATTATGTTATATCCTTACTTAATAGATGTTAAGCTTGCTAGATTAGCATTGATCATGTTGATTTAGACTTAGGCTCATCAATGCCCACCAAGTGTTTGATGAAATACCGGATCAGATTTATTAAGTGTTTAGCTCACTTAGCCTATGATAATAGTTGATTAAGTTGTTAAATGGTTTTTAGACTTGTTAGTAATGCTCTTTGATCACTTGAAGCCAACATAGTTGCTGATTATCAAGTGATTAAAAAAGATGCTATACCATGATAGTTGATAACATTAAATTAAGATTCTTAAGCCTAAGGACAATGTGGCAATGAAAGAACTAATACTCCATAGTCATTTATCACTTGTTTTGAACCCCCACTCAACTCTAGAGTTCACTTTTTATTATCTTATTTAGTCAAAAACGTTTTTAAACTTTTATTTGATAGTTTGCTTTACAATTAGAGTTACAAATCAATGAACAACTTGTTTGCTTAGATTGAAGTTACAATCATAATCATAGTGTGTTATTCTATTCTCCTTATGAATCGATATCCTTCTATGCTATTAGCATTAAGATTATTTGATAACCTTTTGGATTGCAAAATCCGTTTATCAATCAACACTTGGTTGAACTAAGTGGGACTAAAATTTGTTGGGTTTTGAATAGTTTTGAATAGTTTTGAACTTAGGTTTGGGGAAACGGAACCAAAAGCCAATACATGGACTATATAAATTAAGAAAGTTTTTAGCTTGAAAAAAAATAAAAATTAGCTTGTTCAGCGTCTTTAGAAAATAAAACCATACTCAAGGACTATATAAATTAAGAAGTGACGAGGTCCAAAACATAAATATAATGGGCCGAAAAATAATTCAAATTTGGGCCTAGACAAATCCTCTAATCGAATGAGAAACAACGAATTAATGAAAAAATAACTAAAAACCTATAGTTATCGTCTAAACTCGGTATTGTAATTCAGTCATCGCACTATCTCCGAGAGGTCGAATGATCCAAGGGAAGAAGAAGAATCTCTCTTAGATCGTTTGATCTGATCCAAAAAAAAGAAGAAGAAGAAGGAGAAGATGGGAATCTTATTCACACGAATGTTCTCTTCAGTGTTTGGTAACAAAGAAGCTCGTATCCTTGTCCTCGGTCTCGACAATGCTGGAAAAACCACAATCCTCTGTAATTCACTATCTCAATTTTTCACATTTTGTTCTATAGATTGGTTAATCAGTAACTAGGGTTTTCGATTTGATTTGGTTTTGAGTTGCGTTGATTTTTTTGGTTCAGATCGGCTTCAGATGGGAGAAGTAGTCTCCACGATTCCAAGTATGTTATCTATCTAATCGAGATTTTATTTATAAATTATGGATCTAGTTTATGTGATTTTGGATTTTGATTATTGTTATTTTGTGGAATTTTTGGTTTTTGATCTGATCTGCAGCTATTGGATTCAATGTTGAGACTGTGCAATACAATAATATCAAGTTTCAGGTTTGGGATTTAGGTATGGTTTCTATCAATGTGTTTTGAATGCATTAAAGTTTGAAATTTTAGTATGGAAGTTCGAAATTGACAGTAGAAGTATTAGATTAATGGAAAATCAAACGATTTTACTGGTAGATTCAGTTTGAGGATTCTCTTAGTTCCTTAGTCTTCTTTCTTAAGTTGACTGGCTCTATGTGAATTAGCAGATCTATAATAACACATTTGAATAATATGATTGTTGTTCTATGGATGAATCAGACGAACTCATGATCAGTAATTTCTTTGATTTAGACTACATATTCTACATAGTGATTAGTAGTTTGGAGATGGTGATGATTTCATAAGTACCATACTTCTCTTGTTATGGAGGTTGTTGATTGTTATGCGTAAAAAGAATGAATCTTTTGTACAATAATCATGTTTTTCAGTAGATTTTTACATATGGTTGCTATTTTCATTTTACATGTTCGGTGGAAGACAGTACATTATTAACTAGAATTTTGCTGTGACAGGTGGACAAACGAGCATCAGGTAGCTTAATGATCTGTTTTTTTTTATTTCTAGAAACGATTCAAATTGAATATACTGTGAAGGCATGAAAAATAGAATTGGCTCCATCAAGATTATACTGTTTGTGTTTTTTCCCAGTTTTCTAATGGTTATTGTGACAGGCCATACTGGCGATGCTATTTCCCGAATACACAAGCAGTTATCTATGTTGTTGACTCGAGTGATACAGATCGAATCGGAGTAGCGAAAGAAGAGTTTCATGCAATTTTGGAGGTAAACAAATGCTGAGGCTTCCTCTTCTTACCCTGCTATATTATTTTGCATCCAAAAATGATTGAGGCAAAGCTATTTTTGACGCGTATATTGGTAGCTACATGGAAATACAATATTGGTTCAGTTTCTTGTTTAGGGACTGTTAGAGATGCTTGTAAGTGTATTTTATCAACTATTCTTAAATAGTCAAGCAGCCTTCTAGTAGGTAACACTAAAATTGAAGTACATCTAGGTTAGTGCCGGATAGAAAGAAACAAGTGATCACGGCTCTCCATAGTTCTCACACGATCTAATCTTAAACTAAGCCATTATGTAACAAAGATTGCTTGATTATACCTATGCCACTGTTGGCATTTAACTCTTGAGTCTCTTTCCAACTTTGTTTTATAGGAAGAGGAATTGAAAGGTGCGGTGGTTCTGATATTTGCAAACAAGCAGGTTAGTAGTAGTATCTAAATGTTCATTCTTCTGATAAAATTTTGGCTGTTTCCTGTGGAAATTTTGGTCTGAGTTTCATTAAATTGTTGACTAAACAGGATCTTCCTGGTGCACTTGATGATGCTGCTGTTACAGAAGCCTTGGAGTTGCATAAGATAAAGAGTCGTCAATGGGCAATCTTCAAAACTTGCGCTGTGAAAGGCGAGGGACTTTTCGAGGGATTGGACTGGTAAACTCTTTTTTTTTTTTAATCTGAAATTCATCACTACATCTGTTTTTGTACTATAAAGCAAACTCTAATCCCCATGGACAAAAACCGAACCATATTTTTTTCGCGGTTGATCTCAAATTATTCTTCTTTTTTGCCATCTTGATCTTCAGGTTGAGTAATACGTTGAAGTCAGGAAGTGGTTAAAAGCGATCTTCATACACCAATTGGTCATCATCACTCAAGACTGTATCTTTGATCATTTACTTATTGGTTTGTTTAGTATGGCGTATCTTTAGTTCTTCACCTTATGAGTTAATATCAATGACATGTTTACTTCATATTTTCTCTTCATATTTTTTTTTTTTTTTGGGTTTCTTTCTGAAAGAAAAACACAAAACGGATTTGTGATTGTGAGACCCTTGAGGGTTTAACATGAAATTGAAATGAATCCAGACGATACACCAAGGTGTTCAAGTGTTGTTTCACCGAGTTGGACTAGTCAAACGTTTAAATTTTTGAAAATCCAAATCATCTATTCCTTTGCTTTATTTCATTTTTGCGTATGTTTGTTTATTGATCATAATACGTCTGCTTTGAAATCAAACATGTATCGATGGATCCAAATGGTTACACCTTCGGAATGTAGCTGAGAAAGCCTCTGTGGACATCTTCCCTGTTGAAGCTCAGAAAGACAGGTCATAGAGAAGAAGAGATAATTTTGTATGTTTTTTTATGGAGTCTGAATTTTATAGAGTATCTTTTATTGGAGTGTCAAAAACTTAATATTTTAAGTTATAGAGTAAAGATGCTCTTACAAAGCATAGAGAAGCTACAAAGATGTGTAACTTTGCAACAGAAGCCACTAAACTCGCTTTTGCCGTCTCAATCTTCATCAGCCTTTAGTAGTGAATCCTGCTGAATTGGTTAAAATATACACATACTTTAGGAGTAAATTTAATTAAAAACACAAAGAAGAAGTCGATATATTAAAACTGGCAATCAAGATTTTTACTCATGCCAAATCTCCCATATCATTACGATGTTATCCTCACACTTCTCTTTGAAAGATCTTGTTCAGTTGTCATATTTTCTTGGCACTGAAATTTTTTGCACAGCGACTGGTCTTCTGCTCACTCAGCAAAAATACACAACTGATCTTCTATCTCGAACTCACATGACCGGTGCCAAACCAGTTCTTATGCCTACGTGCTCAACGCAAGCCCTGGTAAAAGCTGGAATCCCTCTTAGTGATCCGGATGCTAAAGAATATAGAGCTGTTGTGGGGAGTCTTCAATATCTCTCTTTCACTAGGCCAGACATTGCTTTTGCGGTTAACCAGTTGTCTCAGTTCATGCACTGTCCAACAACAGCTCATTGGGAAGCTGTAAAGCGTGTGCTTCGATATATGGCAGGCACAATTACTCAAGGCATTACTCTTCGTAAAAACTCTCCTCTCACTCTCACCGCCTACTCAGATGCTGACTGGGGTGGTGATCGTGATGATCTCTGTTCTACCACGGCCTACATTGTCTACCTTGGTAAATCTCCTATCTCGTGGGCATCTCGCAAACAAAAATGCGTCGCAAGATCTTCTACTGAGGCTGAGTACCGTGCTGTCCCTGCCACTGCCTCGGAGGTGAAATGGATATGTTCACTAATCACTGAACTTGGTATTAAGCTCATCTCGGTACCAGTTGTTCACTGCGACAACATTGGGGCCACATATCTTTGTGCTAATCCAGTTTTCCATTCTCGGATGAAACATATTGCCATTGACTACCACTTTGTTCGAGAACTAGTCCAGCGAGACTATCTCCATGTTTCGCACATCTCCACTATTGACCAATTGGCCAATGCTTTTACAAAGCCGTTACCACATGTGCAGTTCCTTGATCTTGCAGTCAAGATTGGAGTTTCTTGAGACACTCCATCTAGAGGGGGCGTGTTAGATATAGTCATATATTCTTTTCTCATATATTTAGTATTATCTCGTATATTCTGGATATACTCTAATATCTCATTTTAGGTATAAATACGTGTATCTTGTTTCATTATCTTATTATATAAACTTGGATTACACTCACCAGAAGCCGACACGTGTCAAAATTCTAACTCACGAGATATTGACACGTGTCACTAATCATTCAGATCTTGCCACATGTCAAATTAATAAATTAAATTATTAAGAAAATACATAAGCAAAAAAAGAAAAAATAAACTAAGAATTTGTTAATTTATCTAATCACTAATTAAAATTTAAAAATAATTTAAAACAAATAAAGAAAAGAGAATAAAATATAATTTTAAGAAAAAAAAAGGAAACCAAGAATTTGTTAATTTATCTAATCAATAATTATTAAGAAATGATTTTACAACAAATAAAAAAGAAAATCAAACTAACTAAAATATAGAAGTAACTTTAAAAGGAAAAAAAGAAAATTAAGAATTTGTTAATTTATCTAATCAATAACTAAAAATAATTTATACATTTAAAACAAATCCAAAAATGAAAATAAAACTAAGTAAAATATATTTCACAAAATGGAAACCAAGTTTTTTTTTTAATTTATCTAATCAATAGTAAAAATTAAGAAATCATTTCACAAGGAAAAAAAAGAATTTATTAATTTATCTAAATCAAAAATTAAAATCTTATTATATAAAGATGAATGATTCAAAGTTAGTAAGTCACCAGATCGTGACACATGTCAATTTAAATGATCAGATTTTGACATGTTTTAAAAGTGTGATGCAATTATAAAAGAAAAATAATCATTTAATTAAAATACGAAAAAGTTAAAATACATATTTAAGAAAAAAAATATAAACAAACCATAGATTATCAGAAAAATAAAAGAAAAATTAAATTGGGAATACAAATAAAAAGGAAAAATATATTTTATTTAACTTAACATAAAAACTACAAAAATGAAGTAAAAGTAGAAAATAAAATTAGATTTTGACATGTTTTACAAATGGAATGCAATTATAAAAGGAAAAATAAAAATTCTATTTTATAAAAAGGAAGCAAAAGTAGAAAATAAAATTATTAATGTAATTTTATAAAAATAAAATAAAAGTTCATTTAATTAAAAAACGAAAAATTTAAATACATGTTTAAAAAATAAATAAACAAAACCATAGATTATCAGAAAAATAAAAGGAAATTTAAAATAAGAATACAATTATAAATGGAAAAAATCTATTTTAGTTAACTTAACATAAAATCTACAAAAAAGAAAAGAAAATTAGATTTTGACATGTTTTAAAAATGGAATGCAATTATAAAAGGAAAAAAAACTATTTTATAAAAAAGAAGTGAAAGTAGAAAAGAAAATTATTAATGGGATTTTATAAAGATAAAGTAAAAGTTCATTTAATTAAAAAATGAATAAGTTATATAAACTTGTCGCTGTGCAAAAAAAAAACAAAACTATAAATTATCAGAAAAATAAAAGAAAATTTAGGGTTAGAGCACCTCTATTTAGTACAATCAATAATTTATTGATAGTTAGAGATCTCTAATAAATAAACCTATACAAGCAAATTTGTATAAGTTTTATTTATCTCTAAGCACCTCTATCTCGGAGGCAAGAAATCTTAAAAAACCAATGAGCTGATATGAATTAATTTATTTTTACTTGATGAAAATGTTAGTTTTACGTGGTTAAATTAATATCTATGTTTTCCTACTTATTATCTAATCCTAATCTAATTTTTTTCCTTATAAAGAGAAATACTATTCAAGGTTATGTACATCATTCTCTTCTGGAAAAGTTTGGACATCAATTACGTGAAGGAATCTTATTGAAATTTGTAATTTTAATTTGCAAAACTGCAATAAGAATTATAAAGTCTCTGATCATAAATTCTATATAAATTCGAGTCAGATTCGGGTATACGAAATATCAGAACAACTACATATAAAAATTTGGTTATATTTGGTTAAACTTTCATAAATTTAACTAAGAACTTTCATTTACTTTGATATAAAAATAATTTATATTTTCAGGTTTATAATTATTGGGTAAACGTGTTATATTTATTCAAACTATCATTAATAATTTTGAGTATATGATTTTATTTCAAATATTAAAATATATCACTAATATCATATATTTAATTTAATTATACTAAATTTATATTTTACAAACCCGCCCATCGGGCGGATCCTAATCTAGTCTTATTATATAAACTTGGGTTGCACTCATCAGAAGCTGACACATGTCAAAATTATAACTCACGAGATCTTGACACATGTCCCGTATTCGATGAGATTTTGACATGTGTAAAAGTTATTTCCTTAATAAAAAGGAAAACCAGCAAATAATAATAATAATAGTTACACAATGAATCTTTACTTTGCATATGTAACATATTATTATTTTTAATTAAAATGAAAGAAAAATTAAATAAACAATCAAATAGATACTATTAGTTTCCATATTTTACATATATAATTTTAAACATGTTTTAAAATAAATTTATATTTTATAAAAATAACCTCAAATAAAGTTTTAAATTTATTAATTTAAATATATATTGAATTAGGTTAAAATTTTAGATAATATTTATTTTAAGAATATTATTTATATTTAATTAAATATTTATCTCAATTATTTTGCTAATAGAAAAATCCAACAAAAAGAGAGCAATAAATAAATAATAAATAAGATGATTAACTTTCCATTTTTCCAAATGTATATTCAATCTTATTATTTCTGTTAACTCTTTTTCATTTTTCCAAATAGATATTAAATTCCAATAACTTTTTATATGTTTTAACCTAAATTTAGTTAATTTGCAATGTTATTTTCCAATTTTCTTGGTTTTTTACTAAATTACTAATATTGTTGTTATTTAGTTTTAATTATTGTTTAATTATTTTATAATATTAATTATAGAAGAAAGTTTTTTTGATATAATTCATATTATTTTGATATAAATATTTTGACTTCTATTAATTTAAATGGAGTATACATGAGGTTAGAGTAAGATTTTAATATGACTGAAAAATTGAGCTCATTTTGAGCAAAATCAAGTGTGTATGAAGAAAACCTGATTTAACAAAAAGTTAATAACCTATATCTTTCATATATTTTGGTTAATTTTGGGTATTTTAGTTATTTGATATAAAATTAATTGATATTTTTGGGTTTATAATGTTGGATAATTGAGTTATATCAAATCTAAATTTTATTACTATTTTTGGGTATATAATTGTATCTCATATATCAATTCGGTTCTTGATTTGGTTCCGTTTAGGTGTGGTTTTAAGATATAGGAGTTTATGACCTATTTGGATTTTTTCCAGGTTAATATCCATTTTCGGGTTAGATTGGTTTAGTTATTCGAATTTCATATATTTTGTTCACACTATCTAATCTAACATGGTAGTCGGTAAAAAAATATAACAAGTGAGAGTCAAAAGCTTTTAGATATTATATAGATTTTTAATATTTTAATAAAAAACTAATATAGAAAGTTAATTAATTTATTCATATAGAAAAATAAAATTTTGTAAATAAATTTTCTTTAATAAAACATGATTTTTAATTCTTTTGTTGAAACAACTTAAAATATACCATTAATTAAATATATTTAAATGAATCAAAATACTTAATTTTAATTTATTTCAAAATTTAAAATCCGGTCCATCGGCAGATACTAATTTAATCAAATATATAAACACGTTAAACCTACATCTACCTTAGTGAAGATAATAAATATATATATAATTAGTAGTTAACACCCAAAATACTAAAATAGAATTGGCGAACTTCCTTGCCGACAAAAACTAAAAAAGATAAGAAAAAAAATGAACTATCACTTTCCTTTTGTGAGAGTCCGTGAGAACATGAAATCGAAACATGCACATTTACATCGTTGGGCCCACTTCCCTGTAATGTCTCTCAAAATTCAATTAATCTTTCTCTATTCGGCTAAGGTTTGGTAACGTGTCGTTTCTCTATTGGATATTATCAGATCTCCTAGGACCCACTCCAGTCCCGGCGCGTCCGAGACAATCGCCACCTCCAGAGAACGAAGAGTCAAGAGAAAAGCTGACTCCATTATTACACCTCCCTCTCTCTCTCTTTAATAAATAATTCAAACAGTAGAGATAAAGAGAGATAATAATGGCGTCGAGACTTTGCGATTCTTGCAAATTATCGGCGGCGACTCTATTCTGCCGTGCAGACACAGCGTTTCTCTGCAACGAATGCGACGGAAAAATCCACACAGCGAACAAACTCGCTTCGCGTCACGAGCGAGTTTGGCTCTGCGAAGTCTGCGAACAAGCTCCAGCACACGTCACGTGCAAAGCCGACGCCGCCGCGCTCTGCGTCACGTGCGACAGAGACATCCACTCCGCTAATCCACTCTCCAGCCGCCACGAGCGCGTTCCTGTCACGCCTTTCTACGACGCTGCTCCGGGATCGTCTAAATCCGCCTCCTCCGTTAACTTCCTCGACGAAGATGCTGACGTCAGCATTGAAGCTGCGTCTTGGCTTTTACCTAAGGAAGGAGTTGAAATCCCTAATTTGTTTTCGGATCTAGATTATCCGAAGATAGAGACGGCGTCGGAGAATAGCTCCGGTAATGATGGAGTCGTTCCTGTTCAGAACAAAGGCGTTCATCATCATCAATCGTTGTTTCTCAACGACGCTTACTTCAATTTCGAGCTCTCCGCTTCCAAAACATTTCCTCACGAATTCACCCAAAATGTATGAATCCTATCTCTCTTGTTTAGCTTCCATGGAAATGGAAATAATTAGATTGAGACTGATGTTAAGCTGCCATGGGAATGGAATTAACTGAGTTCTGAATCTAGATCTGGAAAATTTGAGCTGATAAGTTGTGAAATGTTGTTAGGTTTCGTCTACATCGCTAGATGTAGCGTTGGTGCCTGAAAGCGGAGTTGCGGCGGAGATAACAAACACGACGACGACGGCAACGCCAGCTGTGACGTTGTCACCGGCGGAGAGAGAGGCAAGGGTTTTGAGGTACAGAGAGAAGAGGAAGAATCGGAAATTCGAGAAGACGATTCGGTATGCATCACGTAAAGCCTACGCTGAGATGAGGCCGCGTATCAAAGGACGTTTTGCTAAGAGAATTGATTCCAGAGGTGACAATGGAGGAGATGTCGGAGTCTATGGCGGATTCGGCGTCGTCCCGAGTTTCTGACTGGTAGTAGTAAACTAGTAACGGTTATTAGAAGATTATGGATGATTTATTAAGGTATTAGAATATTGTTGTTTTTCATTTATAAATCTTCACAATTAAACCATAAAATTATATTTTGAATTATGTACTTAACTAATAAAATTTTGTTGCCGTGGCTGCCGGTGTTTATAACTTTTTAATATTTATTATCCAAACAAAAATAATTGGAGGGTCAATGGTTTGCTTTTACAGTTTTCACTTTTCACCAATATCAGATCTTACACTAATTTCAGATTTATATTAGTTATATAAATATATATGACATGAACATGTTTAAGAGATAAATTATAAACCCTGGCCAAATGCTTAATCAATAAAATTGCACTTTGAGAGCAAAAACAGAAGTACATAACAAACAAAATATCCAAGGAACCAAAATTCTCTTCAAGTTTAGAGAACAAGGATTAAAAAGTAAAGCATTTTCACGTTTACCAGATCCAAATAACACTTGCGAAAGAGCCACACGAGGAGACTGAGAAACTTACATAGAGTCTAGAACAACCTCCTCAGTGACATCAATAAGATCCTCAAACTCAACTTCTTTGGCTTCATACTCATCTTCTTCCTCATCACTAATCTCACCGTTTCGAAGATCCTGCCTCGCGAGTTTTTCCTCTTCATAAAACGACTTCCACTGCATCACCCATTTCTCCCATTCTTCCTTCAGTGCCTTCCTCTTCTCTCTGTCTTGTTCAGACAACTGCAATGACACGTCTTGATCCTCTAGCTCATACTTCTTGCTGTATTTCTTCAGGTTCTTTGAAATCTCTTCTTCTTTCTCTGCGGTCAAGAATGATGGTGGTCTTGGACGCCAGGCCAACTGTAACAATCAAATAGTTTATTAGATGCCACAATGGATGATGAAGCTAGTTTGAGACCATTTATTTATCTGTTACATACCTGGAAGAAATGATCCTTCAGAATCCGGTAAAGTAAAGTACCGTTGAAAGACCATATGGTGAAACCATTCTCCATCTCGTGGACTGATGTCACTGCCGTTGCAACGTACCTTTGACAATAAAAAACAGCAAACAACATCAGCAATTGGAACACAGAGAAACCAATTGACTGGGTTTAGTTTTAAGACAGTAGTGTACCTTCCAGTTGGGTCCCATTCGATATCTGTGGCCATGAAGTGTTCCGCTGTTGCCATTGTCTCGAGCTCATCCACATTGAAAAACTCAAGCTGGCCATTGAAACCCTTCAGTCCAGCAAGAATTATGTACTTGCCTGTGGGCGACCAGAAGAGAGCATTGGCTTGTTTGGCCTTCAAAGTAGCAAGCTTTGAAACCCTTCCAGTGTTTTGTGCGGTCTTCATTGAGTAGAAACTGACATCAGGTCTTGGTTGGTCACCGTGAATCACAGCAAACCTGTGACCCTTTGGCTCCCACGCGAAAGCAATGATCTTGTCATTCTTGTTGTCCAGCTCAAGAACCTCAATGGGAATATCCCTTTCTTTGATGCGGAAAAGCTCAAACCCAGAGTATGTGCTCTTCTTTGTCTTTGTGTAACGGTCAACCTTGACAGCGAGATACTCTCCACTACTCTGCCAGTACATCTTGCAGTCGCTCACACTAAAGAGATTCTTCTGCCTCAGCTCCACCTTGCTTGGGATTTGGACAAGAGCAACCTGAAGAAAGGGACATCAACATGTAAATACAAAACAACTGGCAAAGAAATAGAAGGAAATTGCGGATTTTCATTTGCATAAAAAGCACATACCTTGGCAGGTTGGTTCCCACCGCCTTGTTCAGGAACAAACAGTGAAAGGATGGAATCAGTAGGAGACCAACAGATATCTACAACATTATCAACCTTCATGGATTTCTTGTCGATTAGGCTGAAAGTCTCAGTCTCGTAGACAGATATAGTGTTTTTGCTGAGTTTAGCAAAGTATTTATCATCTTTGCCACCAGCCCATCTGCAGAAAAAGTTTACAAGATATCAACACATGTACATAAAAGTGGAATAGAGGATACATTATTAGGAAATTCAAAAGCCGTTCAAGAAATTACCTGAAAACAGGCCAAGAGGCACCAGCAACACCACCAGGTCCTCCAATCGAAAACTCATCAGCACTACCCTTGAAATCTCTCATCATTCTCCCGGTCCTCACATCAAAGACCTTAACCTCTACTTTCTGAAAATTTGACAGAAATCAGAATCCTTTGTGTAAAAATGAAATACAAATAAAAGTTGGAAAGAGTAGAAGCAAAGATGCACTCACACTTGCATCTCGCGGGTTGCTTGGTTCTTGGCTATGGTAAGTTACGAGGTATCTCTCACCAGGTGAGAAATCAACTAGTTTAACCTTCAACGGAATCAACAAAAAGAGTCAGACTTCAGGCCAACAGAATGAACACAGAAGCCTTACACAGAAACGAAGAAGAAAGTCTAACCATATTATGCTGATAACGCATGAGACGGGTGAAGGTATCAGCACCACCCCAAACAGCAGCACCCTGCTTGTGAAGTGTTACAAGATATGTACCTAGAGGAGACCATTGCACATAACTCTCTGTCCAATACTGCATAAAAAGAAAACATCATTTATTTCAGATACATTGCTCTATAACAGTAAAAAAAAAAAAAAAAGATTCAAGTAACTTACAGGACGCTTGTGAACAGGTTCAGGCTTCTTCTGCCTAGGATCATTCCACAAAACTTCAGTATCAGGGCCTGAACGAATGACCAACTGATCCCTGGCTTTCTCATCAGTAAGCCACTTTTGCAAATTTTCCTGAAAACGTACTTAACATAAGTAACAAAAACACGCTCCTAAAAAAAGGCTGGCATTGAATAAACAAATGTACATACAACAAGAGTTAGGCAATTAAAACTGTTTTCTAGTATCCATCAACTATATCAACAGATTGAAACCGTGATGCAGCTAGCAAACAAATGAATAAACTGAATCAACTAAAGAAGAACTGATTGCAAAGTCACACTCGTCACAAATATTATGAAAACTACACATACCCCAGGCACATACGGCTGGGCCTGAGGAGGCTCCCACTCCTCCTTCACATTCATCAATCTGTCGAAATCATCAAACATGTTAACGGCAAATATGTGAGACCTGTCCAACTTATAACCATGAGTTTTTTCCTTGGCGTTTTGAGCTTCCTGCAATAAACCCAGACAAACTCTTAGCAAAAAGTAGATCACAAAACCGAAACGGCAAGTAGGTAATAACCTGAGGAGTATTAAACTCGATAAAGCAGTATCCCAATGTCATCTTGGTATCAGGATCAACAGGCATCCACAGTCCATTCTCCTTGATAACACCCAACTGGTTGTAAATCTTCTTTACAACGCCTTCAAGTTTATCAAACTTCTCCTTAGGAACAAGGGGAAGGTGATCGACAACAATAATGTTACCAAATCCAGTTTCGAATTCTGACTGGTCGTCGTGATAAACATCTTCATCATCACTAACCATTCACCACAGCGAAAAAAAAGAGTTCCATTGTTCATAAACACAATAAGCTTTGCCTCATATCATAAATATACCCAGAATTTGATTGTATCAGTAAACCAGAGCTTACGAGAGAAACTATTCAGATTTTTTTCACAATTCTAACGAAATTTCTACAAAAACGAAGCAGAAGATACGAAGAATTAAAGATCTAACAGAAAGAAAGAAAAAAAAACTCACCTCTCAATCCCAATGTTGTCTCCGGTAGGAAGTTGAATGGAATCGAGATTAATCTGAGACCAATCGATCCCTAACTGAGCCGCGCGGGTATCAATATCAATGTCCGTCATGACTTCTTAACTTAGATCGAAATTCTCTCTGTAGATATCGAGAGAGAATAGGTTTGAGGAAGAAGAGCAACTGTTAGACCTAAGATGTAAGAGAGAGAGAGCGCCTAGGGTTTTTAGTTTTTGCAG
The DNA here is from genome assembly GCA_963555745.1 of Cardamine flexuosa. Classification (NCBI taxonomy): domain Eukaryota; kingdom Viridiplantae; phylum Streptophyta; class Magnoliopsida; order Brassicales; family Brassicaceae; genus Cardamine; species Cardamine flexuosa. Next base: position 16,628,084 of record OY743217.1, read on the forward strand.
TGTTGATTTTACTGATAAGGGTGATGAACAAAGAATGTTTTCTCTTATGAAATTAGTTGGACCTTCATATTCCAAAGCCCATTATCTTAACCGCCCAATTGTTATAAAACAAAATTCAAAACCCTAAATTATCTATGGCCTATCAAAACCCTCTTCTGAGTCTTCTCCACGGTGGCAAAAAATTCAAAACCCTGAAGGCCGATCAAAACACTCTTCTGAGTCTTCTCCACGGTGGCAAAATTATAATTAATTTTTAATTTTTACTATAATACAATTTTTTGTTTTAGTGAAAAAACTGTAGTATTTTTATAGTTTTTATTTAAGTTTTTTTCCTCATTAGGTCAACATGTGGTAAAATTCTAATTAATAGAATCATGACATATGTTGATCGATCGTTTAGATTCTAACACACTTAAAAATATATATGTTATTATTTTCTCTAATCATAAATGAAAACTAACAAAAATGATAAATGACAAATGTATATTTTTCTAAATAAATCTTTATTCCTTTCACTATAGCTCGACACATGTCAAAACTATAACTAATAGAATCATGATATGTGTTGATTGATCGTTTAGATTTTAACAAGAATAAAAATTATATTATTATGTTTTCTTAATCAAAAATAAAAACTAACAAAAAGAGACAAATAATGAAACAAAATATTTTTACTTTCTATTTACTCCTAAATGTTAAAATTTATTATTGTCGATCTTTAACTATTTATCAACATTGCAGTTGAACAAAAAAAAAGAAATTCTTTAAAATATCACACTTTTATGTTTTGTTGTCAAAAATATCAATATTAATTGAATGTTCCTAAAGTGTGATATTTTAAGGAATTTATCATTTATTTTTTGTTCAACTGCAATGTTGATAAATACTATTTCATTGTTACTTAGTTAGGGGTATATTAAATAGACTTAGTTAGGGGTATATTAATTATAGAAGCATGTTTATATTTAAAAAATTTTCTTAAATTGTGGTGAAATGATGTGTCATGAAATGGAGGGAATATGTTTTTATTTAGATTGTGGTGAAATGATGTGTCATTAAAAATTTTAGTTTCCAAAAATACCACAAACACAAAAACTAATTTTATAATGTTTATAATTAAAAGATTTGAGTTTGGCTTCACTAATTTAAATTTAATGTATAGTTTTTATGGGGTGGAGTAGAGGTTTAGGGTTTACGGTTTAGGGTTTTTAAATCTTAAATCATAAATCTTAAATCCTAAAAATATTTACATGGTTAAGAGAATTTATGGTTATTTTGTGGTATTGATGAAAGTTTTTTAAATTAGTGGTATTTATGGAAGAAAAACATAATTTAGTGCTATTTAAGAGAATTGCCCTAAATAAATCAAGAAATCATATTAAAAACTAAAATTATACTAGAATAATACTACTTCTTAAATTAATTACTAGACTAATACTCTGATAAAAAGTTTACTAGTATAATACTAATCTTTTGTTAAAAGACTAAAATACCATTATAATTTAAAATTAGAGCAACAAATTTAAATTTTTTTTTTTAATCAGAATTTTTTCATCAACATAATTTCCTTTATCGACAAAAAAAAAACATAATTTCCCAAAAAACAATTTCAAACCTTCTTCTTTAACAAAAAAAAAAAACTCTAAGCCGATAGATTTCTAACCTAATCGCCGTGAGCCCGTGACTCATCTCTCACTGTCATCTCTCACCGTCAATTTATTTCTTCTCCAGTCGCCGACGCTGTTGCAGAACCACCACCGTCTGTTTGCCTCGCCGGATTCTCTTCTCATTGCCTGAATTTCGAATCTCTTTGCTTCACGAACTGTGCCCTCAGTTTGTCGTGCCTCCAAAATCTCGAAACCCTAAATCTTTTAGCCTTGCCGGAATCTCACTTTTCCAAATTCACAATAGGTAACGATTTTCCATCGCCTCCGTGACATATCTCATCTACAATTGATTGTTGGTTTGTTCTAATTACTTTTTTTTTTAATTGTTCAATCAGAGGGAAAAAATCTGGTATACTTGCATCATTATGGACAATTCCGACAAGCCACAGTCACATCCACTGCAGCTTCCTTCATTTTCCAGAAAAAACTTAGAGAAAGTTTATTTTCCTTCTCACAAGCTAGTGTCACTGTTCCTTTTTACTGATAATTTGAGTTGTGATTTTACAAAAAGAAATAGAGTTTTGCTTATCAGCTTCAAACTGAATCATCATTATGTTATTTCAACTTATATTGTATTAAAATAGTAAAGTTCTTATCCATTTTGTTGAGGTTTTCCTCATTGCTTATAGGCTTTGACAAATTAAACTGTTCTTTGTTGCCTCATGAATATGCAGCTGAAGGTTTGGAGATTGGTAATAGTGTATACTAGGTTTGTTTTGGTGAAGAATATTCCCAAAAGGTGAGATTTCTTTGTTACTTCTGTACCAAATTGCGTAGCTTTATCTTAATTACTGTTTAGCGTAAGGTTTTATCTTTCCAGTTCTGATGACTTTGATTATATATGGTTAAGAGGTTCAAATCTAGCAGCCCCTTTGGTATCGAATACGTGTTTCATATTGAGGTACTTAATTCATCTACAATTATCTTAGTGTTATTAACTTAGTCCGCTGCTGAAACCTAATCATTTTAAAAGAAGCTTTAGAGGTGTAAATACAATTTACAGTAGTTTTCCAGAAACTACTCCTATCATTTTTGCTGTTATAATGTAAAAATAACATAGTAACATGTATTGTAGGATGTTGTTGATTGCCTTGAATGGATTGTGCCGTTAACGTCTTCAAGGCTTTACCAGAAGAGGTCATTTCTAGATGTTGTGTTAACTTGAAAACCTCTAATTGTCAAAAAAAAAATAGAACTGGTTTTTCTTTTTGAGTGTGACATTTTCCCATGAATATATGAAAAAGCCAGAGTGTGTGGACCTCATGAGAAGGCTTGGTGCTTTGGGCGATGGTAACCAAGATCACAGTAAGCCTTTGTTAGATTCTCGCTTCATGTCACCCGTTTGATTCTAAGCAAATGCGATAGAAACATAATTAACTCGACCAATTTTGTTTTCAGGTACACTATCAGCTGATGAATGGGAAGCTGCATATCTATACCTCTCTTTTGTCTTGAGGAAGGGTTTTCTTCTTTGAACATCTTTTGGTTTTCAATCTTTTCCCTATGATTCAGATATGTTTTAACGGCTGGATTTTACGGAGAGGAGAGTCTAATCAAAGGAGATGAGGGCGCAGGCAGAATGGGACAATAAACTTATCGAAACACGATGTTTTGTATATCGACAACTGAAGTGTAAAAGACTGTTCGTTGCACACACCATAGTGTACTTTGTGTAACATGTCCACAACATTTCTTTTTTGTATTGGCTTAAACAACTTAATCGAGCAAAGTTTGATCCGATTTATGTGTGTGTGTGTGTTTTACCTCATCTCATTGTTCATTAATTACACATGATAATTTTTTTAAAAACTTAATAATTACCTAGGTTGCATGAAATCATAACATAGATTTGTTTCTTTTACCAAATCTGAAACTTCTTAAATTACATATGTTGTTTTCTCATTAGTACAACAATGAAAGTGATATATGAGAGGGGAGTATTGTGTTTTATTTGTGTGATGTGAAAAAAAAGAAAAAAAGAAAGAAAAATAAGTAGAAAATGGTAAGAATCAAACCGTGATAATACTTACGCCTTGACAAAATGTAGTCATACTAGTGTTTTGTGTAGTGGAAACATTTCATTTTTGGCTTTGAGATATATATTTTCTTTCTTCAAAGGTTCAGAGATTGAGAAGAAATTTTTTATATTTATCGTAGAGTATCACCACAAGATGATGCACGTCATCTAAAAACTTTCAAACATCAAGTTGACTAGCCATGTTATTACACACAAAAACCTTTAAAATCCCTAATTACTTTGCTTCGTCAGAACTTCTTTTTCTTCTGGTTGATAAGCAAATTGAGAAAGAATAATATTAGATTAGTTATGCTAATCATAACATCAATAAGTCTACCACAACAAGTCTGCGGACACTAAAAGTATTATTCTAGTAAATGTTATATTTGCGGTAAAGAAAATTACGCATAATGTTTTACGTAAAAAAGATTAAAAAATTTACGATAACTAAAATAAAGTCTGCGGTAACTAAAATATTAGTCTAGTAATTAAATTTTGGGCAAAAATCTACGGCCACTAAGATGTAAAACCAAAGTCTGCTATAACTAAAACAACAAATCTACGATATAAAAAAAATCTACAACACAAATCTACGGAGAAAAAAAAATCTGCTGTTTAAATTCTTAAAAATCAGGTGAATGATAAAATCTACGGTCACTATAATGGGTTTCAAAATAAATCTACAGAGGCAAAAAAAAATCTACGAAGAATTTAAAATCTACTACCACTAAGACTTACAAATCTACGGTAAAAAAAAAATCTGCCCAAACAATCTACAGAAAACAGAAAAATCTGTCATACTCAGAAATCTGCCATAACATAGAACCATAGATTTTTGGCGTAGATTTGTTGACATCGATGGCAATATCGTAAATATTTGTGATTTTTTTTAGACGGAAAATATTCTGATTTGGCATTTTTTTTAGTAATGATATTTTTGTAAAAAAAATTTCCTAACACATGATAATAAGGGTATTTTTGTGATTAAAAGAACTAATCTAATACTAATATTTTCTATGCCAAACTAGTCATTAAATTAAGTATTATTCTAGTAATTTTCTCTTAAAAATTATAATTAACAACAATAAAACACACACTACAGTATATTCTAAGTTTGTCTCTTGTTGTACAACTTAAATAATCTCTGTTTAATTAATTAACAGCAGAACAAGAGCGTCTAATCTCACCATCTTCACCAACTCTCACACCTATAACACTCATCTTCATAAACGACTCTGTCCATCTCTCGAAAAAACTCTCTTGATCATTCGCAAGAACCTCAACAATCTTCCTCGTCCGATCATCTTCCATGAGAACCGAATCCGTCTGGAACAAACCCTTATGCGCTAACAGATTCTTGTAATACTGATTATCAAACGTGGAAGATGTCTCTGGATCGTTGTTCACAACCGTAGCCATAGGATTTAACGAAGAAGAACATTTGTTCAGAAGTGTTTGTGCATAGAAGTTATCGAGAGATGAGTCTATTAGCTCGAAGTTGCCTTTTGGATCAAGCTTAAATCTACTGTTGAATGTGTTGCAATGCGCAGCTCCTATAGTATGTGCTCCTGAGACAGTAACATAATCAAAATTTGAAGGCTTGTTTTAAAAGTCTCTCCTTTTCTAAATATCAAGAAACAGAACATACCAGAGAGAACGACTAGATCTTGAAGAGATAAGCCTTTAGATGAAAAGACATTGATCATTTTATCAACTGTGAAATCGGTATCTATGATGTTTGGTCTAACATTTCCTGCCATTGAGACCATACCGTCTCTTCTTCCTGTCGGTATGGGAACTACAGGTCCTCCAAGCTGTCCCAAAAAGAGTACTCACAACATCAAGAAACAGAGTTTTTTTTTTCTCAACATCAAGAAACAGAGTTTTTTTTTTCCAACTTCAAGGAACAGAGTTTTAGTGCATTTCTTATGTAAGTGAATTTGATGAAATTCTTACAGCTTCAACGGCGTCTCTAGCAGCAAGAACAAGGATATCAGCGCAAGAGACTGTGCCTGGACAGAGGAGTTCAAGAACATTTTTCGCGCTCTCTATCACAGTGAATCCTCCTAGAGATGCGTTCCCTGGGTCGCTTCGTTCTGTTCCATTCCCTCGAATCAATACTGAGGCATCACAACCCTAAGAAAGCAATGAAAACAAAAGAAATCTCATTGACTTGCTATGCAAGAAAGATCTAGTCTTGGAGGAATGTAATATATATATACCTGGACGAAGCAGTCATGGAAGATGAGACGAAGAAGCTTCCCAAGAACTGATGGATCAGAGGCAGAAGCAGACCTAACAGTGTTTCTGATGATTAACTCAGCTCCAGGACAAGAACCACCGTAGAAGTTGAAAGAGAGGTCAGCTACTGAGGAAGAAAGAAGCACAAGTAGAAGCAGAGAGGAGATGAATGTACATTTTGGGTAATACAATGGAAACGCCATTGTTTGAATGTGTCTCTTTGAAGAATGATAGTGAGGTTTTGCTCAATCTGTGTGCCGAGAGAGAGAGATAGAAAGAGAGAGAGAGAGAAGTGGCAGTTGTTGTAATAAATTATAACTGTGAATTGCATTTGGTGTTTGTGTCAGAAAGTGAGTGATGGTTGAGTCAGGAGAATTTAATGACAGTAGTCATCAACTCATCATCGATCTGCAAAATAAGATTTGGGTTTTTTGGTGTTAATGCAGAAGTTGAAATTAAAGGGTGAATCCAATCAGTGCATGCCAGAGAATTTCAGGAAAACAAACCTCAAATAGTATATGAATTTTTCCAATATTTTTTTATAAGAAATTTCCAATGTTTATGATAAAAATTAGACACATTTTATAGTACAAGGTTCAGATTTGTTTTCTTTCTTTCTTTGAGTAAAAATCACTCATGCTACTCATTTGAGTAAAATTTTTATGCTTTTTAAAGTATATGTCACTTCTGTACACAACAAAAAGAGAATCTGTAACCTCTCATTTGGTGAAAGGCCAAAATTTAATGGAAACCTGTAAACAATGTAATCTACTGCGTTAAACCTCAAAAGAAAAAAGAAAAAGAAAAAAGAGAGAGAATATGTCAATAGAAAATATATACAAAATAATCCGGTAATGTGCTTGGAAAACTCTTCATTTGTTCATATTTTTTGTTGATTATAAGCTAATTCTCTCGTTTTTATGTCAATAAAAAATCTGTGAAGTACAAGAAATTGTGGGAAATATAATTAAAGCTTTTTCATTTTTAGATTAAATAAGTAGATGAACTTGATAGAGAACATGATCGGTTCTTTTAGGACCACAAAAAAACAAACAAGCATAGGAGAGATTTGGATTTTATATACAAAAATCCACTCTATCTTGTTTTACTCATGGTTATGGATAATGAAATGGTAATGAGTAATGACTAATCAATACAGTTACTTACCAAGTACGATTTCAAAGATCCGTTACGTTCCAAGAAGCTTTAAACAATAAAACAATCTTCTGTAGGCAGCCTTGCCCAAGATTGTTACACCTGCAATTTTTTTGTTTTGTTTCCATTAAGCAAAGCCAAGGATGTAAATAGAAGCCATGTGGGTCACCCAATATATAGGTGCTTTGGAACACCGTGCGTGAACCAAGTTGCGAGGAAAGAAACGGTTGAAAGGAGATTGTATTAAAAGATTGGTGAGATCGACCCAAACTAAATTGAGATAGACCGAGATTACGAATTTAGATCAAGAAAAATCTAGAAGACTTTTGATAAATATCATTATATCAACATTTAGTTTAAAGAAATTTATCTTGATCATATACGAAATTTAGATTATTCCATCTCTATATAAGATATTGTATTTTCTAATATTACTTTCATGAGAGTCTAATAACTAAATTCTTCCTAAACACATTTTTTGTTCTTACTCTTATCAAATTTATCAGATTGACTGTGTTCGAGATAGTAGGTCTAGGCACCAACATAGAATTTGTTGAATATTTTTGATGAAAGCCGACTGAGGTTGGAGTAAGAGTGAAACCTACTGTTCCTTTCCTTCCAAATAGCATAAATGGAAGCTTGAAATAGAACATGAGAATAAGAAATATGTTATTGTTCCTAGTTGGGTCTTTCATTCATCTTAAAATGCCATCAAACAAGATTGGAGGAGAAAAATAGGTTCTACAGTACATCAAGACCCAATGTCTTAATCAAATAATTTTGTTAATCATTTTGACGATAAATATTTGTTGTTGATACGATGACAAGGTGAGAGGTAAACATAGGCGTTCAAAGTGTTGGAGGAATTCTAAACTCATTGGAGATAAAATGCATGATGGTAGGAATGATGTTAGATGCATCACATGAGAATATGCTCAAAGACTCCTGGAAGTACTCCTGTATGTGGAAATAGGAAGCTAGATATGATAGTGTTTTGGGAAATGATTGGATTGACAATCATTAAGCATGATCTGCCTTATCCATTAGTTGAATACAGAAGAATTAGAGAGACTCTTTTTTAATGCTAATTCTAGTATAAAGCTTAGAGTTTTGGATTAGAGAGATTTTTTTATGCTAATTGTAGTATAGACTTTTTTTTTATGCTAACTCTAGTATAGAGTTTAAAGATCTTTATAGAGATACTGAAACTTAGGTAAATCTTGAATGAAATTTTCGATAGGTTTTGTTTAACTATACATATTTGGAGAGCACTCACGATTGAGGGTTCCATGAACATAATAGAGTAAACAAATTTTGAAAATAAATTTATGAAAAATCTGTAAAGGTATATTAATATGAAGGTTCACTTAACCGTAGCATAATTGTCATATAAGCATCATCTGCATCAAATTCTCTCACTCAAAATTTTCTATTATCAGTTAGAATTTATTTCAAATAAAATTTATAGCATATTCAAACATTTACTTTACAAATATTTTTAGACGATCTATAATTTTCCTTTTTTTGGTGTCAGTCGTAAAATTCTACAATCAGTTTCATATGATTGGTTTTTCATCTGCTCTATAAGATATCACAAAATAAATAAATTAATCTAAAATTTATGAAAATATGCAATCTAACGGCCAAGCTCTAAAAATGGAAACAAATTGTATATGGCGGAACTCCTCAATGTAGAGCATATATGTAAAGGATAGAATAGACTTTGTATAATCCCTAATTCTCCTATGTAATCTCATATAATCACTTGTAAATACATCTCTAATAATATACAAGTTATCACGTTTATATGGTATCAGAGCAAGATACCTAAGACCTAAATTATTTTTCAAATCTCAGCCGCCGGTTTTTAAATTTTTCATCAGCCACTCTACTTTTTCCTTTGTTTTTCTGTTCATCATCGTCTTCTTCACACCATGTCTACCTCCAATGAAACCATTGCTGTTGCTGGTTCTCCGTCTCTGCTAAACGTCAATATGGGCAACACTACAAAGCTCACGGCCTCCAATTTCCTTATGTTGAGTCAACAGGTTTATGCTCTACTCGATGGGTATGCGCTTGCCGGCTATATAAATGGATCTATGGAGATCCCCCCTCCAACGCATACTGCCGCTGCTGGATCTCCTCTGAATCCTGCCTATACGCTGTGGAAGAGACAAGATAGTCTCATCTATAGTGCTATCATCGGTGCTATGGCGGACACCATCCAACCTCTCTTGTCGAAGGCGACAACCTCTGCTCAGATCTGGGAAACTCTCACGTCTACCTATGCAAAACCGAGTCGAGGACATATCAAACAACTGAAGCAACAGATCAAACAGTGGACAAAAGCGTCAAAGACCATTGATGAGTATTTTCAAGGTCATACAATGCGTTTTGATCAATTGGCTTTGCTTTGCAAGCCTTTAGATTATGAAGATCAAGTGGAGTTTGTCATTGGGGGCTTACCTGAGGAATATAAGCAGGTCATTGATCAGCTTGAGGGTCGTGAGATCACACCCTCCCTAACTGAGGTTCACGAAAAGCTTCTGAATCATGAGCTCAAGCTGCAAACCATGTTGGTATCCTCTGTTTCTGTCCCTATCTCGGCCAATGTTGCGAATTACCGTCCTCCCAACAACAACAATTTCCGAGGATCCAACCAACATAACAACACCAACAGATCGTACAATAACAATCAGATCAGGCCACATCAGACATGGCAACAACAGCAGTTCTAACCTTGGCCGAATCATTCCTCCTCTCGAGGCTATCAAGGGCGGTGCCAGCTTTGTGGTGTTCATGGCCATAGCGCCAAAAGATGTTCACAACTTCAGTCCGCAGGGAGCTCTTACAACAACAATCCGCAATCTCTGTCACCAAGCCCTAGCCAATATGGCGGCGGCAACGTCGTACAATCCCAACAACTGGATTGTTGATAGTGGTGCCACACACCATCTCACTACCGATTTAAACAACCTCTCACTCCATCAGCCCTATAACGGCGGTGAAGAAGTTGTCATCGCTGACGGCTCTACACTCCTGATCTCGCATACTGGTTCCTCTTTACTCCCTACTCAAATTCGTCCTTTCACCTTAACTGATATACTTTGCGTTCCAAATATCCATACGAATTTGATTTCGGTTTATCGCTATGTAATGCTAATCAAGTCTCTGTTGAATAATTTCCTGCGCATTTTCAGGTGAAGGATCTCAGTACGGGGGCCCGGTTACTCCAAGGCAGAACTAAAAATGAGTTATACGAGTGGCCGGTCGAGTCGAAATCCTCCATCTCCCTCTTCGCTTCACCTACGCCCAAAGCTTCACTACATTCATGGCATACAAGACTTGGTCACCCGTCTTCCAATATTTTACAAACCATTGTTTCTCAATTTTCTTTACCTATTTCAACTTCTTCCCAAACACTTTTACCTTGTTCTCATTGTCTTATTAATAAAACCCACAAGCTTCCATTTTATTCAAATACTATCTCCTCAAACAAACCACTTCAATACATATACTCAGATGTCTGGACATCTCTTATCTTATCCGTTGACAACTTCAAGTATTATCTCATATTGGTGGATCATTATACGCGATACACATGGTTATATCTGCTCAAGAAAAAGTCCCAAGTCAAGGAAATATTCACTGCGTTTAAAGCCTTAGTGGAAAATCGGTTTCAAACCAAGATTGGTACGTTATATTCAGACAAAAGCGGCGAGTTTATAGTTCTTCGATCGTTTCTTGTGGCCCACGGCATTACACATTTAACTTCATCACCACATACACCAGAGCACAATGGCATCTTGGAAAGGAAACATCGGCATATTGTTGAAACTGGTCTAACACTAATGCAACAAGCCTCAATGCAGCCTCGATATTGGACGTATGCATTTGCAACAGGGGTCTACTTGATAAATCGCATGCCAACACTGGTTATTCACAATCTATCTCCATATGCAAAACTCTTTGATCAACCTCCGAATTATCAGAAGCTCAAAGTTTTTGGATGCTTGTGTTTCCCGTGGCTGCGTCCATATGTTAGTCACAAACTCGAACAACGATCAATGCCATGTGTCTTCCTTGGGTATTCACTTACACAAAGTGCATATTTATGCCTTGATAGATCAAGTAGTCGTATCTATATCTCTCACCATGTCCAATTTGTTGAGGCAAGCTTTCCATTCTATACACCAACTACACCGTCCATCACCACTCAAACACCAGAAACCCCGACACATTCTCTTTCTACGTATCCAACTGTTGTTCCGACTACGACTTCGACTACACCACTCGCTCATAACTCTTCGGCCTTGCTGTCACCGGTTCCTTCACACTCTGATTCTCACCAACCCTCATTGGGGCCTTTGTCTAATCAAGGTACATCTCAGGCAATGCTTGTCTCTTCTCATAGAAGTGATGTACTTGGTTCTACAAACAATGTTGTCAATACAGGAAATAATTCAACAGGTGAGCATTCACAAGCTGATGAAACATCATCTTCTTCTCCACAAAACCACGATACCAGTCCTCCACCCACGCCATCATCTTCGACGTCATCTTCTCCAGCCACAACTTCTACTTTGCCACCACAACCACATATATCACCTCCTCCAGCTATCGCACCAGAAAATTGACCCACCTCCACAAAATGCTCATCCCATGCAGACCCGTAGCAAAAACCAAATAACCAAACCAGTCACCAAGCTAAATCTTCACACCACTACTTCACAAAATAAACCACAAATTCCCACAACCATTACCCAAGCCTTGCGAGATCAACAGTGGAGAAATACGATGAGTGATGAGATGGATGTCCAACTAAGAAATTAGATATTTGACTTGGTTCCTCAACCACTGAATCACAATGTTATTGATACCAAGTGGATTTTTACCATCAAGTATTTGCCTAATGGTGTGATTGACAGCTATACAGAAAGATTGGTTGCTCGTGGATTTAATCAACAATATGGACATGACTATTCAGAGATATTCGGTCCCGTTTTTAAATCACTAACCATCCGACTTGTTCTACAATTGGCGGTGTCTAGTTCTTGGCAAATAAAAAAACTTGATGTTAATAATGCTTTTCTACAAGGCACACTTACAGATGAGGTGTATGTCACACAACCACCAGGCTTCATTGACAAAGACAGACCGAATCATGTGTGTCGCCTAAAGAAGGTGTTTTATGGCCTCAAACAGGCGCCACAGGCCTAGTACCAAGAGTTAAAAGCATATCTTGGTACCATGGGGTTTGTGAATTCACTTGCGGATACCTCTGTGTTTATCTTTGTAAATGGTGCTCAAATTCTCTATTGCTTGGTCTATGTGGATGATATTGTTGTCACAAGAAGCAGTCCTGCTTTAATTCAGTGTTTTATTACGGCATTGGCATCACGCTTCTCACTAAAAGACCCTACGGATTTGGGATATTTTATGGGCATTGAAGCAACTAGAACATAAAAAGGACTTTATCTCATGCAACGTAAGTACATACTTGATCTCCTGGATAAGACAAAATTGCATGATTCAAATCCAGTCTCAACACCGAAGGCTACAACGCCTAAGCTGACTCTCAACACTGGTAAACCATTGGATAATCCCACAGAGTATCGCACTGTCATTGGAAGTCTCCAATACCTGGCATTTATTCGACCGGACATTGCCTATGCGGTAAATCAATTGTCCCAGTTTATGCATAGACCAACTGAACCTCATTGGCAAGCTGCTAAGTGCATCCTTTGATATTTGGTGGGAACAACATCACATGGTATTTTTCTCCACTCATATTGTCCTTTAACACTTCATGCATTCTCGGATGCGGATTGGGCTGGTGATACTCATGCTTTTGTCTCGACAAATGCATACATTATATATCTTGGTTCAACGCCTATTGCTTGGTCATCAAAGAAACAGAAAGGCGTTGCTCGGTCTTCCACGCAGGCTGAATATAGGGTTGTCGCAAAAACTGCTGTCAAAATTAGATGGATGTGTTCTCTTCTGACTGAACTAGGAGTTACTCTTCCATCTACTTCACTCGTATATTGTGATAATGTAGGCGCAACATATCTCTGCGCAAACCCTATTTTTCATTCTCGGATGAAGCATCTTGCATTGGACTACCATTTTGTTCGTGACAATATACAATCAGGTGCATTACGGGTTAGACACCTCTTGACTAAAAACCAGTTGGCTGATGCTCTCACCAAGCCACTAGCTCGAGCTTGTTTTCAAGAATTATATCACAACATTGGAGTCACTCAAGTACCTCCATCTTGAGGGGGCGTGCAGAGCATATATGTAAAGGATTTTAATAGACTTTGTATAATCCTTAATTCTCCTATGTAATCTCCTATAAGTACTTGTAAACACATCTCTAATAATATACAAGTTATCACGTTTATACTCAATTGCATAGACAGGCTCTAGTCCTCCTGCAGTGAAGAATAACTCATCATATTTTCCACGAACAACAAAGATGCAATTGATCCTGCTTTGCTTAGGCCTGGCCGAATGAATGTTCACATTAACATGAAAAATGTGTGCTTTGAGGGGTTTAAGACAATTGCCTTCAACTACTTGGACATGGTTTTACACCATTATCTCTTCTTGGAGGTTGAGAGATTAGTTCATGAAAAATTGATAACACCCTGTCGAAGTTTTTGAAGAATTCCTGAAAGCCGATGACAATAACTCAGCTATGCAACAAGTAACTTAGGACTCTAAACTTTCTATTTCTTCTGTAAAAACGATTTACACTAAAACTTCATTTTGATGAAAAAAATAGATTAGAAACAATTATCATATGGGTAATTACTAATTTCACAAATAAAGAAAATAACTATATATTTCTAGACTTTAAAAAACATAGCATGATATACAATTAGCCATGGGCATAAATATCTGGATTCAGATCTAGGATCGGATCCAAAAAATGAATATCCCGCGACGAATCCAGATATTAATTTTTTGGACTAGATATCCAGATCCGACCTTTTAAAAAAGCAATTAAACAAAAAATATAATGTGTTTTTTGGACCTTGAAAATTTAGCCGATATCCTTTCATTCAAATTCAAATTCATTTTTGTATGATTTTGAGAAAAAAAACATTTTAAATTTTTTTTATTGTATGATTATTTCAATATTGTTTTATAGTTTTTATCAAAGTATTTATTATCACATTTTTAATGAAAATAGACCAGATCCGGATATATGAATCCGTTACAGGCATATACAATAAACTTCAAAAGTAACCCAAATTTTTGGGTTAAAAATAGTAAAATAACTATGGCGAAATATAAATCAAGGTTCTTGCTAAAACAGTTCTCTCTACTACACGTGACAACTGAGTTAAATATCAGACCGTGTTTGATAGCTCAAATCAGTGCACTATTTATCTATCTATATCAACATATCACATCATGTATTTGTCTAGTCATGTACTAAATAAAGATCTATCTTTACTAGTTGTCGAAACTCGAGAAGAACTCGAGAATCTTGGAAAATATTTTCCAAGAATTTCTGGTTACATGGAGGTATGGATCTATTCAATTTTTTTAGAAAGATAACAAAATTTTGGTTTCTTGCTTAGGCTACACTATTGGTGGGAAATACGACAGGTTAAAGTATTACCTCGAAGAATAAGAATGTGGATGCTAAATCCGATCAGATTAATTGTTGAACTTTGTATTTGGGTGGAAATCTTCGTATTTAAGAACAATGAATTGGACAAAAAGATGAATAATATATACAAATTAAAAAAGCAACTTTACATGATTTTTCTCGATTTTATTACAATATATTTTGTTACAAGTGAGTTTCTTCAGAAGAATCGTGAGTTTCTTCAGAAGAATCGTGATCCCTTGGCCCAACTTATTCTTATCCTCATTTTCAACCGTTTTAACTTGGATCATCAGACTACCCCATTTTTTAGATTGAGGTGTGGTGATATGTTCTTATATAAAATGATTGCAAAGAGATACAACAGCTAGAGACTTGAATTTTTGAACAACAAGTCAAGCAATGACATAGATCTCAACCTCTTGTCTAATCTTTCTTGTAAACATATTATTATCTATAAACTATTGAAGCACACCTAAAGGCTCGACACAAACTCAACCTTATGACCCAATATAAGTTCACAAGCCTATGTAAGGATTTTCTAACAACAAGAATGAATGTAACTTTGAGGGACGAGAGTTGTCACTTTGTATGACTCTCATATTTCTCTTTTGCTGAATCAAGTATTTTATTATATAAAGATAAATGATTCAAAATTAGTAATTTACATAATCGTGTATGTGTCAATTTAAACAATCAGATTTTGATATGTATTTAATTAAATAAAAGTATTAATTATCAATAAAAATGGAAACTTAACTAACTCTAATTTGACATATCTATAAAAAATAAATTCAACTTTTCTATAATAACAAAACATAACAAATGTTTTAACAAAAAGTAAAGTTAATGGTAATTTAAAAATCATACAATTATAAAAGTAAAGTTAATAACTATTAAATAAAAACATTAATTATCAAAAAAAAAGTTTTGGCAGTTTTAAAAAAGAATACAAATATAAAAAGAAAGTTAATAACCATTAAATAAAAACACTAATTATCACAAAAAGAAAAAAATTAAAGTTTTGGCAATTTTAAAAAAGAATGCAAATATAAAAGGAAAGTTAATAACCATTAAATAAAAACACTAATTATCACAAAAAGAAAAAGATTAAAGTTTTGGCAATTTTAAAAAATAATACAAATATAAAAGGAAAGTTAATAACCATTAAATAAAAACACTAATTATCACAAAAAGACAAAAATTAAAGTTTTGGCAATTTTAAAAAAGAATACAAATATAAAAGGAAAGTTAATAACCATTAAATAAAAACATAATTTTCAATAATAAAAATATTTTTAAAAAATGTATTTAATACAAAAATAAATATTTTGATATATTTTCAATTTAAAAAGGAAATTTTAAGGTTATTGAAAATTAAAATTAAAATAAAAAGCAATTATAAAATTTTAAAAAAATTTCCTAATTCCTAAAGCTAAAAAAAAAAACTTTAAAAAGGAAAAAAAACTAAAAAAATAAATAAATTATAATTTCCCGCCTCTATATAAACAGTTTGAGAGTTTCTTAAATTCAAAATCAAAAAAACTTTTACACATCTAAACAGTTGATAAGCTATAAGTAAATTCTAATTTCATGAAAATTATTCTAATGCAAATAAGGGTTTGATCATAACCATATATGTTACCATGATTCTAATTTAATAATATTATATATAAATTTCTATTTGATTTTCTGATTATTTGTTTAATATTTTCAGGACTATCAAATTTCAAGAGGGAAACAATGAGCTTTGAAATTCTAAACAACATCAAAAACGTATTTGACATTGAATCAATTCAACAGAAAACACTCATATCATCGTACTATAGGTCGTCTAATCAGAAAATAGGAATTAAAAAATCTGAATAAAAAAAAAAAAGCTAATAGGAATGAATTTACTTTTAGTTGATGAAAACGTTAGCTTGATTGTTAAATTAAAAAATATGTACGACTAAATTTAAAAAACATATTATCTAACCATAACCCAATTTTAATTCTTATATAGGACAATATTATCCAAGCTTCTGTACACAATTTTCTTCTTGAAAAGTTTGGAGATCAATTGTGTGAAGGAAATCTTATCAATTTTAACAAGTGTTTTATTAAATAAAAGTATTAATTATCAATAAATATAAAAGTTTAGTAATTCTAATTATCTCTATAAAAAATCCACTTTTATATAGTAACACAAATAAATATGTATTTAATATAATTAAATAATTGTTTTACATATTAATATTTACATTTTAGAAATTTTTTTTTAAAGTTTTTGAAAATTTTAAAAATGTATCTTATTATATAAAGATAAATGATTCAAATTTAATAATTCACCAGATCGTGACACGTGTCAATTTAAACGGTCAGATTTTGATATGTTATAAAAATGGAATGCAATTATAAAAGGAAAAAAAAATCATTTAAATAAAAAATGAAAAATTTAAATTACCTATTTAAGAAAAAATATTAAACAAAACTTTTGATTATCAGACAAATAATTTTTTTTAAATAGGAATACAATTATAAAAAGAAAAAAAAATTATTTAACTTAACATAAAAACTACAAATGGAAGTAAAAGTAGAAAAGAAAATTAGATTTTGACATGTCTTAAAAATGGAATGCAAACATAAAGGGAAAATATTATTTATAAAAAAGAAGTAAAAGTAGAAAAGAAATTTATTAATGTAATTTTATAAAATAAAGTAAAACTTCATTAAATTTAAAAACGAACAAGTTAATTACCTATTTTTAAAAAAGAAAAAATGACACGTGTCAATTTAAACAATCAGATTTTGATATGTTTTAAAAATGGAACCCTAAACCCTAAACCCTATATGCAATTATAAAAGGAAAAAAAATCATTTAAATAAAATTAGATTTTGACATGTTTTAAAAATGGATGCAATTATAAAAGGAAAAAAAATTCTATTTATAAAAAGGAAGTAAAAGTAGAAAAGAAATTTATAAATGTAATCTTATAAAAATAAAGTAAAAGTTCATTTAATTAAAAAACGAACAAGTTAAGTACCTATTTTAAAAAAAGAAAAAAATAAACAAAATCATACATTATCAGAAAAATAAAGGATACTTAAAATAGCAATAAAATTATAAAACGAAAAAATCTATTTTATTTAACTTAACATAAAAATACAAAAAGGAAGTAAAAGTAGAAAAAATAATAGATTATGACATGTTTTAAAAATGGAATGCAATTGTAAATGAAAAATAAATCCTATTTTATAAAAAGGAAGTAAAAGTAGAAAATAAAATTATTAATCTAATTTTATAAAAATAAAGTAAAATTTCATTTAATTAAAATAAAAAATTTAAAATACCTATTTAAAAAGAAAACAAAACCATAGATTATCAGTAAAATAAAAGAAAATTTTAAAGGAATACAATTATAAAAGGAAAAAACAAATCTATTTTATTTAACTTAACATAAAACTACAAAAAGGAAGTAAAAATAGAAAATAAAATTATCAATGTAATTTATAAAAATAAATTAATAGTTTATTTAATTAAAAAATGAAAAAGTTAAAAATACATATTTAAAAAATAAAATAAACAAACCATAGATTATCAGAAAAGTAAAAGGAAAATTAAAATATGAATACTATTATAAAAGGAAAAACAATATTTGTTTTTACTTAATATATCTTATTATATGAATAAGTAAAAAATACCTATTTAAAAAATTAAAATAAACAAAATTTTAGATTAAAAATAAAAACATTTTAAAAGGAAAAAGAGTTCTATTTCCTACCTATATAAAACATGTTTGATATCTCTTCAAATTCAAAACTAGAAAAATCACAGCTCTATAAACTTCATAAACTTGTTTGACATCGATATCTACTCCATTCATATATGTTTTATCACTATTAATATTTTATGGTTAGCGCACCTCTATTTAGTACAATCAATAAACTTATTGATTTAGAGTACCTCTACGTGTGTATCGGTTGAGAGCACCTCTACGGTTTAGAACAATCAATAAAATTTAGAGCACCTCTACGTGTGTCAATCAATATATGTTTCAGTAAATTTTATTCATCTAAATTTTATTTGATTGTTTTCAGGAATATCAAATATCAAGAAAAATTCAATGGGTGCTGAAATTCTAAACAACAACACTGAATATTTCATATTGGATCACTAAAACAGAAAACACCCGTACAATAGGCAAGAAATCTTTAAAAAAACAATGAGGTCGTAAGAATTAATTTCCTTTTACTTGATGAGAAATTTAGTTTTATGTGGTTAAATTAATATCTGTGTTTTCCTACTTATTATCTAACCATAATCCAATTTTTGTTCCCTTAAAAAAAAAAATATTATTCAAGATTTTGTATAGCATTCCCTTTTGGAAAAGTTTGGAGATCAATTAGGTGAAGGAAATCTTATTGAAATTTATAATTTTAAGTTGCAAGACTGCAATAAAAATAAAGTCTTTGACCAAAAATTTTATATGAATGCGAGTTAGATTCGGGTACACGAAATATCAGAACAAATACATATAAAAATTTGGTTACATTTGGTTATATATTCATAAGTTTAATTAAGAACTTTCAGTTATTTTGATATAAATATAATTTATATTTTTGGGTTTATAATTATTGGGTAAATGTGTTATATTTATTCAAACTATCATTAATATTTTTGAGTATATAATTGTATTTCAAATATTTAAAATACATCATTAATATCATATATTTAATTTAATTATACTAAATTTATATTTTACAAACCCGCTGATCGGACGGGTCCTAATCTAGTAAAATTATATAATATTTGTGTTCTTTCATTATCTTACATCCCTTTACATTTCTTACATCTAGAAAAAACTCAATAAGCTGTTTCAATTTTTATTTTTATACCTTCAAAATTGTCATAAAATAACAACCCTTCACAAAATTCCTTAGTAGCTTCCCCTGAAAAATGCCTTATTGAGTTATTTCCCACATCCAAATTAGTCACTACAAGTACAAAGAAGATGCATTTTTTCACTACAGTTCCAAAACTTTCAGTTATTTTCTGTATTAATAAAAAGAATAGAAACAAAGTTAAAAGACTTAAAAAACACAGAAAAACGACATCGTTTGGTAAAAAGTTTCTAGTTACGTTGTGTGGTGGAACGAGGTCCAACGGCTGAACAAGCAACCTATGATCTTATTGATCAGAAACAAAACACTAAAGTAACATTAGAATCGAATTTTCTGTAATAACGAGTCCGCCATGGCTATTCCTTTTCTAAGCTCTTCTCTTCATCTCACAGCCACTTCTCCGATTCTCTTCACTAAGATAACAACAACACCAATAATAACCCACAACCAATTCAACCAGAGAACTACATGCACCAAACCCACCAAACCCCGCCTCTGTCTCCTCCGCCGTTCCGCCGCCGCCGGTACCGCTGTAACAGATCAAACTACTGAAGGAGGTGAAGTAGGAGAGATTCTTCTAAACCCTGAAGAGGAGAAACGTGTTGAAGTGGCGGATTACGATTGGACAGAGGAATGGTACCCTTTGTATCTCACCAGAAACGTTCCTGACGATGCACCGCTTGGCCTCACTGTCTACGATCGTCAAATAGTTTTGTACAAAGACGGTGAAGGAACTCTCAGATGTTACGAAGATCGGTGTCCTCATCGGTAAATCATAACCACCCGTTTTTTTTGTTTTAAAAATCTGAACTTTATTGTGAGTTGAGATCATTCAGCAAAACATAACCACACGTTTTTGTTATAAAATCTGAACTTTATGCAAGTTTTTGTCTTTTTAGGTTGGCTAAGTTGTCTGAAGGACAATTAATTGATGGGAGATTAGAATGTTTGTACCATGGTTGGCAATTTGAAGGAGATGGCAAATGTGTCAAGATTCCTCAGGTTTTGTTTCAAACTGATATTGATAAGATCTGAATCAGAAATTTCGGAGATTCTTATTCGGTTTTTTGTTAACAGCTTCCTGCGGGTGCTAAGATTCCAAAGGCGGCTTGTGTGAAGACATACGAGGTGAAGGATTCACAAGGAGTTGTATGGGTTTGGATGTCAACAAAGACACCTCCAAACCCTGATAAGCTTCCTTGGTTTGAGAATTTCGATAGACCCGGTTTCTTTGACATTTCGACTACTCATGAGCTTCCTTATGACCATTCCATTCTTCTTGAGAATCTCATGGATCCAGCTCATGTCCCTATTTCTCATGATAGAACAGATTTTACTGCTAAAAGAGAAGATGCTCAGCCTTTGGTCTTTGAAGTTACCGAGCGAAGCAACCGAGGTTTTGCAGGGACTTGGGGACGTGCGAAAGATGGGAAAGGGATGAATTTACTTCGGTTTGATGCTCCGTGTGTTCTCCAAAACAATCGTGAGTTTGAAGGAAAGGATGGAGGGAAGAACTATTTTTCAGGGCTGTTTCTTTGTAGACCTACAGGGCAAGGGAAGTCTATGCTTATTGTTAGGTTTGGTACCACAATCAGATCGCGGTTGGTTAAGACATTACCGCAATGGTTCTGGCATCAGAATGCTTGCAAGGTATTTGAACAAGACATGGGGTTTCTGTCGTCTCAAAACGAGGTTTTGATGAAGGAGAAAGTACCAACAAAAGACTTGTATTTAAATCTAAAGTCATCAGACACATGGGTTGCTGAATATAGAAAGTGGATGGACAAAGTTGGTCACGGGATGCCTTACCATTTCGGGCATAGGACGATTTCTCTCCCAAAGATCCCTCCTGTAGTAGAACATGCCCCTGCAGGGCTCGTTGCAGCTCTCTCAGCTACTTATCCTGCAAAAGGAGGAATTGGAACTATGCATGCTCCGAATTTGGCTAACCGGTACTTCAGACATATAATCCATTGTAGAAGCTGCAGCAAAGTGATCAAATCTTTTGAACTCTGGAAAAACATCCTCTCTGCCACAGCTGTGGCCTTGACGGTTTTGGCTATTCTGGCGGTTAGCAGGCAGTGGAAGGCTGTATTGTTGGGTTCAGCAGCGTTGTGCTCGGCCGGAGCTTATGCTTGCCTATCAGCTATAAAACTAAACACCAATAACTTCATTAGAACACACAGAAGATTATGAAAAATGTATATTGGCATGTCTCCTCTCTTCTTCCTTCAATATTGTATTTCATGAAATACCATTTTGCTTGTACACTCAATTATAATCCAGAAGGTTTCAGTGTTTGTCCCCAATCATACAATTTTGAAATTCCTATAAAATTGATTTACGGGTCTATGTTCTAAAACTTGAGCCATTTCTTCTCTTTCTCTTTGCTTTCTACAGCATTGGACGCAGCT
This sequence comes from Cardamine flexuosa, assembly GCA_963555745.1. NCBI lineage: Eukaryota > Viridiplantae > Streptophyta > Magnoliopsida > Brassicales > Brassicaceae > Cardamine > Cardamine flexuosa. Next base: position 16,650,086 of record OY743217.1, read on the forward strand.
GCTTGAGATGATAATGTACATGCCAATGCCTTTCGAACTTCATTCAATCTTCTCGTCGCAGCTTCGGCAACAACTTCATCTTTCTTGTTTCTGTTCACCATCGCTTCTAGTTTCTTCACTTGTGACTTCAAGTCCTTGACTTCGTCTTCGTATGCAACCAGAGCTTTCCTGTCTACTGGACCTTTGTCTTGCCTCTTTTTTACAGACTCTATGCCGTTTACTTTCTCATGGCGTTTAGGAAAAATTTGGTCGTTGATTAGGCTAAACAAATCTGGCTTCGATTCCTCTGCAAGTTTCGATGCTCTAGCTGCTTCTGCAAACTTCTTCGCACGCTTTCTTTTCCCACCTCTGCTCCTTCTCTTCTTTTGTTTCTCACTTTTACATTCTCCATTCTTAATATGCTCCAGAGCGTAATCCAGTGATCGCTTTGCTGGAAGTACTTTTCCTATGACGGGGTTTAATATACCTTGGCCAGAGACGCCAAGTCCCATCCCTTCACGGTAACCCATACTTGCCATCATCTTAGAAGCTATGCCTCTGGTGTGATTCTCCCACTTTGCAAATATGGCGGTGTCAGTTTGGACACCTCTTAGTTGATTAGCGTTATCTAAAAAGCCTATGCCTTGTGGAGACTCTTCATCATAATCACTTGAAACAGATTCTTCGGAACCTGAAGCACTCCCTTCTTCTTCTTCTTCTTCTTCTATTTCTTCATCCTCTTCTTCCCCGTCATCATCAGTCATCTGAGCGTACTCTGATAATGCTAAAGCATCAGATCCTAGCTTTGCTGAGCTTCCATCATCTCTGAAAACAACTACGCCTACTTGTAACTCATCATCCCATGATTCAAGTTCAGCCTCTCTCCATATGTCGTATTTACTGCCAGAAACTGCCCAAATCTTGGAGCCTACCATCGATTGCTTCCACTCAGTCTGGTCATAGTTCTTCAGAGAAGATAGCGGCACATCTAGTCCTGCATTTATATTTTGCAATTAACCACAGAGTGACAAATTGGCCACATCCATTACATCTAAAACTCTAATGTGGTGACACTATAAACATATAATGGTAAATATTATGATATCATCTAATTATGCTTGATACATACCATGTGAGGAACGACAGGAACTACCAAACCGACACCTCTGTTGCATGAAAAACTTGCACATCTGCATTAGTGCGGTCCAGTGTTAGTATCTAACACATAAAACATGAATTGTAACAATGCCAACAGTAACCTAATCCAGCTACATAGACCAGAAAAACTGAGGCTTTCTATCAACTCTAGCCACCTTAGCTTTTCAAATAACAGTTCACATTAGTATTGTAACCCGAACGAGCATGATTAAGACCAATATAAGAATTGAGTACAACACCGAACAGATGATACGATGATTTTGGTAAAGGAAATGTCAACAAAAACATAATAAGTTCCTAATCATGAAACTGAGTAAGCACTAATAAAATCTCACCATCATACTCTCAGATGTGGGTGTAAGGAAACAGATCTTTGCAGAATCAGAGCCTTCAAATCCAATAATACGACCATTATACCAACGACCATCGGTATGGCGAAACCTACATTTCGATCCATCTAAATCCTTTTTCTCTGGCTCCAATTCACTAGCAGTATCTAAATTCTCAGCTTTAACCTCAACATCATGACTTAGACTATGCAATACAATGTCAGCTTCTTGCAATAATCGAGCACGTTTTAAGTGCATAAGCCCTTCCTCAGCTTCTTTGATTGCGCCGAGAAGTTCTTCATGAATCTAATCACACATTAAAACAAAAGATAACAGCTCATGAGATTAAAGAATACGAATTGTTGAAACAAATTTCTGATTATGAACATCATTAGCTTACTCTAAGAATGAGATTTTCAATTGGTCTAATCTATAAATTCACAAAATTGTTGAATTTTGGACTATCGTTAGTTACGAATCGTAGTAGCCTAATTCTCCAGGAAACTTGGGATCTGAGTTTTTGGAGAAGAAGATTTTACCGAGAGGAGTTCGAGATCAGATGGATCAGAGGCTAGGGCTTCGTCAATGGCGGAAAGGGATTCTCTTTGCTCTTTGAGCTGAATGTCGAGAAGATTTTCAAGGGCTTTATCTTCTTCGCTCGCCATAGCAAAGATGAGTCTCGAAACTCCCGCGGAGGAGGCGAAGTTGAGAGGAAGAAGACGAAGAAAACAACTTATTGGGCCCTGTAGACCCAAAAATGTAAACGTAACGATAAATTGGATTAATTGGCCCATTTGGCTCATTTAATAGAGTTTACTCTCTTGTGGCAAAGCACGATAAAGTGGGGAGGTATAAATCGCAACACATAATTTAAAAGTCAATTCTCAAAAATAGCAGTAAATGAAGTTTTTATTCTACAAATAACACTTAATTTTTATTTTGGATAAAAATAGTAATTTTATTAAAAATTATTTTTTTTATATAACACAAAATCTCTTAACCTCATATTTTTAGGATTTAGGATTTTTAAACCCTAAACTCTAAATCATACATTTCACCTCAAACAAACTATACCCTAAATTGTACAAAACTTAACCCAAACAAAATATTTAAAATTTTATCTTTTATAAAAATATTATTTTTGTCTAAAATAAAAATGGAATGCTATTTGTGGAACAAAAACTTCATGTAGTTCTATTTGAGAAAATTTCTCTAATTGTTAATAGAAGTTGCTCTCTTGATCATGTGGCAACCACGATAAAGTCCAGAGTCAACCTCATTATACAGTAAAACCTCAAGAAATTAATATTTCGTTAAATTAATAAAAAAATTTAATCCTAAATTGATATTTTAAACAAAATATCATATCTATAAATGAATAAAGACGATAAATTAATAAAATATTAGAAAATATATTAGTCCCAATATTGTTAATTTATAGAAGTTTTACTATATATTCACTTTCAAACTCTATTTTTGAATTAAATTTTGCTAACTCTACTCGATTTATAATTTTAAATTGGAATTTTTTATTTTTATTTCATATTTGAAATCCTTCATTAATATACAGTTATACACTAAAAAAACAAAAACAAAATCTAGAGTTGGAATTGGAATTGTAGTAGGGTTGGAAAAAACCAACTATAAAATGTTGGAACTTGTTTCTTGGCAAACTGACTTTAGCCATTTTCTAATGAAGACGTTCACCGGAATGGCTGGTTTTGAACACGATAGAATCGTTGCCGCAAGCATTACATAATGGTGTTTAAAAAGATTAAACATAAAGTTTGTTTGAATGAGAAATAAAGGTCCAAAATGGCTAGTTTGAATAACATAAATTTTACTTACAATCAAATATCACATTTTAAAAGTTAAAAAAGATACCACCCCCACACGTGTACCGAGCCAAGTTGTATCGAGCCGTGCTAGTGCTGGATTTGGGTTATGAGATTTGGGATTTAATTAATGGACTTACAACTCAAATATTATTATTTTTGTCCATTCTCATTTAAGTCTCTTTTAAAAATATGATTTTTGTGGGAAATTTGGCTAAAAATGACATCTAGCTTCAACTTTGTCCATCTATATTTTTTTTTGTAAATTGTCATTTTTTCCGAAACTGCCCATAGCAATAGAAAAACACAATTTTCAAAACAAAACTAGCAAACCATGTTTATAAACAATACAAAAAGTAAGATTTAAAGAAGAAAGTTTTTGATTTTAGGCAGGTTAAAATAGGATTTTAGCTCGATGAAATATGTTCTAAAAAGTTTAGATTACGTATTTTGAGAGTTAGAATACATATTCTAACACTTGTATATGTTCTAAAATACTTGGGAAATTGTTACAAATCCCACTATGGTCATACTCTTTTCTACAATTACCACTTATTTGTGGTTATTTTCAAAAATACCACTATGAAATATGTCAAAAGCAATAATTTATTCTTTTTTGTTTGAGTTTAGTATTCTAAGATTTAAGATATAGTTTTTAGGGTTAAGAGGTACGGTTTAGGAATTAGGGTTTTTAAACCCTAAATCCTAAATTCTAAACCCTAAAATTATGAGTATTTGAGATTTTGGGCTATATAAAAGAATTGTTATTTAATAAAAATGATATATATAAGAGAATTACATTTTAATAAAAATTTAATTTTGTGTTATTTTTCAGAATTTCCCAACAATTAGTTATGAATTTCATCAAAATCAATTTATCAAATACATACTTATAGTGGTACAAATGAAAATTGACTCCTTCCAATAGTATTTTTGAAAATGAACACCCTTGTATTGGTATTTTTGAAATTCTCCCAAAAAACTTAGATTAAGTAGTGTAACATTTGTTCATGTTCTAGGAAATTTAGAATAAAGATTTCAGAATATATATTCTAAACATTTTAGAATTCACATTCTACAAAATTTAGAATACACATTCTAACACTTGTACATGTTCTAAACATTTAGAATATGTATTTTAGGAATCTAAAATTATTAGAATACGCATTCTAGCAATTGTACATGTTCTAAAAAAAATTAGATTATGTATTCTAGTAAGATTAGAATACACATTATGATTTTTTAAAATGGTAGAGATAGAAACTGAATCTAAATTAAGGAAATTGATTATTTTCTAAATTATCCAGATTTTATATAGATTTCGTTATATATATTTTGTTATATTTGTATATATATATTGAATAATCGTTTATTTTCTACTAAATATTGTGTTTATTTTTAAAAATTAACCTATTATCAACAATTACAATCGGTTTCTTCTTCTTCATCTTCCTTTCACGACTTCTTCTATCTTCTTTCTACAATGTTTTTAAAAAATTCACAATTATGTTGGCTAGAGAGTAGGAAATGGAGATTGATTATTGATGAGAGAAAACGTGGGAGACTACTTAATTTGCAATCAACTATATATTTTGAAGACTTAGATAAAAAAAAATTAGTTTGTTAATTTTTTTTTTATCGATTTATTTTGGAATATATATTTTAGGTTTTTAATTTATATATTATTTATATTAAAAAGATAAAACTCTATCTGAAATAGAGGTTTTGAAACTTGTTAATTTTGAGAATTAAGGGTATAATGGAGATTCTGTAATTCAAAAAGTATAATTCATCAAACTTATCAAAAAAGGTATAAATGGTCAAATTTGATCAAAAATATCCTATTTTAACAAATTCCCCAATTTTTGCAATATCCAACTTAAAAAAAAAAAAAAAGTCACATGAATAAATGTAATGGGCCTAGAATATATGGTATATAGTAGGTTAGATATTTAGGAAAAAGGAAATCTCTTCTTGTATAAATATAGATACTTTGTGAATGAATAAATCAAGCTTTACCAATTATTTCATGGTATCAGAGCAGGGAAATATATACACAAAACCCTAAATATTTTTCTTTTGGCCATTATACTCTGTTTTTTGATCTTCAAAACAGAGCTCCGCCGTCTCTTCTACAACTACTTGCCGCCGTTTCTTTCTGAAACCACCGCCGGTTCTAACAATCAATCATGTCCACCGCTATTGTTCCCACAACACCAGTCATCAATCCTTGCTCAATAAATCCTTCTGATAATCCTGGTGCTTTAATCACATCTGTTATCCTTAAAGAAGACAACTATACCGAATGGGCCACCGAACTTAAAAACTCTCTTCAAGCAAAACATAAACTCGGTTTTCTTGATGGTTCTGTCTCAAAGCCAGCTGCATGGTTAGCTGCAAACTCTATGCTCATTGGTTGGATCAGAACCTCCATTGATCCTACTATTCGTTCAACAGTATCTTTTGTCTCAGATACCAAAGAGCTTTGGGAAAATCTCCAACGTCGTTTCTCAACAGGAAACGGTGTGCGCAAACAACTTCTCCGAGATGAGATCTCTGCATGTAAACAAGATGGTGAACCGTCCTCAAGTATTATGGTCGTCTCACAAAGCTATGGGAAGAACTTCAAAATTACAATACCTGCAGACAATGTACGTGTGCTGCTGCTCCGGATATCGCCAAGGAACGTGAAGATGATCGGGTTCATCAGTTTCTCTTTGGTTTAGACGAACGCTATCGTCCTATACGCTCAACTATCACTGATCAAGAACCACTGCCTGATCTCTATCATGTTTATTCGCGTGTGATTCGTGAAGAACAAAACCTTAATTCCTCACGCGCCAAAGATGCCGTTAAAACTGATGCTATTGGTTTCTCTGTTCAAACATCACCTGCTTCTACGCCTCAAGTTGCGGCTGTCTCTGCACCACGTTTTCGGGATCGTGCCTCTCTCCTTTGTACTCATTGCTTCTTGGTTCACGGTTACCCTGATTGGTGGCTTGAACAGAACCGCAATACAAGTTCAGGTCGGGGAACTACAGCTCGTGGTCGTGGAAATAACCATTGTGGTGGTCGTCCTCCACCTTCGGGAAACCGAGGTCGTGGTCGTGCCAACGCAGTCACTCATCCATCCTCTTCTACGACTACCACTGGAGCAGATCAAATTACTCAATTAATCAATCTCCTCCAAGCTCACCGACCGAACACTACATCTGAGAAGTTGTCGGGTAAAACACATATTACTGATGTTATGATTGACACAGGTGCTTCATATTACATGACGGGTGATGTATCTTTATTCACTGACATTGTTGACATAGTTCCATTGGCGGTTACAAAACCAGATGGAACTGCTTCTCGTGCTACTAAGCGCGAGACTCTTTCTCTTAGCACCACTTGTACTCTACCGAATGTTCTATATGTACCAGATTTTAATTGCACACATATTTCAGTTGCAAATTTGTTAAAATATACTGGTTGTATTGCGATATTTACGGATGCTTTGTGTTTCTTACAGGATCGTTTTACGAGGACTTTGATTGGTGCGGGTGAAGAGCGTGAGGGGGTGTACTACTTTACTGGAGTTCTTACTGCTCGTGTCAACAAAGTTACTAAGGAATCGACTTCAGCTTCTTTGTGGCATCGTAGACTAGGACATCCATCTACCGGTGTTTTGCTTTCTTTATCTGAATTTGATCATTCTCGTAGTGATTTGGAGATGATCAAAAGTTGTGATACTTGTTTTCGTGCTAAACAAACTCGTGTTGTTTTTCCTGAAAGTATCAATAAAACTACAAATTGCTTTGAACTTGTTCATTGTGATGTTTGGGGTCCTTATCGCACACCAAGCTCATGTGGTTCAGTCTATTTTCTTACTATGGTAGACGATTTTTCAAGATCCGTGTGGACGTTTCTTATGTCCGAAAAATCAGACGTTTCTCTACTTATTCAAAAAATTTGCGCTATGACTGAAAGACAATTTGGAAAATTGGTTAAAACAATTCGTAGTGACAATGGAACAGAATTCATGTGCCTCACTTCCTATTTTCAAGAACAAGGCATTCATCATCAAACTTCTTGTGTCGAGACACCACAAATAACGGCCGTGTCAAACGCAAGCATCAGCACATATTGAATGTTGCTCGTGCATGTCTCTTCCAAAGTCATCTTCCTCGTAAGTTTTGGGGAGAAAGTATTCTCACTGCTACACATTTGATCAATCGGACTCCTACACCAATTCTTCATGGAAAATCTCCTTATGAAGTTCTTTATGGTACTCAGCCTACTTACTCCATGCTTCGTACATTTGGATGTTTGTGCTATGCACATCATAGGGCCCGCAACAAAGATAAGTTTGGAGAACGGAGTCGACGTTGTATTTTTGTTGGTTATCCTTACGGAAAGAAAGGATGGAGATTATATGATTTGGAGAAAAATCAATTTTTTGTTAGTCGCGACGTTGTGTTTCAAGAAGATGTCTTCCCGTTCGCTGACCTTTCTCCACCGCATACGTCTTCTTCTCCAGTTATAAATGAGCCATTCGCTGCACCACCCGCAGATTTTTTTGATGATTTGAATCTTCCTGGTGATATGATTTCTACTCCACATGCCACAGTTGAACCCTCAGTTATTACTGTCACCAATCCTCCAGTTACTCTCTCACCGGAGGTCCCTAGTACCCCATTACCTCCAAGTTCTCCACCACACTCACCGAGTTTGTCGAGCTCACCTGTTGAAATAAGATCAGAACAGGAACCGGTTTCACCAGGTTTACCGGAGCTCCTCGGTAAAGGTCAAAGAAAAAAATTTCCCTCGGTTCTGCTTAAAGGTTATGTTACTAATGGTGTTCAAGCTACACCATCTTCTACACCCCCTATCGCTCTCTCTCCTGGTCTCTCCAATTAAAGTTCCTCCACTACGGTCTCTGGTAAGACACGTTATCCCCTTACTACTTATTTATCTGATAATGATTTTTCCGAAATCCATAAGGTCTTCATGGCTGCCATCACCAACGGCACTGAACCGACAAGTTATCATGAAGCATCTTTAATCAAAGAATGGTGTGATGCTATGGGTTTTGAAATCACTTCTCTTGAGGACAATGACACGTGGGATATCACAACTTTACCTCCTGGCAAGAAAGCAATTGGCTGCAAATGGGTATACAAACTAAAATAAAGAGCTGACGGTACTCTTGAACGTTACAAAGCTTGACTAGTGGCTCTCGGTAATCGCCAAGAGACTTTACCGAAACATTTGCCCCGGTGGCTAAGCTAACCACTGTCCGCTATCTTCTAGCCGTTGCATCTGCTAAACAATGGGAAGTTCATCAGATGGATGTTCATAATGCGTTTCTACACGGCAATTTGGAAGAAGAAGTATACATGAAATTACCACCGGGTTTTCACACTAAAGACTCTACTAAGGTGTGCCGTCTTCGAAAATCTTTGTATGGACTTCGTCAGGCACCTCGTTGCTGGTTCGCCAAACTCACAACAGCCCTATGAAAATTTGGATTCAAACAGAGTTATCCCGACTACTCATTGTTCTCCTTTGTGAAGAATGGCGTCATTTTACATGTTCTGGTCTATGTCGATGATTTCATTATTGCTGGAAACAATTTGTCAGAGATTGAACGGTTTAAAGCTTATATGAGTTCATGTTTTCATATGAAAGATCTTGGTAAACTTAAGTACTTTCTCGGCATCGAGGTTACTCGCGGACCAGAGGGAATTTGTCTATCACAACGGAAATATGCTCTTGATATAATCACTGAAGCTGGACTTTTAGGAGCTAAACCATGCGTTACTCCAGTGGAGGTTAATCATAAACTCGCTTCCGCAATAGGACCCATTCTCAAACGTCCAGAAGAATATCGTCGTCTTGTTGGCCGACTTATTTATCTCTCCATCACTCGTCCAGAACTGAGTTACATTGTTCATATCCTCTCTCAATTCATGCAGACTCCTCTTTTGCCTCATTGGGAAGCTGCCTTATGTGTGGTACGTTATCTCAAAGGATGTCCCGCACAAGGAATTCTTCTACCTTCTAACAATGATATTACTCTTACTGCTTATTGCGATTCTGATTGGGGAGCATGTCCGATTAGTCGATGATCTTTGAGCGCCTATGTTGTTTTCTCCGGAAATTCTCCAATCTCATGGAAGACTAAGAAGCAACATACTGTCTCTAATTCATCAGCTGAGGCTGAATATCGTGCTATGGCTTATATTCTTCGGAAACTGAAGTGGCTCCGACAACTCTCTAAAACATTTGGATTCAAGCACCATCAGCCTATGCGACTTTATTGCGATAGTCAGGCAGCAATTCATATTGCCGCAAACCCGGTTTTTTATGAGCGTACTAAACATATTGAATCTGATTGTCATCAAGTCCGCGATGCCGTCCAAGAGAAACTTATTACCACATAACATATTTCTACCAAGGAACAAGTAGCTGATCTCCTCACTAAAGCATTACCAAGACCTGCATTTGATAAACTTTTGTCCAAGTTTGGCATACGAAATTTCGCACCGCCAACTTGAGGGGGGGAGGGGGTAATGGGCCTAGAATATATGGTATATAGTCGGTTAGATATCTAGGAAAAAGGAAATCTCTTCTTGTATAAATATAGATACTTTGTGAATGAATAAATCAAGCTTTACCAATTATTTCAAAATGCTAGATTCATATTTGAATTTAATGTTGAGATCAATTTCCATAACTCTCGTAAACCTCCTCCTTATGACATCATATATACGTTGAGTCTGTATTATAATACCATGGATTTTTCTTCTCATATCAGATCAACTCTCTTCTTCTCTTGTTTTTCATTGGTTTGTGAGCTTCTATTATTCGGTGTCAGAAAAAATAAAAGATTAGCTATTATATTCTCGGAGTCTTACTGCTACGAAACCATATTACGGAACATCTTATAAAGAAAGAAATTTTTCTTGCCTCTACAATTCCTTTTCATTTTTACAATTTGGTATTGTATTTTTATTCATATTTTTTAATTAATACAATTATCAGTTGTCTTGTTGTAGTAATTAAGAGTCATACATAAAATAGAGTAAATTTATATTTAAATATATATGAGTTGGGACTCTTTGAATATAGGCTATAGACCAGAAATTATAAGACTCTTGAGTACTTTTATACTTTTATGAGTATTAAAGTGTTTTTAGGAGTGTCTAATACTTTTGAAATTGAAAACACTTATATGTGGTTTGGTGTTTAAAGTGTCTCTAGGAAGACACATGCATTTACTATTCATCTATTAAAGACATTTATTTTTTCTTTATTTTAATTAATTTTATGTTTAAAAACACCCACAAATAAACCAATATGTGGATGCTCTTGAAAATTTTAACTAATTTTTCACTTTCTTGGTAAAGTTATTGCCCCCTTAATTTTAATTTGATCATTCTTAGTTGGGTCTTGTTTGGTAAATCTGATCCTGAGAATTTTTTTTTTTGTGTGGTAAAATTGAAACTGAGTGAACTAAACTCTAACCTTGACAAAGTATGTCTTTGTATACCTCTTTAGTTTTTGATGTAGAAAATCGTTTAGAATTTCTCTAAATCGCTTAGCTGATAGTTTTATAAAAGATAGATAGAAGATTACAGGCATGATATTTATTATAGTTTTTCTCTGAATCGCTTAGCTGATAGTTTTATAAAAGATAGATAGAAGATTACAGGCCTGATATTTATTATAGTTTTTTTTCTGAACTTTTGTGTGTTTTCCATTCATCTGTTGATACAATCAAGCATCTTTCTGTATTTTTATTTGGAAGATTTTTCTAAGTTTATTTATCTTTCTTAAAATTAGGGGTGGGCATTTCGATTTAAGTTCGGGTTCGGTTCGGTTCGGTTCAGTTAATTCGGGTTTAACAAAACTCTAACCAAACTTAACCAAAGATACTTTGGTTTGGTTTGACTTTGGTTCGATTTATATTCGGTTTGGTTTTAGTTCGGTTTGGTTTAATTTTGGTTTTAATTTGGTTTTAGTTCGGTTGAGAAAACAAACTAATTACAAAAATAAAAATTAAACAAAATAAATTTCAAAATTTTAAATTAAATAACTAAGACATCAATGAACCATAAAAATAAACTAACAAAATTAGAAGTTTATGTTAGAAAATCTTACAATGGTTGTGGAAAATTAACAGCTGAAAATTTAAAGAAGAAATTTGATTCAAAGGAAAAAGAAGTATTATGCCTAGGGTTAGAAAAAACTATGGGGACAAAGAGGTTAGAAAAAATGGTGGGCTGAAAATATCTAAGGTTTAGGAAATAGTTTATAGAGGCCTAGGGTTTAGGAAGTAGTTTAAAAATTACATATATGATAAATGATAAATATCTTTAATATTTTAAATCATATAAATAAATAATTATATTGGTTTATCGGTTTAGTTCGGTTTAAACCGAACCAAACCATTAGGATTATGGAAAAACACAACCGAACCGAACCGAACCGAACCATTTGGGTTATGGAAAAACCTAACCAAATGGTTTAGATATAGACTTTGGTTTGGTTTGGTTCGGTTTGAGTTCGGTTGGTTCGGTACGGTTAGTTCAGTTCGGTTAAAATGCCCACCCCTACTTAAAATACAGTGGTGGACTGATGGAGATGAAGCAGAGGAAATGTCATGAAGTCATTCAATTCAGGTTAGTTTACAAAAACTTCTTAATTATTGTATGTCCAAGCTATTGAAACTGAATATCATGAACAGGAAGTACTTTGATTGTTAGTAAAAATATGTATCCATGTTTGTGATGAAAAGAATATTATATATGAATCTAAGAGTTGTAACTGCAATTTAACGAATGATTTATACTAAAATTAATGTAATTTGAAAATAGAGTATTAGACAGAAAACTAAATAACATTTAAAACATGTACTCTTGTCCATGAATTTCCCAATACATAAGTCTTGCATTTTTGTGTGAAAAGTAAAATAAAAATTAGCTGTTGTTATTGAAATTTATTTATTTTATATGAAAACAATCATATGAATGAAACCAGTAGGTTATCTTTTTTTTTCTGGGTCGTCAAACCCCATATATTAAGTTGACGGTTTAGTGTCTCTCCTCTAAGAAAAACCAGATGGGAACCGAGTTATTTACATGGAAAAAACAGAAACCATGTGTTCTTGCATATTTCACAGGATGATCTGCACAAACACTCTCACTATATAGAATATATCTAATTCTGAATGACGTAAACATAATCCTAAATAACAAAAAATCTCTAAGCTATGAGGCGAATTATGGCCAGTCTTCAGGATTTGTAGTCACATAAATAAGGTCTAAACAATCTGTGACAAATAGGACGTCTGTCAAGGGTAAAGCTATCAAACTCTGCATAGTCCAGGCAAGAGCCTCCAACTCTGTTTGAAGAGGAGAAAGGCAACGACAAGATGCTTTCAGCCCTACATGTAGAATCTCATCTCCAATGGTCATGGGCCATCATTGTCCAGTCCCTCTATCCTTTTTGTGTCACAATCCATCCATATAGCAAATAAGTGTGTCTTGGGGGAGTTTCTCCTCCATTGCATCACTGTAACTCTTCATACGGGTCTTCCTTCGTGTTTGCTCTCTTCCATGCTTCCTCTTCTTGGATACATTATCTAGAGTATCATGAGGGATCTCGTTGATATCCTTAAATAATTTTAGGTTCATCGCCTTTCAAATGTACCACAAAACCTACAGAAAAATCTGTAATGTTTCCTCGTCCGCTCCAAAGTCCTTTCCTTTCCAAAATAAATAATTCACATTACAGAATAATGATTGCGAAGGAAATATGTTAGGAGTCGAAGGAATATAGATTTTCACCAACCAAAAAGTTGGTAAGAACTTTTATTTAACCATAAAAATCTTAAAATTATAATAAGCTTTTTATAACTCTTTAAAATTTTATATAATGCTTTATAAGTTTTCTATAGGTTTTAAGGTTGTGAAATATTTTTATAAGGTTTTTATAATGTCTTATAAACGTTTTATAAGGCTTTTATAAGCTTTATAAGTAACATTTAAGCTTTAGAAAAATGATATAACATTAAAAGTAACTTCCTCAGATTTATTTCCCTCCAACATTGTCATTTATCTCCTTAATTTCTCCTCGACCGTCTCATCATAATCTTCTAAACGATCATCCTCTTTTTCCCTTGAGGATTACGAAGGAGATTGTTTTAAACTCATACACAAAAGGAAGGCTATGATTAAAATTTTAGTCAGTATCTCTTCTAAAGGTTTAGTTTAGTACTTTCTTTTTAAGCTTATAACCAATGTAGTCCCTCAACCTGGGTCTTCATATAATTTCTAGGTCTTAGTGAATTATCCTTTCTCTTTGATAATGTGTTTCATCTTGGCCATCAATGTTTGCACCTTGATCAACCTGTCAAGATTGGCCATTTGTTTTAAGTTTAACATATAAACATTTGGAGATAATGCAATCGCAACTTCAATATACAAAAATTAAAACTTTAAACAAAACAAACACTTGATCTGATTCTGAGGAATCATCAATATTGCTGGCCCCTACTCTATCTACGTGGGGATCGCCTGAGATAGGTTGATTTCCAGCCGGTGAAGATGGGAAAATACTCTAGAGAACCAAAATAAAAGTTAAAGTGATTTGTTTTCAATAATTTAGACAGTATGTGAATGATCAGACACTACACAGTTAACAGATAAACATTTGGAGATAATACAATCACAACTACATTAAATAAAAAATAACACTTTAAACACAACAAGCATTTGATATGGTTCTGCGGAATCACCAAACTCGCTGGTTTCTGGTGTAACTTCGTGGGGCTCGCCTAAGATAGGCTGATTTCCAGCCGTTGAATATTGGAAAGGGATTTCAACTTGACCACCATATCCAGATAATTAGCTAACCAAATCAATTTTTTTTTTATACTCCAAATAACAAAAATCAAAATTAAATCATACTGGAAATACTTCAAATGTTGTCAATGAATTGAAATCATCTGGTTCTCCTCATTATCAATCTGTCCAGCAGCAACACTCGCGATAGGCATGTTGTTTGTTCCAATATTTATTCAGTATAGCGTATAAACCCGCTGCTCTCCAATCCTTTTATTAGTTTTTGTTAAGGGATGCTCTAGGCTTCGCCCCTGGCTCCCGTTTAGGCCTCTCATGTTGTATTTGGGTCTGGAAGTAAACATAAGCCCATTAACCTCAAGTAAAGGGGCTGTGGCCTGGATATTCAGGTATACGGGAAGCCCGTTTAGAGACAACCTCCTGTAGGACGTCGAGTAAGAATGACTCCAACGACTGTTGAACAGAACAAAAGATATTTCGGAAGGAGTTACACCAGATCGTGGATAAGATTAAAAGAGGAAGTTGGAACCAAAAGACCTATTTAAGGCATACAAAGTCATGAAAGACACCATGTTGTTTTTAACCTAGAATTCACACTACAGCCTCTCATTAAGAGCTCCCGCTTCACTTTTTGTTCATTTTTCTTTTGTAATTCTAATTAAATATCAATAAAATTTCTTGTGGTTCATTCGGCTATTAAGAATCGTTGCTTTGCACGAGATTCTAACCTTTTGATTATCTTTAACGCATATAAATATAACTTGTGAGTTTTAGCACTCACATGGCCTATTAGAGTCTAAAATGTCTTACAATGCTTGAAATAAAGATCTTTGGATAGTATATAAAAGATGTGGCAACTCCTAACTTTTGAGCTAGCTTTTGGTTCAAGTTAGTCCACATTCCTAATACAAAATAAAGTTGAGGTGGACAAAGATTTTGGATGCGGTAGAGGAGGAGAAAAAGAATAGTCAAGCAATGATAAAAATTAACACGAGGCGGTCGATGATCAATTTGTGGAAAAAGCCAATAGAAGAAATGAATATGATTGAGTTACAGGAAATGAAATATGTGTTGGAGGAGTTGAAGAAGACAGTTTTGAATTTTTTTGACAGAAACTAACATATGTCACTTATTGAGCTGAAAGAGGATATGTTTGGTTTTTTTGACAATAACGTAGAAAATACATCTTAGACCATCCCTAATGGGGAGTTCTAAGCATATATTCTCTTACACATAGTGAAAAATATGCAAAACTAATTTGTGATTAATGTTAACAAGTCATTTTTTTATAAATCTTATCCGCTTGAATTACTTCTTCGGTAAATTATATGTTTAACTCAATAATAAAGGCATATACGGTACCATCACCATCATAAACAAAGAAAGACATACCAAATTACCAATGACAATGCTCGTAAAATGGCATAGTCTCACATCTTAAAAACAAAAACCAAACTCAATAGCTAATGACGTGACTAAAGTTGTTTACATTACCAAACAAAGATTTATAACTTATAAAAATCTTGAAATTTTACTGTCTATAACAAAAACTAAAATCAACTAAGTAATTAGTGACAAACTGTTATTACAAAATAAAAATTAATTGCAAATTAATTAAGTTAATCTTTACAATAATATCACGCAATTCTCAAGAATGTATAGAATTATCTCTATTGATGTAAAACTTCTATTAACATACAGTACATAGATTGCCAAATACACTAAATATCATTAATTTCATAGGGTTTTATTTTAATATTTAGTTATATATTTATTTGTATATAATTTTACCTCGATAAAAATAATAATTCTAAGTCCTGAAGATGATTAAAATTTGATGACAGATATATTGATCTGGTTAATGCCTTAATGGTTTAACCATTGAATTTGAGAGTTTCTTTGGAGATGGCATGACAATCATATAAACCTTTTACTCTGTCAAGTAAGTCACCGGCTTCAGATAATAGTCTCACCCTAGTTATATGCCCCAAGATCCATTCCTGCCAAATTCCCGAAAAAAATTTATCACTGAAAATTAAACTCTATTGATTGAAACTATATGAAGGGAGATGATCATCAAACATTATTTTTATTTGCATAATACATTAACATATGTATACGTTTTGATTTACAACCATATTTGTATCATAAAGAAGAGACACTCATGCATTTATACACAAGAGAATAATAAAGGAATAGAAAAATATCATTACATTACCAAACAAAGATATATAACTTACACAAATCTTGGAATTTTATGGTCTATCAACAAAATCTAAATATCAAACAGAATAATGACAAATTGTTGTTACAAAAATAAAAATAAATTACAAGCTTCGTAAGTTGATCTCATGATAATGTCACTTGATACTCAAACATGTATATAAACAATGTCTTCACTAAATTATCCAACCAAGAAAACCAAGTAAGAACCCGCCATAACAAAAAACGATGATATCGAAGAAGAAAGAAAGCATTGGAAGACAAAGAATTCCAATGGTTAAGATAAAAAAAGAGAGTCATCGGCAAGTCACATTCTCTAAACGTAGAGCCGGTTTGTTCAAGAAAGCTAGTGAACTTTGCACTTTATGCGGTGCAGAGATTGGGATCATCGTTTTTTCTCCTGCCAAGAAGCCTTTCTCTTTTGGCCATCCAAGCGTCGAATCTGTTTTGGACCGCTACTTGTCGCGTAACAATCTTTCTTTATCACAAACAAAAGAACCACAGGGAAACCTCACTCCAAGCTGCGAGCTGAATTTGCAATTGACGCAGATCTTGAATGAGGTAGAGGAGGAGAAGAAAAGGGGTCAAGCCATGGAAGAAATGAGAAAATCTAATGTGCAGCGGACAACAGTCAATTGGTGGGAAAAACCAGTAGAAGAGATGAATATTGTTCAGTTAGAGGAAATGAAATTTGCGTTGGAGGAAATGAGGAAGGCCATTTTTAGTGAGGTAAAAGAGGATGTGTTCGGTTTCTTGGATAAAAAAGTTACGCATCCTTACCTGAAAACATCTTCTGGCCTCTCTAATATTTACTCTTTTGGTTATGGAAATGGTTGTTTCTGATGATAATTGTTTTTTGTGTGGTAACAGTAGAAGAAAAAACGAATTGAATCAAATAATTTCTAGTCTAGTATTTTGCTAGCTGTTTTTCTAGATTATTTTTGTCTTTTTTGGCAGCATAGAAAAAATCTTATATGCTAAATGGATTCACGTTAATGGATCGGTTTTTAATTGTTATTATTATTACTATTATTTGGTTGTACTACTTTAATGGTAGATTAGATTTTATAAACCGATATATAGCTTAACATTAATAATGTCTAAGTCAATGATAAAAACACATCATATATTTAAACAAATCATGACATATCCTATGATCATTAACACACACAAAAGACAAAACTATCAGAAAAGGGAAACAATGTAACAGATGTCGTAAAAAAAAAAAAGAAAGGGGAACAATGTAACGTTTGACAAACAAAGATGCTTCACATCAATAGCTAGTGACATGACTAGAGTCATTAGTTTCAGTTTATAATTTTTTCTTCACTTTTAATTTCAACTTTTGGTAGCTAATCAAGTTTATCATTAATGGCCATAAATCAACACCTAGATTTATTTTTGGAAAATGTAAAAAAAGTATGAACTTTCAAAAAGTGGATTAAATAAACATGAATTTTCAAAATGTTATTTAAATCATAAACTTGTTGTTGATTTTTAAATTAAATACTAAATTTTTGTTGACTCAACTTTTTTAGACATGACGTTAAGTCAACTGACGAAAAAATTAATAGGAATTAAGTTTTCAGTTAGAATATCTGTTAATTTATAAAACGACGTTGCTTTAAACAAAGAAGAAAAAAATAATCATAAGACTAGAACCCTCAACCTCTCTGATACAAAACGTACCCAAACTCAAAAACAAAACAACAGGAAACGAATCTCATTTTATTAAATCCATCTTTGAGGTTCCCGTTTTTGTCTCTGTGTATACGATTGGATTTGAATCTTAGTTCATGTAAATTAATATCAATTTTTATTTTCTTGTGAACTAGGAATTCAGAGTTGAAGATGGATTGATCTGATTTTGAATTTGATTTTGTTTGTGGGTTCAATTGATTCCGATCAGATTGAACCCGTATTTTTTATCCAATCCAACCAGATTCATTCCAAATTTCTTCTGATTAAGTTTTTTCGGTCAGGTACAAGGTATTATTTTTGGTTCTTAATGGTGATGACTGTGGTCCAGAAATATAAATAAATGATTAGCATACATATATCTGAGCCGTTTAATTCTAATTTTTCTTTATTAAAATCTTCATTAGTGTTTTAAGATTCTCCAATGAGAATCGAAGTAGAATATAAGACGATCAGCTATTGATTCGGTTATGTTTTTTTTTTTTTTTAGTTTTGTGATTTTGTGATTTTGGGATAACCTATATTAATGTGTACGTGTATAACACAATCAATATAATTTGTTAGCTTAGTTGGTAGCATGTACTTGCCTTATCATTAAGGTTGAGAGTTCAATTCCTGGGTTTTGTTGTTTTTTTCTAACAATTGATTTGTTTAAAAATTGATTGGGCTTCGACTGGATCTGGGCTTTCTATCTGTTTTATTAAAGGGCAAAACGACATTTTTTTTCTGTCAATTGACTAAGCTTCAAAAAGTCGAGTCAACAAAAATTTGGTATTTAATTTAAAAGTCAACAAGAAATTTATGATTTATATGACATTTTGAAAGTTCATGTTTTTTTCGTTTATTTTTTTAAAATTCATGTTTTTTTAACATTTTTCTCATTTATTTTTCTGTATATTCTTTTGTTACTAATGTGGAAACCGCTGGGTTTTGGACATATAACAATAACAATGTTATGTTGTTTTTTCTTTTTTTGTAAAATAATAAAATATAACATAAAATTTAAGTATTTATCTAGAGGTTTTATTTGAAATGTGTTCGTGATAAACTCAATAAAACAAAACAACCATTATAAACTTATGAAATTATGGTGCATTCATCAAATACCGTATTACAAGGATGGCAACGGTTGTGAACTTTAGATGCTAATTCAGACCTGGTCTGGACTATAGACAAAGAAAGCCACGGTTGTGAACTTTAGATGCTAATTTATTGGAAACAAAATTTGGGTATTTTAATATTAGCAAAAGCCAATACGAAAGGAACACAAATTTTTTTTTTTGTTTGTGTGAAACTTCCGGATATATTGGAGCCATGATGCAACAATTAGATGACAGATACAACTATTTGGTTACTGGTATGACCATTGAGTTTGACAGGTTCCTTGGAAATTGCATGACGATCATAGAAACTTTTTAATCTGTCAAATATTTCTTCTATCACTGATTCATCGGTCCAATCGATATCCTAATACAATTGATTATTACACAATTTAAAATTGAAACCATATGGAGGGAATTTTTAACATATTGTTACAAAGATCAATACCTGGTATCAGAACACACTCTCCTCATTAACTAGCTTCGTGCAGAAATCAAATTCATTTTTGATAGTATCCAACATTGATATGTCAAGTTTACCTGTAAAATAAATTGTTTAAGCTAGTTAGTTATATATCCATATTCCATTAGGAGTTTTTGATCCTTCATACTTGTCAAATATAAATCGAATATATATTAAAATATTGGAAATTCAAAAAAAAAAATCAAATAGCTAGAATATGCAGGAATCCAAGAAAAAAAAAGTACCTATAAATAAGAACAAGATTCGGGTTTTCTGGGACAAAGGAGACAAGGAATGTCCTTAAGCCATTTAAGAATATAAAGATTTAATAACACAATGAATTATATTTGGAATACGTCAAGCAAACGCTTAAACTGTTTTATTCATAATATAGTCTTTCAACACAAAAATTTATATGTTTAGTGTTACAAATTTATTCTACTAAATAAACTTAACCCCAACTAAAATAATTCTAAGCTATGACTATCCTCCTAATCAATCATCTCAAAGATTTCAGAGTTTAGTCACAACATCACCTATCTTAACTTTGAATCTACCCGCCCGAAAATATCAAAGACAAGATACAACACTCAC
This sequence comes from Cardamine flexuosa, assembly GCA_963555745.1. Classification (NCBI taxonomy): domain Eukaryota; kingdom Viridiplantae; phylum Streptophyta; class Magnoliopsida; order Brassicales; family Brassicaceae; genus Cardamine; species Cardamine flexuosa. The sequence goes on from OY743217.1 coordinate 16,670,318, forward strand.
CTTCTTAGTTTTATTTTTTAGCCTTGAAATTTACAATCTCACAATATAGCTTAGGAGTGATAGGCGACTGCTACGACCTCTCCAATATATATATGCTAAACCCTAAAAACCTAGAGTCGGAAATCTCCATGAAATTCCCTAAAAGATAAACTTAATCCTTTCCTAAAATGGTTCCAAAGTATATTTTTCAATGAATCTTCGAGTATTCTTTGAATTCATCCTAAATTTTCAGCTCCAAGCAAGTCCACGCCTTCCTTGAGCTTGCCACATCATACACTTCAAGTATGCCACGTCATCTCTCGCCTCCACGTCAGCTTTACAGCGTCCTGATGTATTCTGATGCAGCCTCCTGATCTAGACAGCCAGCTGATCCGGAATCTGCATCTTCAATCTCCCCCTTTTTGACTGAGTTTGATACTCAAGCAACCATCATCAAAGTCCTGCAAGACAAACAGAGAGAGATACCCAAACACAGCAACAACACATATCCAACATCACATATTTGCAACTCAAACAGTCACTCGACAAAACAGATAACCATGCAACTAGAAATATGCAAATACCAAAAAGCTGTGTCCAAAATATTACAGACCAATGCCTCGAAGGGCTAATAAAATCAAGTCTTAGAATCAACAAAAAATGGTCTGAAATAAAAACGAGCTGGATCATAAGTAAAACGAATTAAAAACACGAGATCACAGCTCTCCCACAAGTCAATCTCCCCCAGCATCCTTGCCTGAATCAGACTCAGACTCATCTCCCCCTGCTTGAATGCATAACTCAGTCAAAAACCAATTCAAAACCGATTTGCATATGAGAGATTATGGGACAAAACACTTACCTGCAGCTAAGGCCTGTTGAAGAATCTTGATTGCAAGTTTCACCCCTTTACGGTCACTGGCCGTCTTGATCTCAAACCCGAATGCAGATGAAGCTGCTTTCTTGGCACCAATGATCTTCCTTTTCTTAGGTGCACCAGGCTGTTCTTTTTCAATCACCACAGAGTGCTGTGCCATCAGAACTTTGTAGATGAAACTCGGGAACGGCAGGAGGAACTTGGACTCAGGATTCAGAGCGAGTTAAAGAGTGTGCTCATAGACCAGCTTACCAAAGTTAAATGGTTTCTGGTGTGCCATCAGGTAAATGATCTTGAGACTATCAGCTTGTAGATAACAATCATTGGTTGTGGGACACCAATTTGAGCAGCAAATCTTGTAGAGAGTCTTCTTCTCCTCAGTGAACTTGGAGGATTGGAGTCCTTTCCAGTTCATGACCTTGCCATCTGTCATAAACTCAGCAAGATCATCCTTTAGTACAGTTGTCCATTCTTGCATGTGAGATCTTTCTTCCATCTGAGGCAACCCAAACACCTCATTGATCTTTGCAGCTGAGAACTTGTATACCCAATCCCAAACCAACACATCGACTGAGCTTGTTTCAACCTTGACACTTGGGAGATTCGCCCATAACTCTTTCAAGACTGTCGGCTCATATTCCGCTAAATTCTGAACAGTTTCTGCCATTCCAGCATCACTGATCAGAACTCTGATTCCATCCTCATCTCCAAACGCAAACTCCTTCTCTTCAATAAACTTGCTATTCTTCAGAATCTCAAACCGTTTCTTTGCAACCACAGAGATGAACTGTTTCCTGTCAAAATCCTAACCCTTTACATCAGCAGCAATTCCCTTACCCTTCTCTGCTCTTGATCTCTTTACCTCTTGAGACCCGGAGGATACATGATCTTTCCTCTTCCTTAACCTGGAAGCTACCGTAGGTGCTTCTATCTTAACCTCTGAGACAGAGTCCTGAGAACTAGACAGATCTACCATCTGTGTAGTTGCAGCTTTTCGAGTCTTAACCTCTTTAACACTCACTCGAGCACATGCCGGTCTTGCTGGCTTCTTCTTCGACAGCTTAGGACCCACATCTGAGCTTTCCATGATTTCCTCGATGATTTGTGGATCAGGAGAGTGAGTGACGACTCCTCGGAAATTCACCATCGCAGTTGGAGGGTCGTGAACATAAACCCTAGGTGGCAGTGGAGCCACCACGTCTTGCTCTTCTTGATTTGCCGGATTCACAGGCGGATCTACAGCTCCTTGTTCTTCAATCAGCGCCTCGGATTCAGATCGCTGCTCGATCACTGGTGACTGTTCCGATTCTGTGGAGGTCTCAGCCGATCCAGATGGTGGCGTGACTGCTTGAGGCGAGATCGTCTTGGAGGTTCCATTAAAGATTGACTTCATCTTGTTGATTGTTCTTCAAAAGTTCTTGAGAGCGGTTGGCGGAGTAAAAAATGTTTGACATTCCGAGTTTTTTGCTTTGTGGGGTAAAAACCCTTACCTCTCTCCTTTTATATTTCCACGATTTTTACCTCTTCAGATTCAACGGGTCTGAGACTCACATGGGCTTTACGGCCTGTATTTCTTAAATACTTAATGGACCTGTCATACTCAATGAAACGATTAGTGCACATATGCCATCAAACCCTTGTTCTAAACACAACCTTTTGATTCACATCAAGTTTATATGACCAGCTTAGAAATTTATCAGAATATAGACATCTTCTTAACCTCGAAATCAGTGAGTAACCCATAATTATAGTATATATGTAAACTTAACCAAACTTCAAACTTTTCATTTACCTGTGAGGTTTTGGTTTGTGTACTTGAAATCAGCCACTTGTTCCGAACAGCTACCAAAAACTACCACAACCGTTTGAATCATGGAAAATTAGAGATGGGTTCAGTAGATAGTTTTCATGCTGGCATGTCTTTACCCCGATTGGTTCATTATCAACATGAAGTAGGTAGCTGGAAATCTTTGGAGAGACCGATCAGATGTGTGCGCACCTCGTCTTGTATTAATTTCTTGTTTCTTCTTTTGTATACACAATCCTTTGATATGTTGATGGCAAAGACTTTCACTTCAAATATATGTAGAGTTCATTTTGATTTTTGTTTCTCTTCTTTGTTTCTTCTTTTGATTCTCCTTTTGCACACATCACTTGTCTGTAACTTGTTATATCAATGATATCACTTGACTTCTCAACCATTGATATGTGTGCATGTCTTCTGTATGAATACCTAGCCCCATTTTTTTTTTACTCTTGGTATCCACACCTATTGACATGCACTAGATCTTCTCCACTCAGCTCTTTGACCTCTTCCTTCAAGACACTGTTTTACGCAATGACCACTTAGATTGGCATGACAAACATCTCTTTTCCACACACCATTGCATAGCACAGACTACTGATTTTCTATACATTCGTAGGATTTCCATGGTCTGTTCAAGCATCAGTCCATGTCTTAGACTGGCACCACTTACAAAGAAAACATTAGACCTCACAAACACCAACAGCCTTTCATTGACCGATAAATCTGTTAAAGTCCAAAAGCTTGGTGAATAAATCAGCAAGTTAAAATTAAGTGCTTACATGGTCTACTACTATCAATTTCTCCTTAACCAATTCACGAATAAAGTGATGTCTAATATCAATGTGCTTAGTGCGTGAATGTTGAACATGATTCTTTGATATGTTAATTGCACTCTCATTATCGCAATAAATTAAGAGAAAGTTAGAAATCATACTATAGTCAGCAGCCATCTGTTTCATCCACATGTATTCCGCCTCAGCAGTTGACAGAGATACATTGTTCTGTTTCTTATTATGCCAAGAGTTCAGATTATTACCCATGAAGAAACAGCCACCACTTGTACTTCTATGATCATCCAAAGAACTAGCCCAATTGGCATCACAGAATCCCATCAGCTCCTTGGTCGTATCCTTTGTATAGTAGATACCCAGATTAGTTGTCCCCTTAACATATTTAATGATCCTCTTCACAACTAGAAGATGTGACAGTTTTGGATTAGCTTGGTATCTTGCACAAACTCCCACAGCTAGACAGATATCTTGTCTGCTTGATGTTAAATATAACAGACTTCCGATCATTCCTCTGTAGAGCTTCTCATCAACATTTTCACCAGACTCATCCTTAGATAACTTCTCATTTATGCCCATTGGAGTCTTTGCATCCCTACTTTTCTTCATTCCCAACCTTGTAACCAGATTCCTTGCATATGTATTTTGTGATACAAATACTCCATCATCTGTCTGTTTGATCTGTAACCCCAAAAAATAAGTGAGTTCACCACACATACTCATCTCAAATTCTTGGGTCATAGTTTTCACAAACTGATCCACTAGTTCCTGACATGTAGATCCAAATACTATGTCATCCACATAGATTTGTACGATGATCATACCCCTGTTGTTTGCTAGTACAAACAATATCTTGTCTACACTTCCACTTACATATCCCTGCTTGATCAGGAACGTCGTCAATCCCTCATACCATGCTCTTGGTGCTTGTTTCAAGCCATACAGAGCCTTCTTCAGTTTGTAGACGTGACTTGCTTTACTTGATACTTCGAACCCTTTAGGTTGTTCCACATACACTTCTTCTTGTAGAATCCCGTTTAGAAAAGCACTATTAATATCCATATGATGCAATCTGAAGTTCAAAGCAAAAGAAATCTGATAGACTCTAGTCTAGCAACAGGCGCAAACGTCTCATCGAAATCAAAACCTTCTACCTAAGAATACCCCTGAGCCATTAACCGAGCCTTGTTCCTGGTTACAACCCCACTACCATCAATCTTGTTTTTGAATATCCACTTTGTGCCAACAACATTAGCCTCTTGTGGCCTAGGTACTAGATCCCATACATCACTTTGCTCAAACTGCTCCAGTTCTTCTTGCATTACAGCAATCCAATATTCATCAACCAACACTTCTTTGTGATTTTTGGGCTCAATACCTGACACAAAGCATGTGAATCATACCAGCTCAGCGATCTGATCACTTGCCTCCTGAACGTCATTGGTAGTATCCACTTTATTTTTACCAACCATTTGCCTAAAATCAATCAGCTTCTTTCTGGTAATTATTCCCCCCCCCCCCCGAATCTCACCTATAACATCTTGTTTAGAGTGATTCCTATGCACTTGGATAAGTGGAGTCATATCGGCTTCTGCACAACCTTCTGTGTTATCCTCAGCAGTCTGTTCCACTTGCTCATGTGCATTATTATCCAGATTATCTTGACTTTCTTCAGATGGTAACATTTGTTTATAAAAAGATGCATCATCAAATACCACATTGACTATTTCTTGTACAATCCGAGATCTTCTATTGAAAACCCTGAATGATGTGCTGGTGTATGAGTACCCCAGAAACATCCCTTCATCACTCTTGGCATCAAACTTCCCAAGTTGATCTTTCTCATTCAGAATATAACAGGTATAACCGAAGATATGAAAATAGCTCACTGTTGGTGTTTTACCTTTCCATAGTTTATATGGTGTCATATTTGTACCTCTCCTCACTTATACCCTGTTAATGATATAACATGCGGTGTTAACTGCCTCAGCCCAGAAGTGTTTCGCAATATCAATTACATGCATCATTGCTCTAGCCATCTCTTGCAACGTTATGTTCTTACGTTCGACCACACTATTATGTTCTGGTCTCCTAGGTGCAGAGTACTGATGTGCGATCACATGATCGTTACAGAACAACTCAAATAGCTCATTCTGAAACTCACCTCCATGATCACTACGAATACTCTTGATACCCCAATTCTCATTCTCTAATTGAAGTGCCAGTATTCTGAAACTTCCAAAGTTTCTTATTTTTCCCTCAAAAATCTTACTCATGTGTATCTAGTGAAATTATCAACTAGAACCAGAATGTACTTCATACCAGACATGTTTTCCACTTGGATTGGACCCATAAGATCCATATGCATCAATTCTAATGCCTTTATTAATTTAACATCAGGGACAGCTCGATGTTGTACCTTAACTTGTTTCCCTTTTGTACACGGACCACATACAAAATTCTGTTCTAGTTGCAGCTTTGGTAATCCTCTAACCACTTCTATATTTTTCCAGTTTCACCATAGTGCGAATGTTCAAATGTCCCAATTTCCTTTGCCAAATCTCTGTTTGAGTTTCAGCAACCATACTAAGACATACACTCCTAGGCTTCCACATATAGCAGTTGTTGTCAGATCTCTGTCCTTCCAACCTCCCTTATCATCAACAACCTTGCATTCTTTCTTGGTGAACGTCACTCTCAACCCAATATCATACAGTTGGCTGATACTGATCAGATTTGCCTTCACACAATCAACCAGGTAAACATTGTTTAGGTCAGATTGAGTTTCTCCTCCAGTAACACCTTTCCCTCTAATCTTACCTCTAGCACCATCTCCAAAAGTAACTCGGCCTGCAGAGAAACATTCAATCTCGGCTAACCTTTCCTAGGTTCCAGTCATGTGCCTAGAACATCCACTGTCAAAATACCATTCTTTTTTTCAGCACTTTCAGAGGTACCCTCTGCTGTGTACGCAACATGACAGTACAAATCATGTTTTCTAATCCATGCATAATTCTTCCTCTTGTTATCTGGATAAACCTGAGTGTGTGTCATTGCTCGAGCACTGCGTGACACATATCCATAGCAGTAAGCTTTGTAATGACCAAGTTTACCGCAATACCAGCATCCATTCACCTTGTCTTGAAACGTACCGTGACCATTTCTGATCCACTTTTCTTGTCTGCTCAGTATCTTGGGCACTTCTTGATTCTGAATACATACCTTGCTCAGCATCCTGGGCACGCTTCTGTTTAGATTATGCATCATGGTCTTCATTGGTAACATACCTGGCTTCACGAATTTCGTGGGACCAAATGACTCGTTTCCTTGATAGCCTAAACCCCAGTTTGTGTTGCTGGTCCTCCCAGTTGACAGAATGTTGTCCAAATCTTTGGTTCCTTGGCTCAGCATCATAATATTCTTTAGTTGTGACTCAAGATGTTTTTCCAACTCCTATGACTTCGATTTGTCACCCAGTAGAGCTTTCTCCAGACTACTAACGTGATCCACCAAGTGTTGTTTCTCAACAGTCAACATGCTTTTTTCTTCTTTTAATGTTGCTAACTCATCAATCAGCGCCGTGACTACTAAGAACTCAGATTGTTCTTCATCCGATTCAGACTCTTGATCCATGTTGACTTTATTCATAGGCTCTTCATTTCCCCGTTCATCAATAACACCCAGATATGCCACAAAGTTATTGAGAATTTCACGGTTTTCCTGGTCATCTTCATCTGAATCACTTCCACTCAAGGTGACGTAGGATTTTTCTTTCTTCCCAGCAGAAGTAAGACAGTCGATCTTGGTGTGACCATAACCATTACACTCAAAGCATCGTAGTGAATTTTTCCTCTTGATGGTTGGACACTCTGACTTGTAATGAAATTTTCCCTCACACTCAGCACACTGTTTCTCCGATTTGTGAGATACTTTCTCAACACCAAGCTTAGGTTGGAAAGAGCTTCCACCTCCTCGTTGCCCTTTCTCAAACTTCTTAAGATACTTTTTAACAATCAGAGTGACTTTGTCTTCAATTTCATTACTTTGATCAGCCATCAGAGCTAATCCTTTACCAACTGTATGTCCCTTCTTCTTGAGTTGTAACTCGTAAGCTTGCATCATTCCAACAACATGGTCAAACTTGAGATCATCAGAGTTTAAAGCAACCTTGATGGCGGACTTATGAGACTGAAACTTGTATGGTAGACTTTTGAGGAATTTCTTGACAAGTTTTTTGTCTTTGTAGGTCTTCCCCAGCAGAACAGTTTCCTGACTGATTGAGCTCAGTTTGCTGCTAAATTCTTCAACAGATTCTTCATTATCCATTGTCAACCTCTCAAACTCGGACACAAACATATCAATTTGAGTTCTTTTGACATTGCATATTCCCTCAAATGAGACATTCAGAATGTCCCAAGCCTCTTTGGCTAACTCTCACCCTTGAACCATGGTGAACTGATTCTTGGGAAGGGAGGTAAAAAGCGCAGACAACGCCTTAGAGTTAAACTTCGCTTCAAGCTTTTCTTCAGCACTCCATTGCTTTTTTGGTTTTGGTACTACCTTCCCTTCTTCATTGGTCATCGTTGGATGAGTCCATCCTTCTTCAACAGCTATCCAAGCCTCAAGACCGATTTTCGAAGATGGCCCATTTTGTGCCTTTTAAGCACACGATAGATGCAGTTCGTGTGGCTCAACTATTTTTTAAAGAGGTTTACAGTCTTCATGGACTTCCGACGTTTATTGTTTCTGATCGTGATACAAGATTTTTAAGCCACATTTGGCGTTCTCTGTGGAAAATGTTACATACAAGCCTTGATATGAGTACAGCGTATCATCCTTAGACGGATGGTCAAACTGAGGTTAAAAACTGAGCATTGGGAAACATGTTGCATTGTTTAGTGACAGGGGTCAAATATAACCCTAGAACTACTCTCTCAAATTAAGAGATTGATTGCAGCACTTAGGGATCGAATCCACAAAGATTCTGAAAACTCACACAATAGATTGTAACAGATTCGAATTAACCTAGCTTAAATAAATAAAAACTAAATACAGCAATAAAATAAATAAAATAGCAAGTAAACGGGGTTGATTCAACTGATTAAAAAGCGCTAGCCCTAGGGATATCAATCAGGAAAACTCATGAAAGTGAACTAGGTTGTTCGTAAATCAAGTCTAAAGTGTTTTTGCGGTTCTTAAACTCGTAACACTAATGTGATATCTCATCCAACTCTCGCTGCGACGACATCTATCCTCTAAACATAAGCAAAGCAAATCTCTTTGCAAAATACCAATAAATAGAGTATCTATGATTAGCGGGTACGATATGTTTACAAAACTCTTAAACCAACTCTCGCTGCGAAAGGGCTGTTTGCTCATCTAAGATTGGGTCAGGGTATCAATAACACTCTCGCGCCTACCAATAATCCTACGGTACTAGTATTAAGGTGATCAATCTTAAGACTAGTGTAATTATCAAATCTAGATGAACATAATAGATAACTTAACAAAACTATGCCCAATTCAATTTTACTTCATTAACCATTTTGAAACTCGAGATCTAACAAGGTGATTACTTAGACACAGAAGATGAAACATAAATCATTGTCTGAATAATACTCATAAAATAGAAAATAAGAAAACAAAGGGAGTTCAGAATTCTGCTCTCTACAAAGTTTGAGATCTGAATCTTCTCTCCAATGAACTTAGAACTTCTCAAAAACTTAGATTATATCAAAACTTCGTCTCTCAGATTTCTAAAACATAGTTTAACCTAAAAAACACAATTAGGCATTAAGTATAAACTTTGGAAACTTTTGGGGCAAAGTTGCAATTCTTGAAACTTGATAAAACTCGAAAGCGTCATTCACGTCTAGGTTGTGTCGACCAACACAGATAAGGCGTGTCGATAGACATGGACATAAATATTCGTCTCCTTGTTGATTTGCTTAGATACAAGTCTCCAAATGCATCCAAAGTGCTCATCTGGGTCCATCTCGTGTTTGTACCTAATAAGACTCAATATATAAAGAAAAAACTTTAAAACCAATGCATATATCATATCATAAAACCATAAAATCCATGATATATCATTTAGTGGGAGAGAACATTCGTTCATGGGAAGCTAGGTTGTGTCAGGCAGAATTTGTGCACAATCACGCGACTAATCGAAGCTCGGGATTTAGTCTGTTTCAAGCAGTGTATAGCGTCTTACCTCATGGACCATTGGATTTAACATCTGTTCCAGATCCAAAACGCATGCATGGTAGAGCTGTGGAGTTCGTGGAGTCTTTCAAAACTATACACAAAGAGACTCGTGATCAGTTGGAGCTCTCAACGCAAGCATACAAGTCACGCGCTGATGTTAAGCGTCGTGAGGTGATTTTCAAGCCAGGGGAGTTGGTGTGGGTTGTGTTAACTAAGGATTGCATGCCCTTACGTGAATACAATAAGTTTCGCTCAAGGAAGATTGGACATGTGGAAGTGATGGAACGCATTAATAATAATGTGTATCGTCTTCGTCTTCCGCCTCACATCAAGACTGCAGACGTGTTTAATGTCAAGTACATTTCCAAGTTTCGTGGCAACAACAACATTCCAGATTCAGAGACGAATCTTCTTCTACCCGGAGAGACATGATGCAGCGCATCTTTACTTATGTCAACATGTCATGGGCTTTATTTACTCATGTTGGATTTACTTAGTTTTGGGCTTTAGTCTTGCGTAGTTTTATGTCGGTCTTGCGTAGTCTTGTTGTAACGAGGAAGACAGTTGTTTATAGAATTAATTTAGAGCTTTTCAAACTTCTATTTCTCTTGATTATCGATATTCTTTGAATCAACGATCTTCAAGTTTGGCTCTTTGTTTGGCTATTCTCGTGAATCAACGAACATAGATATTTGTTTTGGTTAGGCTGCGCCAAGAAGGCTCGCTAGGATTTGGGACCAAAATGGTCTTTCCACTGTTCAAGCTTCCATTTTTGAACATCCCAAAAGCAAGTTTTCTCAACGTCACCGCTGCTGCATCACTCGTCGCATCGTTTCCTATGAACCGCCAAACGCTACCGTTTCTGTTGGAGTTGTCATCGCTTTTGATCGCCATCAATCTCTCTGTATTGCGTTTAGATTCCTGTTTTAGATTTGAGTATGTTATAACAGATGTGAGTAAGATAACAGAAAACATAAAAACAAGACACAGATTTAACATGGTTCAACAACTATTACGTTGGCTACGTCTACGAGAAAAGAGGAGGCCGATTTATTACTGGAGATACAAGTTTCAGAATACATTGGAGGCTAGGGTTAAGAGAGTATTAATAGTAAAACCCTAATTAACAGAGTCCTAATTAATCCTCAGCGGACTGGGCCTAATATGGGTCCAACAGGACCCTGATTAACCTCAATGGATTGGGCCTAACGTTATGGGCCTAATGTTATTGGTCCAATATATTCAAGTCACATCTAACAAATCTTCACCTTGACTTGAATCCTCCAAACAGATTTACCAGATGCACTATTCACAGTGCCCGATGTATCAGACTTCTCCATTAGACAGTTGTACCTTACTATACCAACAGCCTGTTGTACCATCAAAACAGTTGTGCAATGTCAGATGTACCAGACTTCTCTAGGTGACAAACGTACCAGAATCCTCTTTTTCCTTAGATATCTCATCAGGGACTTGTTTCTTCTTCAGAAACATGTTGCTTCTTCAGAGACCAGATATCATGTCTTGCCAGTTGCTCCATCAGGAACCTGCTTGCCTCAATGCTGCATGATGTCTCATCAAACGACTCTCTGTCCCGCTATGGAACGTTGTGCCTTACTTGAATCTTGATGCTTCACCAGAAGCCTGATGCTTCACCAGAAGCCATATGCTTCGTCAAGCCAGAATGCCCCACTGGAATCAGATGTTCCATCAGGAACTTGCTTCTTCCTCAGAAACCTGATGTCCCTTTAAAGGTCGGATGTCCCATCAAGGACCATAACACTTTATCAGAAAACCAGAATACCTTTCCTTGGGCAAGATGCTCATCTTGAGCCAGATGCTTCATTTGAAGCCAGAATAACTTTCCTTGGGCCAGCTGCTCCGTCGAGCCAGAATAACTTTCTTTGGGTGATGCTCTTCTTGAGCCAGATGTTTCATCAGAGGTCAGACACATAAAACCTGCTGATTATTCTGAAACCAGAATGCCTCTCTGAGGCCAGATACTTGGTCACAAGCCAGAATGCATTACCTTGGGCTAAATGCTCTTTCAAGAGCCTGATGCCTCTTCAGAGGCCTGATGCTTTGTCAAATTACCAGACTGCCCTTCTTGAACTATATGCTCTTTCATGAGCCTGATCCCTCTTCAGAGGCATGATGTCTATTCAAGGACTCGATGCCCTACCAGGAAAACGGATGCTCCACCATGAGCTTGATGTCCCTTCACGGACCTGATGTCTTTTCACAGACCTTATGCTATGCCTACAGCCTGATGCTTTACCTGGAGCCTGATGTCCCTTCACGGACCTGATGCTCCAGCCGGAGCCTGATGTTCCTCCAGGGACATGATGCTCCGTTAGGAGCCTGATGCCTCAATAGAGGCTTGATGCCCTATCAAGGGCATGCTCACCCTTCAGGGCAACTAACAGATTGAGATATTCAGCAAGTCCAAACACTGTTTAAACTTGCTCAGAGGATTTAACTTAGTGAACGTACCTTCAGGGTTATCAACAATACCAATCCCTTCCTTGTTCACTTGAATCCTCTTTTCACTTCTCAAATCAGACTGAGGGACACACACGGTTAGATGAAGACCGGCAGCACTCTGTGTATCAATAGTCTTTGCAGACGACATCAAAGACTTATCCAATAACTTATGAATATCGATTTTCTTTGACTGGAAAACCTTCTTCAAACTTCTGTCCCTGAGACTCTACAATCCCAAAAATTTATCTGCTGTACCCCAAACCTTCATCTCAAACTCAACACTCAGCAAATATTTCAATCTCTGAGCATCACACGTCTGTTTGACAATTCTTATGTAGCTCAGCTTCATCAAATACTTGTCAAACCTCTTATACCACTGCCTGGGAGACTGCTTGTATCCATACAGGCACTTGTTCAACCTGCACACGTGATCTACCTCACTAGGAACTTCGGGATCAGCTGGCTGAGTATTAAAATCAAATTTCTCAGGCTTCATATCATGATGAACCGTTACTGCTGACAGTGCTCTGATGAAAGTGTATATGACCAGTATATAGTACACCCCTTCTTTCTGGCTGAAACCTCTAGCAACAACTCGAGCCTTATACTTAACTTCTACTGCCAAGCATATCCCTTCCTTCTTCTTGAAGATCCACTTGCAAGTAATAATATTTCTCCTCTGCGGTTGTGTGTTCAAAACCCATGTATGATTCCTATGATGAGATTCATCTCATCTCCCACTACAGCAACCAACAGCTTGACCCCATAATCGTATATCTGAGTTGGTCCAACTCCAATCCTCCCTATACGATTTTGAGTGATACTCTGGTGTGTATCTTCAGATGGTGTAACCTCTGGTTGGTTAGGTTCTGGTGGACGAGCTTCTGTCTGTAGCTTTTGACTCTGTTTGTGTTTCTGCTGACCATCTTCCTGCAGCTCCACCTGTTTGTCAAAATTACGACTCTCTGTTGGAGACATTTTCCCAGCATATGCTTTGCACTTGATACTTGTGTGCGGTCCATAATTAACCAAGTCACAAACCATGTTTACTGCTTCCATCCACAACCTCCTGTCCAACCCAGCATGTGAGAGCATACACCTTGCTCTCTCTAACAGTGTCTGATTCAACCATTTAACTACATCACGTTGTTGTGATGTATCTACAACTTTATGATGTTGAACAGCTTCAACATCCTTACACAACTGATTGAACTCCAATGATCTAAACTTCAGACCACTGTTCCTCCGCAGCCTTCTGATCTTCTGACAACACTGAAGATCTACCTCAGACACTTGCATTTCTCCTTCACTTATATGAATCACTGGAGATGCAATAACTGAAACTGTGGATCCTGGTAATATATACAATGTACCACGCATGACACCCTTCAGAATCACATCAGAACCTTGACAGACATTCAGAATTCCGTCTCCAACAGAATATTTGAAACCTCTACTATCAAGTAGACTCACATATATCAAATTCTTCTCCATTGACGGAACATGTCTGACACCCTTCAATGTGACAAGTCTACCATCATGTGCCCTGATCTTGATTGAGCTGATTCCTGCAACCTTGCTCACCGAGCTGTATGCCATCTTAATGTTACCCTCATCTACATCTGTATAGGTTACAACCCACTTTCTCCTTGGACACATATGATACGAAGCTCCTGTATCAAGAACCCACACATCAAAAGCTTGTGTGTTTCTATCAGCAACCAAAGCAACGTCCTGTTCAGACTTGATGTCATCTTCTGCTACACCAGCAGAACCAGATTATTTCTTCTTAGGGTATTTAAACTTCCCCTTTCTCCTTACAGTAATTACATATATAATCTGACTTTCAACCTTTAGAAAACAGCTTGTTATTTATGTTATTACTTTGTCTCAGTTCGTTGTTCCCACTGGCTACTAGCCCAAAACCTTGATTATATGTAACTATATCAGCTGTCTGATACGTATCAAACCAGATGCCCAACACGGACCAGATGCTCATCACGGGCCTGCTGTCTATCATAGGCCTGATGGTCCACTGGACCAAATCACCCATTGAGCCAAACGTCCACTGGACCAGATCAGATGTCTGATGCTCACCAGACCAGATGCTCAACAAGGGCCTGAAACTGAAACTGTTTCTCCCAGAAAACTTGTCGATCTTCACACTCATCCCAGACATCTCCTTATAAATTACAGATCCAGAAATTCTCAGAACCAGATTCTGCACGACCCTGTTTTTGCACGGACCTGATCCTGCAGGAACCTTTTTCTTCTACACGGATTTTGTACGAACTTCTTCTGTACTGATTTTGCACGAATCTGTATCTGCACGAAATTTGCACGAAACTAATTCGATCTGAAAACCACAGACACAAATTTTGCACGAAATTGATTATGCACGAAAACTGTACTAATCTGAAACTGTACGAAATTCGCACGGACGTAAAACAAGTAACCTTGTGCTCTAATACCAGTTTGTTATAACAAATGTGAGTAAGATAACAGAAAACGTAAGAACAAGACACAGATTTAACGTGGTTCACCAACTATTATGTTGGCTACGTTTACGGGAAAAGAGGAGGCCGATTTATTACTGGAGATACAAATTTCAGAATACATTGAAGGTTAGGGTTAAAAGAGTATTAATAGTAAAACTATAATTAACACAATTATAATTAATTCTCAGCAGATTGAGCTTAATATAGATCCAACAGAACTCTAATTAATTTTAATAAATTAAATTTAATATTATGAATCCAATATATTCAAGTCAAATTTAACAAAGTACAAGTTCTGTTTTTTTAGTACATCTCATTTTGGTCGACTCCTTTATAAAAGAGTCACAAGAAGAATAGAAGACTAAAACAAGTTTAATAACCAACACATTACACATTTCACATAGCAATAATACTTTAGTCTTTTGGACTATTAATATGAAACTAATAATATTTTAGTCGATCAGTACATTTACATACACTTTGTACAAAAATTTACATACACTTTTTACAAAACAATAAAAAACTATATATAATAAAAAGTTGTCAACACGATACACATGCATGCAGCGATACTGTACTGTCTTTTAGACTATTATATGAAACCAATAGTATTTTAGACTCATGGTTCAGTACATATATATACAAAATGTTTTTAAAATTACTCCAACACGTGAAAGGCCTATTTATTTATAGTTAATATTTGTCACTTTAATTGTTTTTTTTTTGGATAAATGTTTTACTTATTTTTTAATTGTTAACATCGCATAATTAAACGTGACAATTCCCTTATTTTAAACAGATCGAGGGGCCACCTTTAATTGACTCTTTGACACATTGACAGGCTAGCTTGACCACCAATATTTAGAGGAATCGCACTCTATGGTAATAGATAGATTATAATTCACATAATGACATTATTGTGAACAGAATCAGTGGACAAAAACATAACCAATTTAAATTAGAAAAAAATCAAAGAGAATTCTTGATATACAAGAAAATAAGGAATTCATTATTATTTTTTCTCATGAGAAGTTTCAAGACTGCAATAAAAGAAGAGGCTTTCAAATTTTTAATGTGACATATTACTTACTGACTTGAAGTTTAAACTATATTTTGAAGTAAAAAAAAAGAAATACATAGAAGAAATCCCACCTATCATATCCAAAAACCGACTAATAGCCGCATAGTTTGCCAAAACTAGTTTATTCATCTAATGGGTGCGGATTTTAGTAACATTCAAGCGGGTTAAAGATATATAACGTCTAATACTATTTTTAATGTATTCTTTTATTTTTTTATTCTAAAATAAAGTCACTTTATAATAAAGTCATTTTATAATAAAGTAATATTTTTCTCCAATGTATTACTCTAAAAAAAATATTTTTCAGTATATTCTATTTTAAGAAATAATTTATTTTTAAAATTTACAATTTGATCTCATATCTTTTATTTCTCACAAATATTATATTGTTTAAATTTATAATTTGATCCATATATTTATAATGTTATTTTATGTTGTTTTTTTTTATTTTATATTACTTAATTTTTATTTTATATTTTTATTTAGTTAAATGAGTGACATTAGAACGTGAAATTAAAATACTTAAAACATAAAGGAGTAAAGTGTAAGTAAAAAAATTTAACTTTATAATAGAAAAAAAAAAGAGTTACTATATATATAGAGTAATCTTCCTCATTCTTCTAATTTAGAGTGAGATGAGTTAGATCGGAGATAACTTTACTTTATAATAAAATTTAGAGGAAAATATAGAGTTAGATTGGAGATGTCCTAATAAGTGACGTATAAACCATAATTGGACCATTTTCATGAACGCTAAAAAATTATAGAAAGTTATACTTATGAGACATTAAAATTATATAGGATCCCACGAAATTCAAAACTGGCTCTGATTGATTTAAAAACATTTTTAACTGTAGAAACTCATAAAACCACCTGTATTAGTGATACAATGAAAGGGTGAGTGTTTTAAAAATAATAATAAATAATAACAAAGTAAAACTAAAAACACACATATATTTGTTGGTTACACTAACACTTCTTCTAAAGACATTTATATTAAATTAATAATAAAAGATGTTAAAGATACTCATCATGAGTGTCACCTTATAATGATGCTATAAGGATTTCTTAAAAATAAACTAATAATATTTCGTTTTATTATTTAGTTATTTAATAAAAAAATTATTTAGTAACAAGTTTAAACCAGCAAGAAAATGGACAGGTGTAAAACCAATTTTTGGTGAGTATGTGGTTCAAGAGACTATCATAATTTTTCTCTTACTTTTCTATCTTCTTTTTTTTTTCTAATTATTTTATTTATTTTATTTAAGAGTTTCTAAAGTAGAAAGTAGAAACTAATGTTGAAAGTGCTCTAATAGTTGTTAGATAATTGTCATGTCAGACAATATACATACATAGATCCTGTTTTGGTGTGACTTTTAAAGTTAAAAAATCGACTTTCATAAGTTTTGAATTCACGACTTTTTTTACATAAGAAAAAAAAAACATGATAGCTGAAGTTTTTAGTAGAAGACCTTTTATATTTCTATTATTTTTAAAGAACTCCCTTGTACTTTTTTTTTGTATTTCTGTAAGTCTATATGCTAAATTGATATATAGCTTAAAATTAACAGTGTCTAAGTAAATAATAAAAACTCATAGTCTACTTAAACAAATAACAGAATATCCTACGATCATTACTCATTAGTATGTACAAAGAAAGTATCAAAAGAGAGGAATGCATACAAAGCATGGAAAATGACAACAATATAATATCACTGTTCGGCAAACAAAGACGTACGTGATAAACACAAGTTTCCATTAATAAACACGGAAGGTTTAATATTTTCCATGCTTTGTATGAAAACACGTTATAACAAGTTTCCATGCTCAACTTCATTGAGTATTAATTAAATCTCAAAAGTTTTCCATTAATTAAATCTAATACTTCAAATATTTCGAGTGATAATACATTGAGCTTTTATTGAACTTTTGAGATTAAATGGAAACGCGGAAGGTTTAATAAATTCTTTAGTTATTGAGCTTTTATTTCGAATGTATACGTAATAATACACATATAAAAATTCAATAAAACAACCATTACAATTTTATGGAGCCACAAGGTTACAAACATTCATCATACAAGCCATGATGTTGTTCGTGCTCGTGGTACAAGGAAGATAACTACAATTCAGATCCGGTCTGAACTATATATGGAAGAAGAAAACCATGGTTTTGAACTTCAAAAAGCTAATATTGAGGGAATGAATTTGGATAATTTTACGTTAACGAAAAGCATATGAAAGAGACATAATTACTTTTATTTTGTGCCAAACATCCGAAAATGTTGGGTCTGCCCTAGAGGACAGTGACAACTATTTGGTTAACGGTATGAGTATGACCATTGAGTTTGACAGGTTCCTTGGAAATTGCATGACGATCATAGAAACTTTTTAATCTGTCAAATATTTCTTCTATCACTGGTACATCGGTCCCAATCGATATCCTTATCCAATTCTTTGCCCCAAGAGCCACACCTACCAAATTACAAAACAAAATTGATTATTACAAATTTTAATTTATAAATTGCAACCATATGGAGGGAGATGACTATAAGGGAGCCCAATTTTTTAACATATTGTTACAAAGATCAATACCTGGTATCAGAACAAGACTCTCCTCACTAACTAGCTTCGTGCAGAAATCAAAATCATTTTTGATATTATCCAACATTGATATGTCAAGTTTTACCTGCAAAATAGTTACTTATATATCCATTATGAGTTTTTGATCCTTCATACTAGTCAAATAAAATTGGAGATCCAAACATCAAAGATCTAGAATATTTAAGAATCCAAGAAAAGATAAGTACCCATAAATAAGAACAAGACTCGGGTTTCTTGGTACAAAGGAGACAAGGAATGTCCTTGAGCCTCTCACATGAAAGCTCGACATTGTATCTCATGGCTTTGAGCTTCTTTTCAAAGAACTCTTTAGGTGTTTTCTCCAATATATCAGGGAGTGCTTCCTATTAAAATCCATAACGATACAAAACTCACATCAATGAGAAACAGAAGGATATAAAAGGTTTGTATATTTGATAAAAGCTTTATTGCTTTATTCTGATATATGTATATTTGATAGTGAGATACTACAAACCTGAAGAATAAATGAAGGTTGTGGAGTTAAATCAAGAAAATCCTCTATTGCTTGAACTACCTGGTTTTAACAAAAGGCCCAAAATATTAACTAAACCATTCTTTACGAATGTGCACAAATCTTATAGTGGATGATGGATCCAAATTGGATATTATATTATTCGTTGTAAAATAAATCCCTCAAATTAAGGAAGTTGACTAACCCCTGTAGATTTAAAAATGCCATTAGGATCGTTCATGGCCATCCAGCCTATCCTCCAGCCCGGGACGGCCCATCCTTTGGCTATGGATCCGAGCGTGATCACTGGGGCTATCGATGCAAACTTCCCCATGGGAATAAAAGGTCTGTCTCCATATACAACATGATCGTATACTTCATCAGCTATTACCATTATACCAAGTTTCCTAGCCATCTCCGCAACCTAAAGAGTGATCCATACAACAAAAAAAGACATTAGTAGTTAATCTATTAATAAAACAAACTGTTATACTTCTCACACGTATAAAACGGTTATGCATACTGCATAGTATATGAAAAATATTTATACCTTGTTGAGATGATCATAGGTATAGACGTTTCCACAAGGATTGTTGGGGTTAATGAGAACCATTGCAACTGTATTCTCATCCGCTGCAGCCTCGAGGCCGTCAAGATCGATCTCCCAATCTCTTTCGGGTAGGAGATCGTACTTGCGAATCTCGAGGCGGTTATAAACAGCACGAGCATCGTAATGAGGGTAGCCCGGGCTTGGAAGTATAATGTTGGCGGCTGGATTTCCGGCAAGAGAGTCTAGTACGATTTCTATTGCCTGGTTGCATCCGCCGGTGATATATACGTCTTCCGGCTTCAGCTTCGATGGAAGCTCTCCATTTAAATAATTGGCCACAGCTCTAAGATAAAACAATTAGTCAAATAACTCATGAGTATATTATCTAATTAGTGATAGGTAATTTTGATATCTTATTTCTTTTATACCTTCTAGCCTTAAAAATCCCTGGGCTAGGTGCATAAGAGTTAGCCATGCCAGAGCGTGCGGCAGCCGCCACGGCTTCCTCGGCTTCGCGGCAAGTCTTGAAGCTAGGAGAAGCGGTGGACTCGCCAGGACTTGGGAACAAAACGGTCTTGCCACTGTTCAAGCTGCAGTTTTTGAACATCCCAAATGCTAGTTTTCTCAACGTCACAGCCGCCGCAGCACTCGTTGCACCGTTACCTTTGAACCGCCAAACGCTTCCGTTGAAGTTATCATCGCCGTTGCTCGCCATCGATCTCTTTGTCTTGCGTTTGGATTCTTGATTTATTTATTTTTTTCTTTCTTCTTTTGTTAAGAGAGATTCTTGATTTAGTTGTGAGTATAAGTTTTGGTGTTGTGGGTACGTTATATAATAAAGGGTCACAGACTCACAAGGAGGCTAGGTTTTTTTTTTTCTATGGACGAATCACGAGAAGACTATTAAACAGAATAATCATCAACACATTTAAAATGCAGCAATCTTTTCTTCCTTAAGACTATTATATTAAATTAATAATATTTCAGTCACTACATACATTTACTTATATCGAAAATAAGAAAATATTCCAATACTTGGAACTCTACCCATTTTGTTTATTGATATAATAATCAAACCAATAAGTCAAACACTGTTTGAAATCGTTGAATTGACTTAACTATTACTACTGTGGGGCCATGGGCTACGGCCGTGTCTTATTGACTCACTGACAATATTTGTTTTGTTACCCAAATAAAATCACTCAAATATGTATTTTAAGATTTTAATATTCTCCTCATGTTGATTTTTATTGACTAAAACGTCAAAAATCCTTCAATCTTCTTAACACGAACGAGAGCAGAGAGCATCTATCTGAGCGGAACATAAGTTCGATCTTCAGTGTATCCCTATCAAACCAAATATTATTGGTTTCATTCTATGGTCTTTTTTGTCGATTATTTTCCCGCCGTGGTATCATATGTTTTTAAATATATATATTATGCATTGATGCATGCATGAATGTGTGTTATGTTGAAAGTTCTTTTTGATTTAGTTTTTTTTTGGGTCAAATATTAGGGTTCTTTTTCTTTTTTTCTTTTTAACGCCGGTCAAATATTAGGTTGTGCTGACAAAATATCTCTCATATTTAATTCAAATTCGTTATTCATTTTAATATGATTAGAAAAATTCGAATATGATATTTTAAGCAAATTGTTTTAAAATAAATTAATATCTAATTGTTCGCGAGAGATTCCAGATTTTGTTACACGATTGAATTTAGTTGTTATAGTAGATAATTTAGTTTGATAGGGATAGATGGTGAGTGATGGATGAGAAACATGGTCGTTGAATTGATCAGAAAATAAATAAATTTGATTCTTTGCAATAAACATTATAAAATAGTTTTTTATTGGAAAAAATATAAAAAAAAATCATAAACTTATAATTGTTAGAAAGTTTAAACCTAAAACTTACAAAAAAAGCTGTTTTAATGCTCAATTCCTAGGTTGACTTTTTTAAAATAGTTAAGTTGTGTTGACCGAGCCAAATTAGGCACTTCGTTAAATTCAGTAATGGAACTGTTAACGAAATACACTACAACAAAAGTGTCCATTTACCAAAATTTTCAGACCAAATACGGTGGTCGGCAATTAGTCAGAAAATACTATCAGAAAAAGGTCAGTAATTGATCAGTAAAATATTAACGTTATCCGGAATGTGGATTCCGACCAGATTCGACCAATTTTGGTCGGTATTTCGTCAGAAAAACCGTCAGAAATTGGTCGGTAATGATCAGTCGAGAAAGGATTTTCCGACCACGTTTGGTCAGAAAATGATTGGAACACTGCGTCAAAATATGGTCGAGAATTTGATCGGAAAGCGATCGAAAATATTGGATCTGAAATTTGAATTTCCGATAAATTTCTGACAATGTTGGCCGGAAAATGGTCGGAAAATTCAGTCGGAAAATGGTCAGGATTTGGTCAGAAAGTAGTCGGAAAGTAGTCGGAAATATTAGATCAGAAATTTGAATTTCCCACGAATTTCCGACCAATACACTATGTACTCGGAAACTAGTCGGAAATTGGTCGGAATTTGATCGGAAAATTTCGGACAAAATTCCGACCAATCCACTTCTATAAATACAAAACTCAATTCATTTGAATCCCACATAAAAAACAAAAAAAAACGAGAAAAACGAGAGAAAAAAACGAGAAAAAAAAACTTTCAAATATTCTTAAGGTATCACATCTCATTTATCATCTTAGAGAGTGGATGTATAAGCGGATTGATGAAGAGACCGGTGAGGTTCGAGAAGAATATAAGATGGATTACGACAATTTATGGGGTTGGTAGGTAATCAAGAAATTGCGCGGAAACAAAGTATGGCGATTTGTCCTTGCATAAAATGCGAGAATGAAAAAATAGTGAAAGTAGATTTAGTCTTGAGGCTTTTATATAATAGAGGATTTACGCCGGAATATTATATATGGTTTTCGCATGGTGAAGATTTCGCTAATATGTCGGGTATTAGTCGTAGAGTATGACGTAAAGAAGGAAATAATATTGATAGGATTGTGGAAGAAAATAGTACCACAATTAGAGATAATGTAGAAAGAATGATTAGAGATGGATTTCCAGAAGTTGTCGAAACTTCAAATGTTGTTCAATCTCCAAACCCAGAGTCAAGAAGGTTTTTTGAGATGCTAGAAACAGCTAAGCATCCAATATATGATGGATGCAAAGAAGGACATTCTCCATTAGCCGCAGCAACCAGGATGATGAGAATCAAAACAGATTTCAATATAACTAAAGATTGTGTTGATGCATTTGCGGACTTGTTCTAAGACTATCTTCCATAAGGCAATCTTGCACCACGTTCCTATTATGCAATTCAGAAGTTGGTAGTTGGGCTTGGTTACCATATCAAATCATTGATGTATGTCGAGATTAGTGCATGATATTTTGGAGAGAAAATGTAAATTTTGAATCTTGTAGATTTTGCGGTCAAGAAAGATTCCAAGTTTCGGCAGGTCGGTCTTACATTCCTTATCAACGAATGTGGTACTTACCAATCGTTGATAGATTAAAATGGTTATATCAGTCAGAGAGAACTGCAGAGGAATGAGGTAGCATGGAGAGCATACTTTTACCGGTGATATTGCACATCCATCTAATGCTGAAGCTTGGAAACATTTCTGTTATACGTACCCAGATTTTGCAAGGGAAATACGTAATGTCTACTTGGGGTTAAGCACATATGGTTTTAATCCATTTGGTAAGGAAGAACGGAAATATTCACTTTGGTTTTAATGTATGAAACAAGAATTTTTGTTTCTCACCATACTTGTGTCAGGTCCAAATCATCCCTGAAGAGCTCTTGATGTGTTTTTTAAGCCGTTCATTTCAGAGTTATAAATGTTGTGGCATGAAGGAGTACGTATGTATGATGTATCGTTGAATTTTTTTTTACTATGCCTGCTGCCTTGATGTAGACAATCAGCGATTTTCCAGCATATGATATGTTATCAGGATGGACAACCCATGGAAGGTTATCATGTCCGCATTGTCAAGATAACTCTGATACATTTTGGTTACAGAATGGGAGAAAATCGACTTGGTTTGACTGCCATCGGCGATTTCTACCAAGTAATCATCTTTACCGCCATTACAAACGTTTGTTTACAAGGAACAAAGTCATCAACGATGGTCCACCTCCATCGTATGATGGTAACTATATTTTGGAGCAATTTTCAGACTTCTATGTTCTTGAAACTCGCGAATGTGGTGGTAATGGTCATGATCAAATTGATGGTTATGGTGCTGCACATAATTGGCATAAGAAGAGCATCTTTTGGGACCTGTCGTATTGGAAAGATCATCTTCTGAGACATAATCTAGATGTGATGCACATCAAAAAGAACTTTTTTGAAAACATCATCAATACGGTGTTGAATGTCGCAGGCAAATCAAAGGATAATTTGAAGTCAATATTAGATCTTGGGCAACTCTGTTGTCGTGAGGAATTGTATCCTATGGAAAATGGTACAGGAAAAGGTCATATTTTTAGGCTTAATCCAAGTTGCAAAGCTGCATTTTTTGAGTGGTTAACAAAATCAGCCAAATTTCATGATGGATCCGTCTCTAATCTGAGTAATTGCATCGATGAAACATCGGAAAAACTAAGTGGATTGAACAGTCATGACTGTCACATCATTATGGAGCGGCTTTTCCCATTTATATTTAACGAGCTCCTCCCTATAAATGTGCATGAACCAATAGCAGGTATGTTATTAATATAATTCATTGTTCAATTTCTTTAAACTTATTGATTTAATCCAGTAAATATGTAATATATTTATTTCCTCCAGCCATTGGAGCATTTTTCGGAGATTTGTGTTCTCGTCAGTAACAGAGAGTGGGTTATGTACACTTCAGCAGAATATTCCTATGATATTATGTAATCTTGAGAAAATATTTGCACCACCCTTTTTCGATGTGATGGAGCATCTCCCGATTCATTTGCCCGAGAGGTACATGTTTCATCTTAAAAAAAAGTGAAGAACTTGAGTAAAGTCGAAGTATCAATTGTTGCACAAAGTCTAAATGAGGAAACAACAAATTTTTCTTCGTACTACTTCGGTCCAAATGTCCAAACAAAAGAAAGAAAACCTGGAAGCTTTGATGATGGTGGTGAAAGGCCTACCTACCACACTTATGTCCCGAGTATATTTCAAGAAATTGGTCGGCTTAGTGGAAACCGTAAAGGAGTCTGGTTAACAGAGCAAGAAGTCAACCATATTCATAGTTACATCTTACGTAATTGAGAAGATGTTTTGCCATATGAAAGGTATTAATACTTATCTTTTAGTAGTTCATTTTATAGTTGTGTTACTAATAATTTATACGTACATGTAGAATGTTTGACGACCAAATTCGTGGGTAATATGGACAAAAAGTGATGCACAATTAGAAGAGCTCAAGCAATCAATGTTTGCTTCTTGGTTGAAGTACTATGTAAGTGTAATTTGAGCGTTTACTTATTACGAATACACATCTTTCTTCATATGGCATTTTCTTTAACTAAACCATATGTATTCTTTTAGGTGATTACCGGTCATTCTCGAGGACAACGATTTCCTACTTGGTTTGAAAAGCTAGTTGAGGGTCCATTATTGCATGTTGTGTCTTCACCCATGTATTGTACACGAGGACATGTATGTAGGTGGAAATTAACTACAAGAGGCAGAAAGACAGTCAACTATGGGGTAGTGGTAAAAACACCTATTGTCGATTACTATGGTGAAATTATTGACATCATTGAGGTTGAGTATGGAGGCCTTGTTAATCTGAAGTGTATACCGTTTAGATGCGATTGGTATGATCCGACATATGGTGTAGGGTTTAAAGTAACGAAGTTTGGAGTTACTCAAATCAATTCAACTCGGCGGTTGGGAAAGTATAATCCATTTATCCTCGCATCACAAGCCGATCAAGTGTGTTATTTACGATATCCCCGTGTGGTGAACATCAATGATCCATGGATCTCTGTTACACAAATCAATCCTTGTAGTCGTGTTGCAGGAACTATATACGATGAACCATTACAACAACCTTTTGATTCTATGCGTACTGAGACACAAGCCTCTACTTCACAAATTCCACTAGTCAACACAGAAGACGTTCAAGTTGAAGATTTACCAGTAGAAGGGGATGAAGAAGGTAGTGACGAGTTTGTGGAACTATCAGAGTCCGGAAATTCAGAGTATTCCTCAGATTCAGAAGATTCTACCAATGTATTTTAAATTTTTATATGTGTGTTTTATGATATTTTCCATTTATGTATTTTTTTTTAAAACAAAAGTACTTTACTTTGGTAACTTCTTATTTTACAAAACTAATGTGTTTGTTAAAAACATGGCATTTTTACGATGCTTGTGTTTCCTGTAGATTTCCTCTACAGTTTCACATATATCAAATATTAATTGATATTACGAAATGTAGAGAAAGTATACGAGAAAACACAATCATCGATTAAATTACATGATTTTTATTTAATTATGATAATAAACATATGGTTTTGTTTGATTAGAAGTGGCCAAAGTAATTTATTTTTGTGAGCTAAGTATGAAATGGTCGGAATTTCGTCAGAAATGTAAGGTCAATTTTCCGACCAGTTTCTGACCGTTTCATCGGAAATTGGTCGGAAAATTGACCCCCCATTTCCGATGCAATTCCGACCATTCCCAATGGTCTTGCATCAGAACACGACACATGCATGCAAAAGGTGAAGCGTTTCTGACCAATTTCCGACCATTCCTCACATTTCGTCGGAAATTGGTCGAAAACGATTCACCTTTTAGAAATTCCAACAGCCTCCCCATTATATAACCATCACGAGATTCATCTTATCTCTCTACACTTCTCTCTAAATCATAAGCATTTTATCCTCTTACAAGGTCTAATAATCTTTTATTAATTACTTTTTATTAATTTATTTATTTATTAAATTAAAATACTAATGATATTGTTAAAATATTTCAGATACATTATGAATTCTCGTCAGTCTATTCAATGGGCTGCATATATATGGTGGTGCCAAGATAATGGCCTCCCTGTGCCAAACTTCCCTCAATTTGATGGTTCTGGTCCAAGCACGGATCCAGAGACACAACCTCCATTAGAGCCTATGGACATGAATTATGATTTAATGTGGATTTGGGTCCGATACATCCACCGGATTCCCAAGAAGAAGAAGAAGTCAGACCAGCTGATACGATGACTTTGGAGCAATTGTTACAAGCACCAGGTCGATCTCGCCTCATCAAGCTGGTTCCGGAACCGGATCCAAGACCAGAGAAGAGAGAGAAATGGTATGGTTCATCTCTAATATTTTAAATTTTGATATATAATAAATGTTTGAAATTTATTATTTTTCGAATGTATGCAAGGCTCAAAGTCAGCACATGAATTACGAAGAAGATTCTGAAGATTATGGAGGAGGACTTTGGTCCCCATCTGGGGTAAATTAAATAGAAGAAGAAGGGAGCATTGGTTCAAAGCTTTTGCTGTAACTTTAAATCATAAAATTATTTGCTATAATTATTTGCTATAATTAATTATTAATTTTGCTAAACTAAATTAAATATAATTTGCTATAATTAATTATTAATTTTAATAATTTGTTATAATTAATTATAAATGATTTGGTAAAATAAATTAAATATAATTTGCTAATATTAGTTATAAATTATTTGCTCAATTAATTATTAATCTGAAAACTCATTTATTAAATATTGCTAACAAATAACATTCTTATTAAATCATTGTAGCAAAAATTTAATTGGGACTATGAAATCACGGAACAAGTGCGTGATGAATTCGAGGTCCATGTGAAAAGCCGTTTGAGAGATCACGTCTACGAGTTAAAACAGAAATGAAAACACAATATGGATCTACCGACTTGGATTAAACCAACAGCTTGGGAGGGCCTTATTAATTTTTGGCTGAACGAGAAAAATAAAGCAAAGGGTGAAAAATATTATGGGAATCGTAATAGCCCTCGAAATGGTTACGGAACTACAAAACACACTTGTGGTTCAATGCCCTATGTCCGTAAATTCAACAAAATGGTATTATAGTTCTATTTCTTAATTTTATTATTTAACTATAAAATTATATTTATAATTAATTTCACTATAATATAAGTTAATTATATTTGTGATATTTAAAAGGTCGATCCCGAAACTGGTGAGCATCCAGATATGATCAGCTTTATGGTAGCAACTCATACACGGGCTGATGGTACTTTTGTCGATAAAAAGTGTGAGGCGATCGTCCGAAAATGTAGAGAGCGTGAGCAAGAGCTGTTTGGCTCAAATGGCCCAAGAGTCTGAAGATCCAGATAATGTTCTTCTCACCCAAGTTCATAAAAACCAAATATATCATGAGGTAATTAGTTTTTAGATATAGTGTAAAATTTTTTTTTAACATATTAATTTATTTAAATTTTGGTTTTCTAGGAATGTCTCAAAGAGAATGGTTCTTTGTATGGGTACGGGTCAATTCCTATTGATGAAGATTTCAGCGGGATCAACAAGTACACTTCAACCGTAATGGAGACCTTGAAAGAGGAGATGGCAGTTGAGAAAGCCGCTTCAGCAGCTCGGGAAGAAGCCACTAATAGAAGGTTGAGGGAGTTAGAAACAGGGCAACCTGAGATCAATTACTGGGTTGAAATGATGCTATCTCTACATCCTAGTTACGATCCGCCAACACAAAGAGAGTCATCGAATAATGTTGTTGATGATTTAAATTTGAATTTATAAATGCTTTATTTAAGTTTGTAAGACTTTTTAAAATTCAGTATTTTGACGTTTTGTTATTTTTAATTCTTGTTTTCTTTAATTTTGAAAATCATTTTTTTTTTAATTACGGACCGATTTTCGACCATTCGAAAAATATTTTTAGTCGGAAATTCGTCAGGATTATACACAATTTACCGACTATTTTCCGACCACATTTTCAAATGGTTTGTCGGAAATTGGTCGGATTGTGTATTTCTTTTCTGACCATTTTCCGACCATTCTAAAAATAAAGTCCGTCGGAAATTGGTCGCTAAAATCGTCGGTAAAATCCCGACCTGTTTCCAATCAAATTCCAACCAAGCTTTCAGACCATTTTCCGATGCTTTTCCATCTAATTAGGATTTTTTTTTGTCGGAAATTCGTCGGAAATTTCCGACAATTTTCGGACCAAATCTCGTTTCTGATTACCACATTCCGACTATTTGACTTTCGTCGGAAATTGATCGGAAAAGTTGTATACCGACCAAATTCCGACCATTACCCTCGTCGGTAAATGCAGGGGTTTCTTGTAGTGATAGTAACTCAGTAAGTGTTTTCCGTTAGTAGATTTAACAGCGTGTCTAATTTGACTCGGTCAATATAACTTAGCTATTTGAAGAAAAAAATCAATTTAAAACTTCAGCATTAAAAAAGTATTTCGTAAGTTCATAATTTAAACTTCCCAAAATTGTAAGTTCGTGCTTTTTTTTTTGACATTTTTCGTTTATTGTTTATGTCGTTTTCATATTTTGATTACAATATATAGTCTCTGCGAAAGTGCATGGATCTTACTACGTCAGATTTGTTGTGCACTTGAAGTAGATTGTGTGTTTATTCTTTAAACATGAAACATGATGGGTGATGTTAGATTTTAACCTAAATATAAATAACACGATAAATATGCTGCAGGTACACAATTTATCGACTGCATTACTAGAGGAATCGATCCCACAAAGATTGATGTCACACCACAAATCCATTAAAATAGAGTCAAGCTGATGCGTAAATAAAGAAAGTTTTGGATGTGTCACAAAATAAACTAAATAAGAAATAAGTAAACAAGAAAGGTTTTGGAGTGTTATAAACTTATGTATATTAAAGGTCATGTAGATTTTTTTGAAATGACTAAGTTGAAGTTGAAAAAGCACTACATCTTAATTCATGAAAAAGCACCGTAAAAATGGTCACGTTGAAAGTGGTCATTTTCACATAAAAATTAAAATAAAATATAGTTTTTTTACTGTGAAATTATTAATCTCAAACAAAATCGAATGAGAAAAAGATATAAAAAATCTCTGTAGCCAATAAGATCATACGCTACCCATGAGGCAGTAGAAGACCTACTCACGATAATTCATGCTGTTGAAATATTTTAGTGTGGTTGATTCTACGTCATTTTCAATTTTTAATTCAGTCATCTACTGTAACGATTCAACAATGAATCATTTATTCAACTAGCCCATTGTAAGAGTAAGAAGACTATTCACAATAATTTTGGAATATAACACTATATTTTTCATTTACAAGTTTATAACACTCCACATCATTTTTTATCTCTTCCACCTAAAAATTCAATACTCATTTAATTCTAACATTCAATTATGGTTTTGTTTAACAAAATTAAACATTTTATTCCACATTCTTTTTTGTAAATACATATTAATAAACAATTAGTGATTGGAATAAACTAAAATAATTAAAAGTTAAATAAAATTTTTAAATACTGCATTTTAAAGCTAATAAAAAGATGTTGAGATCAATTTAACTAAAATATGGTTAAGGCTAGAAATGTTTTTTAGTGTAGGCTAATACAATAGTTATAGTAAAAAAATGTGTTTGTTTGTGGTTCAAATCAAATTAAAAACAATATCTGTTTAAAGAATATGAAAATAGTAATGTTTGTATATAAAAAACAAATTTAATTTACAAAGAAATAATTGACTCCAAATAAAGAGGATGAAAAAATATATATCAAAAATCTCAGCAACCAATTAAATTAATTCAACACAATTTAATTGACATCAAATTTGAGAAATATCCCAACACCACCTTGCAATTCAACAATAAAATTTTGTTTTCAAATATAGGATGAAGTGAATGATGGCTGACGTAAAAGTTAATTACGTATATGACTTGCAGACTAAATAAATCCGCCAGAGAACCTTTTTTTTTGGTTTTCTTCTATATGTATACTTTTTCACATAGAAGACTCTTCTACTTTGATTATTCTTCCAAACACAAATGAGATCAACTAGCCGACAAATCATGTCAAGTGATAAATTTTTGATAATATTTTCTAAAATAATAATAAAATGAGGAACAGAAAAATTATGAATTCTATTTTACTTCTTGCTAGATTAGGTTTGATATGTATATATATAATTTACGGTAAATCAAATATATTGATATCACAAACTATTTACAAGATACAAAAACAAATTTATTACAACTGTTAACACAAACAAAGAAAATTGAAAACAATTTTGATGAAAGAGTGAATGTAACCAAATTACTTGGTTAATAGACTTATAGACTAACAGATATAATCTATTATGTCTCCCCTTCATATATTTTTTATTGGCTATCAGGTTGCTGCTGAAACTTCAAAATGATTTTGACATTACCTTAACTAGAAATTATAAATTTAATGTTATTGGAGATGATTCTGAATCTTGTCGTCTTCTTGAATTTAATACACTTGAAAATTTTATTTGTTCCTTGGGGTAGCCTCCATTGTCTTCTCTCCCATTGTTCTTGCCACATAGAAAAATTCCAATGACACCACAAAAGACTAGGAATGAGGTAAACATGTTTTATTTAAAACTATTTTGGAATGAATCTAAAAAGGTAGAAGAAAAAAAGAACTGACCGACACCGGAAAAGCCAGTGTAGAGCGGAAACAATGGCTAAAAGATAAATTTTTGTGATAGAAAGATTCTTTTGTTAATCGCTTAAAACGAGAAAAAAAACAGTTTTTTTTTGGCAAGCTTTTGTAATTATTTTTAGTATATATATATATATATATATATGAAATTTTAGTAATGTGAATATTGAGATTCTGATTAGTATTTCATTGGCAATTCTTTTTAAAACTGCATTTCTTATCACAAATACAATTAATAAACTACATACTATTTCTTTCCATTGAAACCAAATCTCAATCCAACACCGTCTATATTACTTAATAAGAACCAAATATTTAATATCAAATCATATATGCATCATATGCATCATATCAAACATATGTTAATACATAGTTAGTATTAAACAAATATTTAAAAATAATAAAACATAATTAGTAAAGAAAGAGAAAATAAAATTTGACAAAAAATATGAAAACTATAAAAAGTCTCCATGTAACAATGGTTTTTAATTTATAATATGATACTAGGTTCGGATCCGCATGTAAGTGCGAGATTATATTTGTAAACAAAATTATTTGATATAGTATTTATAACCTGAACGGCTGAACTAATACAATCTGGTTTTTTAATGTTTGAATATTTGAAATAATAATTGTTTTATCAGTATTTTAAAATTTGAAATAATTCAAGGGTCGGACCAGGATCAAACTGAACTGGAGTAATGATTGGTTAGATTTATATTAAACTCGTGAAATATCAAACCGGATATAAATATGTTAAAACAATTAAAACATGTTTGAGACAAATATAAATATTTAAGGGTAGGCGTAAATTTTGTTCCGTTCTTTCATGTTCCATTTCGAAACATTCCAACAACCGGAATAATGGTCGGTTAGATTTCTATTAAACTTCTGAACTATCAAACCAGATATAAAACTTTAAAAACGATTAAAATCCGTTTGAGACAAATACAAAATTTTAGGGGTAGGTGTATATCCTTTTTCATGTCCTATTATGTCCTATACGTGTTCCAAAATTTCTGTCCCATAGGGGAATACATTCTCAATGTAGGACAAATTAATTTGTATTTTCGACTGGAATTCAGACAGGATAGAAAAATAAACTACCGAAATCCCGTTTATGATAAACATAAATATAATTCATGGTTTATTTATATATTATATGATATAATAAAAATGTTACAAACTTCATTGACTTCTTTGTTCTTATTATTTTATATTTGGTTAATCTATATTGGATTACTTTTTAAAATTTGAACTATTATAGAACTTACTTTAATGTCTATTTTTTGTTTGAACAGTTTTATGCCAGATAAATTTAAAAACATGTTACACATATGATTGCAAACGTTAATTTATTTTAATATAACATGTTCTAATACTCCTTTTCTCATTTTGATAGATAAGCTTTTCAAAAACATTAGTTAATATTATTTTTGGAAAATTGAATGTGCCCATGAATTAAAACTATTTGATAAGATTTCTCCATATTTTTGGGCAACAAATCTTCACAAGTTCTTCAAATATTTTGTTTTGTAATCTTCATAAATATATAAATAATTTAAGAATAGTTCATTATGTTATCATATCTCGCAACAAAAAATATGGAAATACTATTTTAAGATAATTTCTGATATTTAAATTTAAAATACTATCAACCCGGAAATGAAAATATAGTCTTAAGAATCAAACCAAAATTTAACAGAGGTGATCAAAATCCAAAATATAAAGCAATATAGCCTATCAAAATTTAAATTCAACTAATTACATTGATATCAAACCGAAAAAATTATTTTTGTATTTTCATTTCATTTAAATTAAAAAAAAAAATTGAATCATGAAAATTTCTTATATTTTAATTTTCAAATAATATTTTGGAATGTAAAATTAACAATAATAACTATTAACTTTAAGTAAATTTTTTAATTATGAAGAAACATATTAGTACTATCAATGTTTTTATTAGAAATTATATTTTTCGGATAAAGTATTAATATTAAATATTTAAGGAAATAAGTCAATTTAAAAAAAAACAAAAAGTAATATTAAATCAATCTATCTTTATTTTCTATTTAATTTTCAAAAAAGAAAAATTATGTTTGGTTGTCTATATATCATATAAAAAAAATTAATTGAAATGTTGTTTGGATATAAGTAAAGATAAAAAAAACATTTTTGCCAATGAGAATTTTTATTTTGTTCTTTGGAGAATGGCATTTCATGTAAATTCTTACAATTTTATGTCATTAAGTTAATAGTGTTTCCCAACTAATAGTATAGATATTAGTTTGTTACAATAAAGTCGAACCGATTCTGATTCTCTCACTCAATCTTCAGTTAACTGAGAGTATAGATGAAGTAGCCTAAGAATGAAATCATATTTGGTTGATATAAACAGAACAAGGGGAAATGAATAATAATGAACATGTACAAATATATCACTTGAATCAATATAAACATTTTTGCTCCTTACAAAACTACCAAAGTTTTGTTCATCAGCTACGACGGCACTGGAGGCTTTTCCAACCACTTGGCACGAAATCCAGTTCCTTTGCAATCAGTACAGCAAGCAGAACCCTAAACCCATAGAAAGAATCGAATGTTCACAAGTATCAACAACAAAAAAATGTGTCTGTGCTTTTAAGTTTTAACCATTTAGCTTTCTTTATTGGACTACAAACCTGTCCAGAGCAGATCACGCAAGATGTATTCCTTGAAGGTACCTGACAAAGCATGTTATCACCGAGGATGAAGAATCCTGTACCCGCACACCATTTGCATTCAACATGACCTTTTGAATTGCACGATGAACATCCTACTGGTCTTGGTTGCTGCAGTGAATGGGAAAGAGATAAAATCAATGAATCGAAACACAGGTTTCATAACATCTAGAAACAGGAGAGTTCTAATGATCTGAAACGAACGGTACACAAGTTAAGGCTTCAGAATCTGAACTTGTAATCAATTCTTTGAGAGCTATATTAGAGAATAAACAGAGGATTCAACAATTGTACAAGCAAAGATCTAGGCTTTACAAAACTTAATTGCACAGATCCAAGTTCTTAATCTCATATACACTTTTCGCCAGGTAAATAGCTTTTTAGCAATGAAACAAATCCTAAGATACATAACATTTTGAAATTTGCTGAAACTTGATATGAAATTAACCATATTTCATCACAGATCCAAGTTCTTAGTCTCATACAAAATTGCATATAGTTCGTCAATTGTATACACAAATACACAATTTATGAAGTAAAATCGTATTTTAGACCAGAAATCATACGACGCAATTAACGATTGTGAGGAACAGTTCTTATGATTGTTCAGATTCAACAAAATCAGAGAAGGTTTACATCAATTTTAGCAACAAGTAGCAGTAATACTAAAAATCTCGGGAGAAACGAACCTGTGAGATAATCCAAGCTTGATCCATACGCTTGGCGAAATTGGAAGAGCTCTCAGGGGAATCCACCGCCGAAGCTCTGATTGTAACCGGAAACCGACGGCTGACAGCTACGAAACCTAGCTTCGTACTCCTCGGCGAACTCCATGGATTTGTTATTATCAATTTCGTGACAATCTGTGACTCGTAACACATGCAAATCGCCATTTCCTTGTTCAAGTTGAATTCAGAGGTTTTAAATTTGTCTGTTTGTTTTTGTTTCGCATACCAAATTCAGAGGAGAAACGTCTTCGAATAGCCCAATTGGTTTATTGGACCCACAAAAAAATGGTATTTATCTACCTACCAAGTCTTCAAAATGACCGATTCAAATTCAAAGGCATGAACCGGTGGCAAATTTCCGGTTAATAGTATAACAAAGTCTACGATCCCACCATGACAAAAGAGAAATATTAAAAGTTAAAAAATTCGATGATTTCAGGTATTTTCTCTCTTAGTTCATAAAGGCTGTGATGATTGCATTGACGTATGAGTAGACCAGGTTCATCAGCTTTGTTGCAGCCTCTGGGTTGGAAGATAGAACAACTGCAGCAACGGCTCCTGCCCCTGCAGCAGCTAGAACCTTTGAGGCAGCCACTTCCACGGGCGAGTCTCCCCGATATCACTTTGCAAGGACTTGCCAGCTTCTTTGTAACGAGAACCATTCTAAAAACATTACACAGGGTTAGGTCAAAGATGAAATTTAGTTAGCTTAGAAGAGTAGGATGCTATGCATTACCTTTAGCTTGAAGCTCTTCATAGTTTTTTGGTGAGTGAGAGTATCACTCCTTGCTGATGATCGTTTGAGGGAATCATCATCCTTCAATTCATCTTCAACCTTTTTAAGAACAATCAAAACATATAAGACATAACGAAGATAACCAGAAGAAAAAAAAAACAAATGCTAAGCAAACAGAAATAAAAAATTGAAAAGCTCACACGAAACCTGTAAATTACAAGTATCACTCTCACAGGTTTTGTCACCTGTATATTCATCATCATCTAAAAGCCACAGAGCATTAAATCTGTTAATACTCTCAAACTTACGACGATCTTGTTGCGGGTGAGCAACAGTCTTCACTTGATGGTCTTCTCCAGATGATGTTGAAGTTGTCTTCACTTGATGGTCTTTTCCAGATGATGTTGATGAAGTTGTCTTCACTTGATGATCTTCTCTGTTTGATGTTATGGGTATATGCGTCTGTTCTGGTGGTGGCATTATAGATGTTGTCTTCATAATATCAAAGTTAAGGTCCTCTACATGGTCTTCTGAGGATCCCCCACCACTTGATGTTTACCATATAGTACATCGCAATGGAGAGTGTTCCTTTCAGTATTTAAGTAGAAAACATCAAACGGTTTTGTTTTTTTAAACAAAACAATTTCACCTCTAGCGGTTACTCCAGCAACGGAAATACTGTAGCTGTCAGGGATTACATCCTCGGGAAAAGTGTAGACATATTTCGACCATTCCTGCTTGTCGACATCCTCTAGAACCCACATAGACAAATTACATATTTCATTCATGAACACTATCGTAAGTAATCGTCAAACTAATCGCACCTAATTTACCCTAATAGTTGATCAATTTAGTATGTTTCAGATGGGACGGGGAGTCTAAGAACTTGATTATCTCAGACCTAACATCAAAGCAAACTATCATATAAGAGATTCCATCATCATAATGATAAGCTAAGTAATACAAAACCCCATTGATGCATATCCTCTCCCTTAAAGGCCAATGTGTGAATGGACATTGAATCTTCCCCTACCTCATTAGTTTTTCACCTCCTAATGTCAAAATATGATGAACCGTGTTCATGGCCAATAACTTGAATTGCTTGCCAATAGGATCAAACCCTAAATAGCTATATAAATTTATGTCTGTTCTCAGTTCAGGTAAGATCTTATATTGTCCTGTGATAGGATTACATATCACACGCTCTGCTTCCTTATCCTCCTTTGGAATCCGCATCTTAGGGATATAGATTAAACCACAACTATAGCTTAAAGCACTTTCTCTTATGAACTTGATATGAAAATCAGGGTCTACTTCAAGAGATGACGACGAGTAGAAGCTCCACTCCATGTATCGGTGTTGGACTGCAAATAAGAAACGTGGACGAGCCGAGGACCTGGTCAAGAACAACTTGGAGAAGTGTGGACAGCGAAGCATGGACTCCCATAGTTTCGACACACAGAGAAACCTTCCGATTGACTTTGAAGGCAATCTCGAGAGTATATCGAGAATTATATCCGTTGGGATGGAATCTCTATTCATCTCTGCTTATCGGAACGGAGAACACAAAAATCCAGAGATTCTTACTCTTAATTACCTAATTAGACTTTGGACCTGATTAAAGGCCCAAGTAGAATAGGATATGGGCCTCAAATCTTTTACCATCCAAATTTGTATAAATTCAGTTAACCTCAAATGCTGAGTGGAGAATAAAGTTATTCCACTTATTAAAATAAATAAATAAGTTTCTGCTATAAATAATGTCATAATATCTCTTTTTACTTTAATTTCGCTCTTTCGATAAAACATCTGAGAAAAATAAAATGGAGTTCACCGCACAGCAGCTAAGCCAGTACAACGGAACCGACGAATCAAAGCCGATCTACGTCGCAATCAAAGGACGCGTTTTCGACGTCACCACCGGAAAGTCCTTCTACGGCTCCGGAGGCGATTACGCGATGTTCGCCGGAAAAGACGCGAGCAGAGCTCTAGGAAAGATGAGTAAGAACGAAGAAGACGTTTCTCCTTCAATTGAAGATCTCTCTGAGAAAGAGATCAACACTCTTAACGATTGGGAGAAGAAATTCGAAGCTAAGTACCCCGTCGTTGGCCGTGTCGTCTCTTAGGTTTCAAATCCTTATCTCTGATCTGGATGATGAATGATATGTAACGAATAACTATGGTGTGATGATCGTTGTGTTGTGTGTTTCTCACTTTCTGGTAATTTATGAATCGTTTCGTGGTTTGGATAATTGGATCTGATCGTTTTGATGAACGATTTGATACAACGAACATAAAAGAACCAAATTGTTTATGGAATAATAAATTGGTGTTTCTAGTTTGTAATGCTCTTAGTCTTCACATTTGGGATAGATCTGCCTGGAATTTAATGAAGATTGATATGTTTTTTTTTCTTGTCGTCAAGATTGATATGCTTAGGTTAGGGATTTATCTTATTTTTATTCACTGAAATTATTGTTGGAATCCATTTTATGACAAATTAAATCGGTATTTTTCCGGTAATATATGTGGTTGCCGAATTGAACGGATAAAAAAATGAATATGATTCCTTGAAATAAATACTATGTTTTATTATAACATAGTGTATTTATTTGTCAAAATTGAATTAAAATTTGAATACAAAATGAGTTTTGAAGTAGTTAGTTTGATTAAATGTTAAATGTCGTACTTCAAAATTTAAAGGAGAGATTAAAATGCATGTGCATCGAACCATGTTGAATGTTGGTTATGAAATTTGCAATCTAAATAATGAATTTATAACGTAAATAATTACTTTTATTTGTCTAAATTTATTCAAGTAATATTATTAAATAAATTAACAAATACTCCATCCGATCTCATTCTAGGATATTTTGATTAGATTAATGATTTTTATAATTTGACTATATTAACCTCACAAATAATATTAATTTATAATAAATGTAAAAGTTAAAGAAGAAAACTAATGGAGGCAAGTGTTGGTTAATTGAGGGTTATATTTAGAAATTGATTACAAAAGTTATATTGAAAATAGAGAACGACAAGTATATTGAAACAGAAAATTAAGACTAGAACGATAACTATTACGGATCAGCGGGAGTATCTCTTTTAAGTTAATCTTGTAACAACATAATTAAGATGAGAATTAGTTTTCAATTAAATTGTTATTTTCCTTTTTATTTTTGTGGAGGTTACATGAGATTTGGAGGCTATTAATTCATGGTCATTGTCTTTTTATTAGAGAGAGACTAATCTTATTTATTCACATACATAACAAATATCCTCTTCATGTCTTTTCTCTAGTTTTGAATATGAGAGTACACACATCACAAGTGGCAGAGGTAGAACTATATTTTATTGGGGTCAAACTTATACAAAAAGAAAACATTACAAATATATTTTGTAAACCATTTTTTTATAATTATAATCCAAATTTATAAAGATTTACATGGTTTAAATGACTGTATTATGGATTTTTGTTTAATTTAAAAGGATTAAGTATAACTTTAGCTAGAGAATGTGGGTTTTACATCTTATTTTTAAGTAAAGTATGAGTTTAAGTTAAATTTATAGGGGTCAATGTAAGGTTTTCAATGGAGTCAATCTTACAATTGCTTAAGAAATATAAAGGGTAATTAAATTTTGTTGGGTCAGTTGACCCTCTCCCATTACACATGCCTCTGCTATTGCACATCACTAGCGTTCGTTAGATTCTGTTTTTAGATTGTGTAAAACAAAATAGTTGCAGTTGTATCCTGGTATTCAGAATATCATTCAACTGTCACATTACAGGGCATTTTCAGAATTAAAGAAATAGTGTCTCACCTCTGCAAATCTCATTCTAATGTTTGTATCGCTATCATTTTACTATATAATAAACTTTACAACTTATTCAGTTTGCTCTATTGTAAAAATATCATTCCTATAATCTTACTTCTGAAACTTTTCGTTATTATACTAACGAAAAGCTGATTAATTGTCAAAGTTTTGATAAGAACAGATGGATGGAGAGTTGTGCAGGAAAACAAATTCAAGTTTTGTTCTGCTGGCTGGTTGATAATTTTTATATCGGGTTCTTTCCGGTTATTTATCATCTTTTTGTCTAATTATTTGACTAATATGCAAGAGCAATTTATGATCTGGTTTTTCCACACATTCCATGATTTTGATCAATAGCCAGCAACAAATGGTGTTCAAATCATTAATGCAATCATTGGAGGTGATTCTGATAAATCGGGTCTTGTGAGTCGACACCCTACCACATATAAATTCGTTAGTACCTAACATTATAAGCGTATGACTAATGTCGAAAATGTTTGGTGAAAATTGTTTATGCGGTCTGTTTTGCAAAACAAATTCTCAAAATAAGATTTTACAGATCTGAAAGAAATAAAAAAAAAAATTGTTTAAACTACGCGTAATTACGAATTTTAAAAACATTTTTTATTTATTTATTTTATTTTTGTGAAAATAATAATAATAATCGTTTGAATTATGCTTAACTGCAAATTCTAAAAACAATATTTATTTATTTTTTGAAATACTAATAATAATAACCATTTGAATTACACTTAATTGTGAATTCTAAAAACGTTAATTTTTTTTCGGAAACAAATGTTCCGAGTGCTATTCTAACACTGAACAAATTTGATGACTCAAATTTCAAATCGTGGTAGCAAAACTTGTTTTTTCTGACTACACAAAAATTAGAGAGGTATCTTACCAATAACGATATCCACATAACGCTTTTATTTAGCGATTTAAAAGCTTTAAAAAGTGTATACAGCTTACACTTACAAACATTTATAAAGATTTTTATAAAAGCTTATAACACTTATTGAAGTTTATAACAATTATTGAAGTTTATAACACTTATAATATCTTACAAAAGCTTATATTGCTTATAAAAGCTTATATAGCTTGTCAAGCTTATAAAAGCTAGACTTATAACGCTTACAAAAGCTTATAACGTTTACAAAGACTTAACGCTTACAAAAATTTATAACACTTACAAAAATTTATAACACTTATCAAAATTTATAAATCGAGCCATAACCTTGAGTTATCTCAGGAAATGTTGGGA
Organism: Cardamine flexuosa; assembly: GCA_963555745.1. Taxonomy (NCBI): domain Eukaryota; kingdom Viridiplantae; phylum Streptophyta; class Magnoliopsida; order Brassicales; family Brassicaceae; genus Cardamine; species Cardamine flexuosa. The sequence continues at coordinate 16,710,623 of OY743217.1, forward strand.
AAGATTTACTTACCAGATAAAGTCATTGACAAAATACTATTTGAATTTTGGAAAGGTAAAGTACATTTGTATAAATACATGTAAGTGTGGGGGTGCATACCAATAACTTCAGTACCACTTCCAAAAATGGTAACAAATAGACCAAAGCCAATGGATTATTTTTCATTGTATGAGAAACTAGTCTCGGCACTACATGTACATAATGTTAGTCAATCGACTATAACCCGAGCACTGAGTAACCTCTATAATGGTAAATCTTGTCACATCAAATGATGACATAAAATCATTAGACACTTGTTCTCAATGATGACATAAAACCATTAGACACTTGATCTCAAGTGGTGTAATAACAATCGATTACATCAAATCAATGGACAACCTAACGGATCCATTTACTAAAGGTTTTGCTCGTGATCAAGTTTTTAAAATCGTCAAAGGAAATGGGTTTATTGCCTATAACTAAAGAGGATATTTGATGGAAACCCCACCTACATGACTGAAGATCCCAAGAAGTAGGTTCAAAGGGAAAAGTAAATCAAACAAAATCTAAGAAAAGCACTGATAGTTTTTAAGTCATTACTCAGTTCCCAAGATGATAAACAGTGCTTCATGTATATAAACAAGGATAAGCGTTAGCTTTTATTGATTCGAATCCATAGCTTTGTAACAATAGTATTACAAAATACTTCTTAAAACAAAGAGTTATGGTGATCAGTGAGTGTGAAATGAAGTTCAGGCTATATTCTCTAAGTTCACTCATGATTAACCATGCATGTTCAAGGCCAAAATGAACACAATAGAGAACCTAGTTCTGTGAGAAAATGAAGCTGTGAGATAGTTGCTGTCTAGGTTTACATAAAAATCCAGGTGGTTCAAAACATCATGTTCACCTCCTGGCAGAGTAAATCCAACAGTTATTAAAATGAGTGGTTCGAAGCTGAAAATGCTACCATATAAGATGCAGTGAATTTTTCGCTTGTACTCTAAAAAAGTTCTTAGTCTATTCAGTCTATCGAGTCAGTCGAGACTTCATGTGTTTAGAGTAATTTATATTCATGTGGGGGATTGTTGGAATCCATTTTATGACAAATTGAACCAGTCACCTTTCCGGCGACATTCGGTTACCGAATTGAACGGATAAAAAGATGAGTTGGATTCCTTGAAATAAACTTTATAACATAGTGTATTCATTTTTCAAAATTGGATTAAAATTTGAATACGAAATGAGCTCTGAAGTAGCTAACTTGACTAAAAGTCAAATGTCGCACTTCAAAATTTAGAAGAGAAACTCAAACCGCATGTGCACCGAGCCATGCTGGATGTGGGTTATAAAATTTGCAATCTGAATAATGAGCTTACAACCCAAATAATTATTCTTATTTGTCCAAATTTATTCAAGTAATATTGTTGACTAAATCAACAAATATCTCCTATAAGTTAATCTTGTAATAACACAATTAATGTGAGAACTAATTCTCAATTAAATTGTTATTCTTCTCTTTATTTTCATGGAGGTTACATAAGCTCTGAAGGCTATTGATTCATGGCTATTGTTTTCTCATTAGAGAGAGACTAATCTCATTCATTCACATATACAACAAACATCATTCTCATATCTTTTCTCTAGTTTTGAGTCTGAGAGTACACACATCACTAGCGTTACTTAGATTCTGGTTTTGGATTGTGCAAAACAAAATAGTTGCAGTAGTATCCTGAAATTCAGAATGTCATTCAACTGTCACATTACCGGGCGTTTTTAGAATTAAGGAAAGATATATCGGCTTTACAAATTTCATTTCTAATTCTTATATTTATTCAGTTTGCCTTAATGTAGAAATATCATTCCTACCATTATTTTTTATCAGAAGTTTGCATCTTTCATCAGATTAAAAGCATAACTTTTGTATCCTACTGTTATTACTTTAACCTCTCATTCTTGAGTTACTTTCTTGTGATGATTTGGAGTTGCGTTATTTCGTCGAAGTGATTCGATTGGACCAACCGCCTTTCCTAAGTTTTATGCATTGTTCTTGTAGAGTTGTTAGCCGAAAAGAAAAAAATGACTGAAAATAAAAAGAATAGAGAGATTGCTGCTTTACTCGTTTTAACACCTGGGCAAATTCTGGATGGTGAAAAAAAAAAAACTTACCATTTTTGAAATTTGAGAAACCAAACTTGTTGGATTACAAAGCAAATTAAACTGTTATTGGTATTGGATTATGTATGAATTCTCTTACAAATTTCAAGTTGTTAAAATTTAGGGGTGTGCTAAACGAGAATTGGGGATGGAAATTTACGGAAATCGGACACTAGTTTGGAAATAGAAAAGATGTTTCGTATATGTTCCACATAAAATTTGAAATGAGAATTCCTAAGAAAAAAGCATGACAAAGAAATGAACTATCACAAATGTGTTATCAAGAACTTAATATTCGGAAACAACACTAAAATTTCATAATCATAAATCATCTAAATCAAACTAAACTAAAAAAAATTACGGCATTGTAAAATCCTAATAAACTAAAGTAATCGTGAGAAAAAACAAATCAAGTAACTAGTCTTCATATCATTCTTCGGTCACTTGTTTACATCGAGTTTTGTTTGATTTTCATTTTGATGTTTTACATGGACCGAGAAGGTCCTAATAATAGAAAAATAAATGAGCCACCCAATTATTAAAAAAATGGGCCATAAGATAAAAACGAGAGAGAGGCGAAACAGTGGAGCCAAACAGATATAATTCAGGATTAGGGTTACTCTCTCTTCCAAACTCCGCCCAATCTCTCCCTTTCTCCGCCGCGCGAAACTATAACCGCTACCTATATATATATACACACTCTCCTAAATCTTACTCTCATCGTCTTCAAGCTAAAGATGAGTAATCAAATCAATTGCAATGACCGAACCAGAACTTATTGGACTCCAACAATGGAACGATTCTTCATAGATCTAATGTTAGAGCATTTACACAGAGGCAACAGAACCGGTCACACATTCAACAAACAAGCGTGGACCGAAATGCTCACTGTTTTCAATTCGAAATTCGCGTCACAGTACGATAAAGACGTGTTGAAAAGTCGATACACGAATCTGTGGAAACAGTATAATGATGTGAAGAGTCTTCTTGATCATGGTGGTTTCAATTGGGATCAAACTCATCAAATTGTGCTTGGTGATGAGAGTCTTTGGAGTTCTTATCTTAAGGTGTTGAAAATTATGATTTTCTTATACATTTTTGTGATTTTATATGATTTTGACTTTTGATTTGATGTGATTTTTTTTTCAGGCTCATCCTGAAGCTCGTGTGTATAAGACGAAACCGGTTTTGAATTTTAATGATTTGTGTTTGATTTATGGGTATACGGTTGCAGATGGGAGATATAGTATGTCAAGTCATGATTTAGAGTTTGAAGATGAGATTAATGGAGTCAACATTGGTGTGTTCTTTGTTCCTCCCAAATTCTTGTTTTATGAATCTTTGATTGGTTTATAATGTGAGTTTTCTGTAGGTGAAAGTCTTTCGAGTAAAGAAAGCTCGAAAACTGAGTGGACTCCGGTAATGGATCAATACTTTATTGAGCTTATGATTGATCAGATTGGAAGAGGTAACAAGATTGGTAATGCTTTTAGTAAACAAGCATGGGGAGATATGCTAGCATTGTTCAATGCTAGGTTTAGTGGTCAATATGGGAAAAGGGTTTTAAGGCACCGTTATAACAAGTATTTGAAGTACTATAAAGATGTGGAAGCTATTTTGAAAGAAGACGGCTTTTCGTGGGATGAGAATCTGTTAATGATAGCTGCGGATGATGCTGTTTGGGATGCTTACATCAAGGTAGGCTATTGTTTCGTGTTTTTTGAATAATCTTTTGATCTTTCAGTTCATTAGTTTGAAATCTGGATGTGATGAGGCAGGAGCATCCACTTGCTAGAACATATAGGATGAGAACATTACCGAGCTACAACGATTTGGACACGGTATTTGCATGTCCATCTGAGAAAGGGATTATACCTCATCCAGTACAAGGCAAAGATCTTAAAGATGATGGCTTGGCTGCACAAACGAGTAAGTTAAATTTTTGGATTTATCAGATTGTGATAGATACCAAAATATTTAGAAAGCTTGCTTCTCCAGGTGAGACTAAGGCAAGTCAAGGGCACAATTCTGATCGCACAAGGACATTTTGGACTCCGCTAATGGACCGTTATCTAGTTGACTTGTTAGTGGACCAAGTGAATAATGGGAACAGAGTTGGGCAGACTTTCATAACGAGTGCTTGGAATGAAATGGTTAAAGCATTCAATGCTAAATTCGAGTCTAAACACAGCAAAGATGTTTTGAAGAATCGGTACAAACACTTGAGGAGGTTGTACAACGATATAAAGTATCTTCTTGAGCAAAATGGGTTCTCATGGGATACAAAGAGAGAAATGGTGATTGCAGATGATGGCATTTGGAATACATATATACAGGTAATGCCACATTCTTTCCTTTTTAAAGATATCATATGGTTATGCCTTAAAACTAATGAAGCATGCGCAGGCACATCCAGAAGCTCGATCATATCGAGTTAAAACTATTCCAAGCTACCCAAATCTCTGCTTCGTTTTTGGGAAGGAAATGTCAGATGGGAGATACACACGCTTGGCTCAAGCTTTTGATCCCATTTTAGCAGAACCTTTACGGATGATCGGTGAGCTTCTCTAACGATATGGTCTTTGAGATTCAATAACATGTAAAGCTAATCTGATACTGTTATAACTAGCTCCTTGTGATACAGATATGAGTGACAAATGATCCTTTCGTATTTAACCTTATTTATATGATTACTTCTCAGAAAGTGGAAGCACAGTTGGATTCAACGATACTATGGGAGAAACTCAAAGTTTCCAGATGGTTCATGTCAGTGACGAGAAAAATGATTACATCTGTAGCAATATCGGTGCTCCTTGTATAGAATGGACACAAGTCATGGACCGCTGTCTTATTGACCTTATGCTAGAGCAGGTGAATAGAGGAAATAAGATTGGTGAGACATTCACAGAGCAAGCTTGGGCTGACATGGCAGAATCCTTCAATGCAAAGTTCGGATTGCAGACTGACATGTTCATGCTGGAGAATCGTTATATATTGATGATGAAAGAGCGCGACGATATCAACAGTATCCTTAATCACGTTGGCTTTGCTTGGGATGAGGAGAAGCAAACCATTGTTGCTGAAGATGAATGTTGGGAAGCTTATATCAAGGTAAGGCTTAACTAATGACACTCTTGGGCTTATTAGGTATTATCTCTAAGCGATTATTGTCTGATTTTGTAGGAGCATCCAGATGCAACCATATATAAAGGTAAAACCTTGGATAGTTATGGAAATTTATGCAAGCTATACGAACCTCTCTCCCAAGAAAGCTTCAATTGTGAGAATCTCATGATTGAGTTGGATAACTATGGCCATGAGATGGAAATAGTTGATGACTTTAGTTCACCACACAAGCAGCATAGTAAACGAACCAACCCAATAACTCCGGCTTTGGGGCTGATTGTACATAAGGCTCAGAAGACCGGACTAGAGACAAGGAAGCCTTTGGGTGAGACAGAAGATGATGATTACATGAAGCCCATGCCTCAGAAAGAAATTTACTCAAGAATAGGAAATGCCATTGATGCATTGCAAGCTTTACCTGACTTGGATGATGAGCTTCTGCTGGATGCTTGTGATCTTTTGGAAGACGATAGAAAAGCAAAGACGTTCTTGGCTTTGGATATCTCGTTACGGAGGAAATGGCTTGTGAGAAAGCTTCGCCCTTCGACTAAATTTTAAGTCAATGGGTCTCTTCTTTTCAAGCCCAAGCGACACAAGTTTTGAGCACACAACAGAAGACTAGTTTCTGTAATATTAGGTGTTGTAAAATTAGATACAAAAATCTAAAGCACAGTTTCGGATTGCGTAGGTAGGTCTGAACATAATAACCATGAACATAAAGATGTTCAATTGCTATGAACAATAGCAGAGAAAAGTAACCTATTGATGTCTTCTTTATCTTCCTCGTCCGTCTCTCCCACTGTATCAGAAACAAGAAGCATCATTTAGGAAAGTAACTATATAAACATCAATGATCAATACAACAAATTAAAGAGCTTGATCTATATAAGTTCGTGTTACCTGTTCTCGATCTAACTTGCGTTGTCCACTCGTCAATGATCTGTTGAAAAAACAAGAAATGAAAACAAAGTTTTCTTCTCCTCAGGATGGAGATATTGAACTGGGAAATTACAGAAGGTCGAGCAACAAACCTGATTAAAATCAGCCAATGCTTCATTCCCATCTCCATTTGTTGATTCTCCTAATGATGCATTCATTTTCTGAATAAGGTTGCAATTCCCAACAAGTGTTGTCTGTGCCTTGTCAATCAAATCCTATCATAACAACAAAATTAACATTCATTTCTATAAATTAAAGCTCTGTTTAAAACCTTATAGCAGATCTGACCCTTATTGCAAAAGAAACTGTCTAAAAACTCATCCTTTTGTTCAAATTACATAGGAAAACACTAAGATTGAACAATCCATTGGTCTAAATATCGAACCTTTAATTTCACAGTTTTTGAGACGAACCTGTTTAGCAGACAATAGCTCAAGGCATTGGTCTTTGAGGATACTAACATCTTCCTGCAGCTTCTTGATTCTCTGAATCAGCTTCATCGGATTTGCCTATTACCCAAAATATGTCATCATTATCCATAAATAAATGAAATTTTGAACATTTGAGAAATTCGAAATTCCAGATTCTAGAATCGAGTTTTTACTTACATTCTGAGGATAAATCTGCTGGAACTCCTTGTCGAGCTTGGAATGGACAACGTTAAGATCATGAGAAGCTCTCGCGAATACGTTTATCAGATTATCAACAGCTTGATGCTGATGATGACTCATCTCCTTCACTGCTTCGCTACTCTCTAGCTTTCTCGATTCCCGTTCTTCTTCCTCTCTCTGTCTCTCTCTTAGGGTTTATCTATTTTCCCGCCTCTTTTCACCCAAAAGAAGCGAGCGATCTAAACCGAACCGAATCAAATTCACTAAATCCAAAAACCAACAAGAAATTCATAACATAAATAGTGATGTTATGATCCAGTCCATTTAAGCCTTGCCTATTAGACTCGGCATATTTAACAATTTCTAAGTGTAATTTGGAAATAATATAGTTTTGGTGCTGTTTAGTTAGTTTTTGAATTGAAAAATCACATATATCTTTCATCTTGTTTACTTTTTACTATATCACCATTATACAAAAAAGCCATTACAATTAAAAATAAAATTTTGCTAAATTACTATTCCAAACATTCCAATCTTTCGGTTTAAAAGAAATTGAATGCCCAGATCTGGTTAAGTTAAAATCATAACACCGGTCCAAAATCGAAAATTCCAAATCGAACCGATCCAAACTAAATCAAATGTACACCAAACCTAATAAGAATCACAAACTTTTCCGACAAAACGACACCGCTTTGGACTGAGTATTCAAAGGGTTTTCGTTTTTGACTGGAGAAGATACATACATACCTTCTTCCTCTGTTTCTCACACGTCGCCGGTAAATTCGCCGCTTCTCTAAAAAAAAAAACGATGGAAGAAGCAATTGTAACACCAGAGCCGCCACCGATTATTCCTCCGGTTGTTGAATACGAAGAAGAGATTGATGAAGACGATGACGAGGATAATCGCTCTCTTTCTTCAGATTCCGATATCGCTGAAGCTCTTGATTGGCTAGACGGTAGAGACGATGACGAGCTCATTGGTGGTGGCTTCTCTCTTCATGGTCGTCGTCCTAATGCTCACGGTGGACATGGAGCTCGCCTTAACTCTAGTGCTCTTCAGCCTATATCAAATAAGGCTCAGAAGCTTACTAGTCATGTCCGTGCTTCTCCTTTAGAGGTAACGTTTCTTAATCTCTTTTAATTGAATTTGTTATCATTTGAGGTTTAAAATCTTAATTTGATATTTTGGCTCCTGCAGTAGATTTTATTGATTTGACATTGAAAGTTTATTAATTTCAGTTAGTATGTTGAACGTTAGGGTTTATAGTTTTGGAAAGCTTTCTCAAAGAATATAATTTAAAAGCTTTCTGATGCACATTTGTTTTATGTACATGGAAATTGATAAGAGTTAATTTGCGGATGCAGGGATGGGAAGGAAGAGTTAAAGTTGGAATGTCAAATTCAGTGACAACTGCGATTCGTGGAAGTCTTAGAGAAACAGAGATTGGAAGAAGTAGAAATACTGACAAAGCTGATCGAGCAACTGTTGAACAGGTGGAAACTTTTAACTGTTTTAAAAATATCGAACAAGTGGTTTCTGTAATGTGCTGATGTTGTTTGTTTGGTTACAGGCTCTTGATCCAAGGACACGTATGGTTTTGTTTAGAATGCTTAATCGTGGTGTGTTCAATGATGTTAATGGATGTATTTCGACTGGCAAAGAAGTATATATACCACATTCATTACTCTCATTTTAATCAACATTCAAGAAGATGCTATTTTTGTTAACAGTGCTCCCTTTTTTTTATTGTGGTTATAGGCTAATGTTTATCATGCTACAAAATCTGACGGTTCGGAACTTGCAATAAAAGTTTACAAGACATCCGTTCTGGTTTTCAAGTGAGCTAATAATACAGGAGTAATTGTTTTCTTTGAAGAGTTTTAACGTTTTTGACTATCTTGTTTCTGACTCAATTTTCAATTTTGATGATTTTAGGGATCGAGATCGATATGTACAAGGAGATTTCCGTTTCAGAAATGGCTACTGTAGCCACAATCCTCGGAAGATGGTTAAGATGTGGGCTGAAAAGGAACAAAGAAATCTTAAGAGGTAACAATACCTACAATTTGTTGGACTTTAAGTGAAATACTGAAATTAGAACAAGGAATCTTAGGAGTCCACTCTGCTTCACTAAGCCATATGAAATATGTTTGAGATATACTCACTTTTTGTCTATTTATACTGTAACTAAGTTGGTTAAATACATGTTTCATTGGCAGGCTTCACGCAGCAGGAATTAGGTGTCCAGCTGTTATACTTCTACGACTTCATGTTCTAGTCATGGAGTTTATAGGTTCGTTCTAACGCATAATATGTTGTTTTGGTCACTAATTCCAAGCAACTCTTCCATGTTGACTCTATATCATTGAAACAGAGAAATGGATTAAGTACATATGTTTCTGTTACATAGTCAAATTGACTAAGATTGGTTTATTAATATTTATTTGCAGGGAGGGATGGTTGGGCTGCACCGCGTCTCAAGGATGCTGCATTATCACTGGACAAGTTACGTGAGTCTTATCTAGAGGTATGTCTTGTTTTCTCATTTAGAAGATATTAAATCTCTTTATGATCTCATCGCTATCATTTCGGGAATTTCACAGACATGTTTTTGTTTGCTTTTCAGTTGATAATTCAAATGCGAACACTATATCAGAAGTGCAAATTGGTGCATGGAGATCTTAGTGAGTATAACATTCTTTATTTTGAGGTGAGTTTGGATCTCTCACTTATCTGACGTTTCCTGGCAGCAAAAGGAAACAAAAACAAGTGTTAAACATTAAGCCAATACAATTTTTATTATTTTCAGGGGCACCTTTATATAATTGATGTATCTCAATCCGTGGATCTCGAACATCCTCTTGCCCTCAATTTTCTACGGGAAGATATTGACCACGTCTCAGTAAGTGCTAATACAAATGCTTAATTTGACTGGAAACTGGTTTCTCATGTGTGGATCATTTTTCCGACAGGATTTTTTCAAGAAACATGGTGTGGCTGTTATGACAATACGTGAGCTATTTGACTTCATAGTTGACCCATCAATTTCAGACGAAAATGTTGATAGCTATTTGGAAGAGGTAATGTATAAAGCTTTTTTGCTTTGGAAAATTTCCTAAACGTTTTTTGTATTGGCAAAGTCGAATTAATGAAAGCATGAAATAATAATGGGGCAGGTCCAACGCAAAGTTATAGAGCGAGGAGATATATCTGTGGAAGATGAAATCGCCGATTCTGTATTCATGAAGGTTAGTGAAGTGTATCAAGTCGTTAGAAGTGATGTGTGGATTCTTTTCTAATTGGTATTGTTATGTGATATGATCAGTCATACATACCGAAATCTCTAGATGCTGTGAATAACCCGGAGGCTGATGTGGAGAAGATAACAAGCGGGCAGGATACAGGAGATATGCTGTACCAAACGATAACGGGTCTTAAGGATGCTCTTCCTAAATTAGAGGACAAGCAAATAGAGGTGGCTGCGGAAGAGGAAGAAGATGAAGAAGAAGGAAGTGAAGAAGAGAGTGAAGAAGAGTTGGGTCCTGAAGACAAGAAAGCTGCAAGGAAAGAGCACAAGAAGAAAGTGAAAGAGGAGAAACGAGAAGCTAGGAAGACCAAAACACCCAAATCTGTCAAGAAGCGAAAGAAGAAAGTGTCTAAACCTCACAAGACTCGTTAAATGTGGAACGGGTTATGCATGTTTTGACACCCCATCTACTTGTACTTTTTTTTTTTTTTAATTTATAGTTATATTAAAAGTGTTTCGTTTTTTGATGATTCTAATATAGTTTGAAAAGAGGAAATTCTGCCACTCTTGAAAATGTAGTATTCAGATTATGATATAATGGATTTTTGATAGATATCGAAATAGTGATAGCAAAATCTGACAGGCGTTGAATAGGATGTTAAATGATTTTTGAGGAAATTTCTTATACGAGGTTTATACTCTTACCTTGATACAGAAGCAACTGCTCTCCTTTGGGCCATGAATTTTCTATTACAATCATAGCCAAAAAATCATCATCTTGCTCACCTTACTTTGCTATTTTAAGATTGTAGTGTCTCAATTTGTCTCATGCCAGTTGTGGAAGAAACAATTTATATGTTTCCATCACTAGAAGAAAACAATTGCTTAACTGAAGTAAGTTTAAGGAAAGAAAAAGAAAAGATAAAAGGTAGTAAATTATGATCTAAATTTACATGGTGGCTAACTGTTATTAATTCTAACTCATAATTTTAGAATTGCTCTCTAGATCTTGACTCTTGAGGTCATATGCTAAAGAGTTCCTATCATCAACTCTCGCGGTTTAAGATCGTTTGGCTTATTATATAAACGACAAAATCTAATCCTGCAAGGCTGCAATGGCCAATGAGTCTCTTTCTAAATTAATGAACATTAAAGAAAAGGAAAAGAAAAATCTAACCTAGCTGACGTAATTAAAGGTAACGTAATGTAACAAAGATACAAAAAAACGTAAGCTAAAATATTTGAAAAATATGCCAGCCTCCAGGCATATAGTCAATGACTTAGTGTAGCGTCAAGTCAAGCGAAAATTCGTCTGGATCGGGAGTTTTAAATAAATCAAATTGAAAACGAATATTTCACGTTAAAATAAAATAAAATAAAAACAGATAGGACCTAACAATGTAAGTTAATGTCTGGTACTGATTTTTCTTCGACATGGGACAGCCGCCGAAATCGTTGATTTTTCGACCGAACTTTTACTTGTTTTCTCCGATGACAACAAACAATTCGATTACGATTTAACACCTAACGTTTTTTTTTTCTTTTATTAAGAAAAGTATTTCAATGCGAGCCAACGATTTTTTTATCCAGAAACATAAACGAGTTTCCCTTTATTTTTATTTACACATTTCATTAACTTTTGTTAACTTTCTTTTTGGACATATTTCTATTTATATACATACCCTATTTCATATGCACATTATAAATAGATAAATAAAAACAGTTTGTTGTAAGAAAACACAACATGGACTAAAATAACCGCTTTTGGAATGATGACTTCTTGATAAATTTACCATATACACACTCTCTTCAGTTACTATAAAACCAAAGGAGACCAAGTAGCTCAGCGAAAATGAATTTTAGTCTTCGTTATAATGTCTAGTTTCTCTTTCCCTCAACATTGATTTTTTCTCCTCCACCAGATTTAATGGACTATGATCCCAACACCAACCCTTTCGACCTTCATTTCTCCGGTAAACTTCCGGTAAGTTTCAATTTCGTCGGACTTTTCCTTTTTTCACTTCAATCTCATGTGTTTTTTTTAAAAATTTTTCGTGATTCAGAAAAGGGAAGTCTCAGATTCTTCGTCTGCAGATGTGGAGAAGAAATGGTTAGTGAAAACCGAGGTTAGTACTTTCATCGAACACTTGGTGTGCAATTCTTTGATCTCAAACTTTAGATTTTTTTTAAAGCAATCACTGTGATGATTGATGGCTAGATTACGTTGAACAAATTCTCAGATCTGATTTAGACATTACATAGTTTGAACAAACATGCTCAAAGCCTAAAAATCTAAGCTTTGACTTCGAGGGATTATGTTTTGTAATGGTGATTTCATTTTGTGGGTTTTGACTTTATGAACAGAAGACAAATATGTTACAAGAGGAGATAAACCGGGTAAATTCCGAGAACAAGAAGCTAACCGAAATATTAGCCAAAGTCGGTGAGAAGTACAATAATCTTTTGGAGGAGTTGCAGAGTCGAAAGAGTCCTGAAAATGTAAATTTTCAGAACGAACATTTAACGAGGAAACGTGTACAAGACCTTGATGAGTTTGTAAGCTCCCAAATTGGACTCAGTTGCGGAACAATCGAGAATATAACCACCGAGAAAGCAACGGTTTCAACCGCTTATTACCCTGCTGATAAGTCTGACACAAGCTTGGTAAGCGTTTTCATAATTCAGAGTCTTGGTCTTATTATTCATTTGTCTTTGAGTGTCTCTTTTGATTACCTATTGTTTTGTTACTTGCAGACTGTGAAAGATGGGTATCAATGGAGGAAATACGGACAAAAGATTACACGAGATAATCCATCTCCTAGAGCTTACTTTAGATGTTCTTTTTCACCGTCTTGTCCAGTCAAGAAGAAGGTGTTTTACATTGAACTCTTGTCCAAACTTGGTAAAGACTTATATGTCTGATTAAAATCCCTAATGGTTGTGTGTGTTCTTGTTGTTTAGGTTCAACGAAGTGCAGAGGATCCATCTGTTTTGGTAGCTACTTACGAAGGGACACATAACCACCCGGGTCTACATGCAAGTGGGTCAAAGACAGTGAAGCTTGACCTAGTCCAAGGTGGTCTTGAACCAGTTGAGGAAAAGAAAGATAAGGGAACGATTCAAGAGGTTTTGCTGCAGCAAATGGCTTCTTCATTGACAAAAGATCCTAAGTTCACTGCAGCTCTTGCGGCTGCTATATCAGGGAGATTGATAGAGCAGTCAAGAACATGAATTTTCTGTAGAATACTTTTATTTATTTTCGGGTCTGTGTTATTGCATTCCTAGTAAAAAAAGAAATGGGACTTTGGATTGAAATTTATTAGGAGACAAAGAAGTCAAATTAAGTGTTTATATGTAATTACATCAAATCAAAGTATCCAAAAAGAGTTATCGCGAATTTATCTTATGTTCAAGGGTGTCCATTGATTGATTAATGAATGGTGGTGAGTCAAAACATTACTTTGACCTCCTTTTTTCATGTTCTTGACTACTGAATGGTTGACGGAAAACAAAATAGTGCGGAATTGACGGAATAAGTGGTATGAAACGAACCACGCAAAGTATATTTTAGCCATGCCTGTAAATATCAAAACAAAATGGCTTAATTTTTCATCCAGGTTTTTGTGTAGTAAAAGTTTACTCCATTACTGTTAATCTTTGCTCTTTTTTTTGTCTGCCCAATTCATCTTTTATTTATTACTCCAAATTATTCTATTTTTAGCAATCATAAATGATGATTGCTACACATCACATTTTGAATGAACTACCTACACTTGAACGCGCAAAAAAAAAGGAGAGAATTATGTATAAGAATCGTATATCAATAAGTTTATATCGCTTTGACAGTTTGTAAATATTAACTAATTACAACAAGTATATATAATCTAGCATTAACATTTCTTTTGGTTTAAAATTATTTTTTGTAATGTTAAACTTATTCAACAAAAGGAACAACTTTTTATAATATGATGTGTTGTTTTAAATTTTTGAGTAAAATGATAACCAAATCAGAAGAAGGTACACATTAAATAATGGAAACTGAAATAATTGTTATCACATTTTTGTTTTTGCTTTTGGGAACAACATATGTAAAGAATATATTACTAATGACATTAATACATCTTTTATGATTTTAAACCCAGAACATGAAATGCATAGTAGCTATAGCATATAGAGTATATGTTTTTCTAGATTAAAAAAAAAACTTAAATGCTAGGCGTGTAACATATGCTTTTATTTGATTTATATATTTTACTAGTATATATTTCTATTTTAAAATGTCTCTTTATTTCTTAAAGCTATTCCGTTGGCAATTTTTCTATTTTTAAAATGTACAAACTTTGTATTCATCTAGATCTTTTTTATGTTCATATATATGTATATGGAGTTGTTTACTTATAATTATGTACCAAATTCTCTCTCTCTATATATATATATATGTAAAGTCGATTAAGCATAATCTTACCTTTAATAATATTTATGCTCTAATTTCTATATATGCATAAACTCAGTTTTAGTTTGATAATTTTTTATATTGGTACATGTTAGACAATTGCATCAACAAGCTTGTTTACACATCTTATAATTGAGAAGAAATGTGATCCTCCACTGTGTTTGTCGGCGTCAAATGTACTAGTTGGGCTTATTGATAGAGTAGATTCGACCGGTGGACTTTAAAACTTACAACATCGACAAAAGTTTATGTCTTAGAGGAAGATTGCAGTTGTTGTCAACTAGCACTAGAAGCCAAAAATGATCATACTAAACCCAATCCGGTTATGTGTACTGAAAAAGCCAAAGCCAAGGTAACTACCTCTTTTGTTTATTTTTTTCTTTAATTAGTTTAGCTACTATATTTTCTTATGACTGATATATATCTGATTTTCTTATGCTAACATGCACGCACGTTCAAGGTTAAAAGTTAAACCATTTCAGACGAAAACAAAGTAGATGAATGTGAGCTTATTCGCAGGGCGGCCCTAGAGTTTTGAATGCCTAAAGCGGTGATAAATTATTTTCATCTTTATTTTAGTTAAATTGATTTTAAATATAATATATGTTTTTATTAAAAATATATGTTCTTTGTAAAATTGTCAAAGCTGAACTTATTGAAATTAATTGAAAGATAATTATCTAAATAAGACACACTTAGCCATTATATTGTTCTTTTAAATATTCAACAAATTCAACAACATTATATTAGAAAAGAAAAATAAAATATGAAAGAAAATAATTAATTAAAAGACTCCCTCACCTTGTCAGGCCAAATATTGATCCATCACATTGATGTCATATATATGGGCTAAGGGTGCATAAAAGAAATAAAAGTTATTAAAATCAAAGGAAAAATCAATGTTAGCTACACTATCTATTTTCCATCACATGACTACACATCTCAACTATTTATTTTCCTATGTTAAAAACTACACAAAATATTAAATTTACATGGTGGCATACACAAACTAACATAGATTATGTGCACAACATCATAACCATCTATTTTCTATTTTGCCGATACACAAGTGGATAATATTCGAGAACATCCAACAAAAATGGATCTCACCCGACTTACGATTTACCAACTCATTATCCCCCCCCCCCTTTCTTTGGTCCAAACCCGTCTAACTAAAATAAAAACCATAACCAGAACCAACAGTAAAATAAAATTAATTAAGTTAGAAAACCAAAAACACACCTCACGACCTAACTAAAACACTATCACGATATAACTTATTCACTTAGGGCTCTTGAGAGAGTTAGAAAATCTTAATGTTCAATTGAAATTGGGAGAAATCATCTCAAATTAGTGCTAGAAGTTGAGAGAAAAAACTGAGTTCGTTGATTCTCGAAAACCTATCTGCTTCAGTTTTGATTATCAAAAATTCAAACACATTATCTGCTTCAGTTATTTTTTCTTTTGTACGAAGACATAATTCAAAAGACAATACACTTCCTATAAGATTTAAGTAAGAAGGCTACATGTTTTTTCTGTTTATGTAGATGTATGAAGGAAATTCTGAACCTGTTGCTCAGTTGGAACATTTCCTCACGAACCCAATTCAGGAAACCTTCCAACACTAATTCGAGATGATTGCTCCTAATTTTAGTTGAACATGAAAATCTTATAATTCTCTCAAGAACCCTAAGTGAATAAAAAAAATTTAGATCGTGAATTTTTTTTTTTTTCAGTTTGGTCGTGAGATGCTTTTCTATCTTTTTTCTCTAGGGCTTAATTAATTTAATTTTATTGTTGGTTTTGATTTTGATTTTATTTGGACCCGTTTGACCAAGAGAGGTGGATAATGAGCTGGTAAATCATAAGTTGGGCCAGATCCGTTTTTGTTGAGTGTTCTCGAATATTATCCACTAGTGTATCGGAAAATTTGAAAATATATGGTTATGGTGTTGCACGCATAACTGATCTTAGTTTGTGTATGTCACCATGTAAATTCGATCTTTCATGTAGTTTTTAACATATTAAAATAGTTCAGATGTGTAATCATGTGATGGGCAATAGCTGGTGTAACTAACAATAATTTTCTCTAAAATCAAATGTATGAATCGAACCTGACACCCTTTGGCCTAGCCCCGAGACCTATTATCCAGAATTTGGGATCCTATCCATAATACATTCCGATCCGCTAAAAAACCCAAATATTTAGGTTGACTGGATGTGAATCCAGATAATCAAATAACGGATCTGGCCGGATTCGGATGCGGATAACAGAAATTATCTGGCCGGATATCGGATCCGAGATTATATATATTATTATAATATTTTATTATTATTTATATTAAACATTTTTGTTTTATTTTTTCTCATATTTATATTATTATTATATAATATATATATATCTATATTTTGTATTATATATATTTTTTAAAAATTCAAATTTTATATAATAATAATACTTTTTATTTTAAAAAAAACTGAAATTGGATATCCGGGAATATCTATAATTTTTGGAGGATATCTGAACCCCGGAAACCAGAGCCGCATTCATATATACAAAACGGATCCGGCCAGATGCGGATCTGGATGCAGATATCCGCATCCGGTCTAGGCATAGGCCAAAGTATTAAAATGGTAACCTCTACACCGACATACCATTAACGTAAAATGATGCCTCTAAAAACTATATAATAGTTTAGTGTCTAAATTCATAGTGTAGGACCACTATCCATGAATGAAAAAGAGCAAGGGAACATGCAGGACAGAGTTTAAAGAGGAAACCTTGTGGAGGAGTATAACAACTCTCTTATTAGTATTTTGTCAATAAAAAAAACACAAGTCTCGTATTTGTATATGCCTACTCTCTTGAGCTTTTTAACTTGCTATAGTAGTATTTTGGGTTCAATTTTAGACATTATGGATGTATTTTTTTTATTTTCAGAGAATTCTCTTCTACTTGCTCTTAGTTATTATATAGTAAAATCAAATTAATTAACCTCATGACCTAACTAAAAACACTATCACGATATATTTTATTCATTTAGGGCTCTTGAGTGAGTTAGAAGATCTTCATATTCAGTTGAAATTGGGAGCAATCATCTCAAATTAGTGCTGGAAGTTGAGAGAAAAAAACTGAGTTCGTTGATTCTCGAAAACCTATGATCTGCTTCAGTTTTAACTCATTATCTGTTTCAGTTTTGATTATGCATGCAAAAATTCAAACACATGATCTGCTTCAGTTTTAACTCATGATCTGCTTCAGTTATTTTTCTTTTCTACGAAGAGATAATCCAAAACACAAAACACTTCTCATAAGATTTAAGTAAGAAGGCTACATGTTTTTTCTGTTTCTGTAGATGTATGAAGGAAATTCTGAAACTGTTGCTCAATTGGAACACTTCCTCACAAACCCAATTCAGGAACCTTCCAGCAGTAAGTCGAGATGATTGCTCCCAATTTCAATTGAACATGAATATCTTATAATTCTCTCAAGAACCCTAAGTGAATAAAAAAAATTTAGATCATGAAATGTTTTTTTTTCCAGTTTGGTCTTGATATGTTTTTCTTTCTTATTTCTCTAGGAATTAATTAATTTGATTTTATTGTTGATTTTGATTTTGATTTTATTTGGACCCGTTTGGACCAAGAAAGGTGGATAATGAGTTGGTAAATCATAAGTTGGGCCAGATCCATTTTTGTTGGGTGTTCCCAAAAATTATCCACCGGTGTATCGGAAAAGTTGAAATTAGATGGTTATAGTGTTGCACACATAACTGATATTAGTTTGTGTATGTCACCATGTAAATTCAATCTTGTGTAGTTTTTAACATAGTAAAATAGTTTAGATGTGTAATCATGTGATGGGGAATAGTTGGTAGACTGGATGCAAATCCAGATAATCAAATAACGGATCTGGCCAGATTTGGATGCAAATAACAAAAATTATCTATATTTTGTATCATATATATATTTTTTAAAATTGAAATTTTATATAATAATAATTTTATTACTTTTTTAAAAATGGATTTGGATATCAATGAATATGTAGAATTTTTGACAGATATCCGAACCCCGAAAACCAGAGCCTCATTCAGATATCAAAAACATGGATCCGGCTAGATGCGGATCTGGATGCAGATATCCGCATCCGGCCCAGGCATTGGCCAAAATATTAAAATGGTAACCACTACACCGACATACCATTAACGTAAAATGATGCCTCTAAAAACTATATAATAGTTTAGTGTCTAAATTTATAGTTTAGGACCACTATGCATGAAGGATAAGGAGCAAGGGAACATGCACATAAGAGTTTAAAGAGGAAATCTTGTGGAGGAGTATAACAAGTCTCTTATTAGTATTTTGTCAAAACAAAAAAAGCAAGTCTCTTATTTCTATATAACTACTCTCTTGAGCTTTTTAACTTGCTATAGTAGTATTTTGGGTTCAGTTTTAGACATTATGGATGTATTTCTTTGATTTTCAGAGAATTTTCTTCTACTTGCTCTTAGTTATTATATAGTAAAATCAAATTAATTAAGCTAGAAAACCAAAGACACACCTCACGACCTAACTAAAAATACTATCACGATATATCTTATTCACTTAGGGCTCTTGAGAGAGTTAGAAGATCTTCATTTTCAATTGAAATTAGGAGCAATCATCTCAAATTAGTGATGGAAGTTGAGAGAAAAAATTGAGTACGTTGATTCTCGAAAATCTATGATCTGCTTCAGTTTTAAACTCATTATCTGTTTCAGTTTGATTATGCCACTACAAAAAAAGTCCACATTGATAGCATCCCATGATAGCTCATTTTGCTGAATTGCTATTAAATATATGTTGTAATTTTAGTTATCAGATAATAGCTTTTAATAAACGCTAAGATTAAAAATCTCTAAGCGGAAATCTAAAATCACTTATACCGCCAACACTTAGCAAAATAATTCACGTAAATTTCGTTTTCAAGTCATTTCCCCCTCAACCCAATTATTAGTAGTGCCAACACTTAGCCAAAAAATATGACATTCAAAAAACTTATCTCGTTATCTCCATATGAAGAGTAATACGAAAAACTTCACCTTGACGGATATTTGAGATCATAGATTTGCCCATCCACTATTAGAAACCAAGCCCTTGCTCGTCTTGAGTTCTTGGATCACGAGAGTTCTCTCTCGTCCCTTTTGTGACCACCCTCTTCAGGGATCAAATGTCTCGGCATTCTTGACGCAATTTTGGATTCTTAAAACTACATGAAAACTTTCGTTTTTGTTGTGGCAATGTTTATTAGGATGGATGACACCCTACCAATGGGTAGCCTACTGCATTTTTGGATGGCTTATTTTTGTGACGAATTTCAGTTCTTGGTTTACAAATTCCTTCTTTTTGAAAAGGTCATTTTTATTGTCCTTCTCCGTTATGGAGAGAACTTTTCCACTCGTCACAAGTGAGAACTTTTTCTTGTTTATAAATCAGAGATATTACCGGATGATATCAGAAATTTTCTTTGAAGAAGAGTGGATTTTCTGTTCAGGTTTGAGCGCCGGAATCAGCTCTTGGACCGCGAGTGTTATATCTTGCCCTACTAGTGTCCTCCATTTTCATGGATCGAGTGTCTCAGCACTTATGGTGTAAGTATGAATTATCAAAATACAATAAATACTTTCGTATTCCGTGTGGTATTCTATCTCTCGAAGGACGACCATCAAGCATGTGTTAGCCTTACATCACTTCGAGTGGCACACCACAAGAGTATTGAGTATCCTTAGTGTCCGTAAAATGCTATTTAATGATACGATATCAATTTTGATGCATTATCGTAGAGATCATGATAATAGGTCGAGGGATTAAACATAGCGGTTTTTTGGAGTGCTATATATTTTAGAGGTATTATAGCATTTTTTTCTTATGCAATATTACAATATTTAATAACGAATATATTTTGTTATTAATTAAAGTTTTGAATTTTTCAATTTTCATTTTCAATTTTCATTTTCAATTATCAATTATTCAATTTTTCAATTTTCAATTTTCAATCTTAATATCTACAATTAACATTTACAAGGGCAAAAAATCAATAATATTAGTTATAAAATTTTACAAATACAACTTTTTGTCTTAATATTACTAAATGTATAACTAAACAACAACAAAAAAACACTAAAATGGAATATCTACCACCATCTCTTACGAACGACAAGCTACCACCATCTTCTACGTGTCTTGTGACTCTTGTTGAACGTACAACAAAAAACTCTAAAAATACCTTTGGTACTTTATTGACGATCTCACATCTCACCATGATTAAGATCCCAACAAGCTCAAGCTAATATACCTACATAGCAACAACCAAAACAATACTAAATTAGTAAATTGGATTAATCTGAATCTTTATGGACTAACATCCATAGTACACAAAAAACAACATTGCATATACCTATTTATACACTCAGATGATGATATACATACATAGATCATTATAAGCATAACCAATAAGAAGGCATGCTCCCAAGAAACTGAAAACACACAAAACAACAATAGATAATAGTTAGAACCACCACCAGATTTAAGCCGGAGAAACGTCGAAGAACTAGATCTACTTTATCGCTTCTTTGCATCTAGGGAAGAAAAAGGAAAAAGGAAAAAAAAATTGAGATTACCAGGAGAGATTGAGAGGAAGAAGCGAAAAGAAAAGAGAAAGGAGAAAAGCAAAATTGTTAAGGGTTTAGATTAAAACGTGGGACTCTAATCCTTTTTCCCTAAAGTTACTAAATTATTTCTTTCAAAAACAAAAAGCAAAAAAATCATTTTATCCTTCATTTTAGTTTTAGACATATATATAGCGTTTGAATTTGTTTTCAAAAACTATCAGGCAAAAAAATATGACTTGTATTCATTTTCTTTATCATACTCATAAATCATAGCGCTTAAATTTTGACAAAAGCTATAAAAAATGCAGAGTCTAGTTAAATATAGCACAAAAATTATAAACGCTATGTTCTAATGCTAAGAATACTCAATATTCTTGTAGTGGAATATCTCAGCGGCTCGTTCTGCTTTTTCAAGATTTCTTAGCTATTGT
Organism: Cardamine flexuosa; assembly: GCA_963555745.1. Classification (NCBI taxonomy): domain Eukaryota; kingdom Viridiplantae; phylum Streptophyta; class Magnoliopsida; order Brassicales; family Brassicaceae; genus Cardamine; species Cardamine flexuosa. The sequence continues at coordinate 16,732,218 of OY743217.1, forward strand.
CTTCAAGCGTTTAGCTTTAGACTTTTGTTATTTATCTGCTTTTTAGTGTATCTTATCTTTGTCCGGGTAATGTGGTTCGTTAGGATTGCATTAACCTGCGTTTTTATTTTTCCATGAAAGCTCATCGGTTACATGCTTTTCCCTAGAGGAAAGTCTTTAATCCGGTAACTTAATATATGGGGTTTGACGACAAAAAAAAGAGAGACCTTTTGTATATAAAAATTTCGTTACCTTTGTTTCTTGAAATCTTTCTAGACACCTTTCCTGATAGTCCCAACGCATTCCACTACCAAAACAATCCAAATATTATAAATCTTGATAAATAAAGATAGGAGCACATATGCTAAATTGATTAAACATGATGAAAGAGGAAAAATATCTTCCACAATGAATTCATAGAAAAGTTTACTTCTGGCAGATCGATGGAGGAAAAAAGAAAAAGCAAGCATACTTATATATATACCTCCTTGACTTGGTTTGGGTCTGCAGAAGACATACTCAGTCACAATACCATTAGATCATCCTCATTGGTAATATTATAAGGGTGTCTTTAAACATATTAAATAATGAAAAAAAGAAATTGACTGTTTTTAGATATGTGAATAGTTATGACTAGTGTGTATAATAAGACACTTTAGACCCTTTAAAATAGAGTGTCTTTAAATTTTAATGTTAATTTTACTTTAAAGACACCCATGATAACATAGGGGATCATTTCCTTGGTTTAGACGCCAGAGGGATGCCTCTGTGATTTGCGTTTCCATGAAAACTCTGTATTATTTTAAGAATACGGCAGCAAGCTGGTTAAAGTTATCTATGGAGTTACCCTCTAGGTTGACGAACCATTCTAGAGCAGTGCCCACGAGGTGTTTGGCGAACAGACGACAGTATTCTGGTTTGATTTTGTCGACCAAGTGTGCTCGTGAGATTGCGAAGCCAAACAGACTTAGGTGCGCTCTGGGGTTAGTGTTCCCGTTGTATTCAGGAAATCTTAATTTCCCAAAATCCCGGAGGGTGCAGAGGCGATCCTGTTAGTGAACAGGATATGCCTTGTTTTCTCGATCACTCAATCAATTTTGGGAGCTGTGCTGATAGCAGTGTGCATGGCAGATTGTATCTGTCGCAGATCCGCGTTGGTCCGGGTTGCGTAGTCCCGTAATGACTCGAGGTCAATCACATTATTATGATTAACTCTCGGGTTGTTAAATTGCTGTGCAACTGCCTGCAAAGTTGGCTGCTGCCATTCTGTTGTTCCATAGGCTGATCCAAGGATCGGGAGGTCTGGTAAACGGCTGTTGTTTGAGGGAATAAAATTCCATGATGGCCTGCCGGATTCGCGACTTGCCATTATCGGCGGGGGAGTTGGCAGTCCTGTTACGGACGATATTCCGTTAGCCGGTGTTGAGTTCCTGAACAAAGGTGCATGAACTACTGACGGGGGGAAAACTGACAGCATCCTAACATTTGTTGGGGTCACGAACTGTCCTGCTGTGACTGATGCGTTTACATGCAAAAATCCTAGGGTTGTTCGTGGTGGTGGACTGGTATTTAACCTATGACATCCAAGTGGACCGGAAGGTTGGGTGGATGTCGAAGGAGCATCTGGTCTTGTTGACTCGTTGATGCGGTAGATAAGGTCCCTCTCCTATTGTTTGGTGCGCTGAGCGAGAGCTCCTGTTCAAATTTTCTTGGAGGTTGGCCTTTTCTACCAAGGTGCTGAGCATTCTGCGGATTTCTGCTAGCTCATCGGTAGGTTGTCTACCGGTCTCAGGGGTTTAGGTATGTATCTGATCCCCAGTGTTAATTGGCTGAGGAGCGCTTGGTGCTTCCTGACAGATCCATACTGCCGATCTTCCATAAGGAGGGCTTTGGCGTGTAGATCTGGTTCCTACAGTTGGATTACGGAGCGTTGCGCCTATTCCAGCTGCAGTTTGGTTTTGTTGTGTTGACGCATCTGGAAAAGTTACTGCACCTTATCTCTGGAAGAGTTACTGCACCCTATCTCCAAGCATCTGGAAAACTGTTTTGATGTAGTTCATGCTCGCTCTGTTTGCCGCTCGTGGCGATCCTCATTTTCGTTTCCATGTTGCTTATTACGGCAGAGTTATTCTCTTCCCACATTCGCCAATTCCCTCGCAAAAGCAAAGACTTGTGCACCCTCGAGAAGATCCCTTTGTTCCTCTTTAGAGTTCAAACTCCTGCTTATGTTGCTTTGCTGCCATCCGAGTATTTTCTGGGAGGAATAGGCAGACATGAGTCAGAGGATCATATGGAGATTCCATCTCCATTTCAATGTTCAGTGAAAGTGAAGCTCCGAGGATCTGATCCAACCTTAATGAACATGCTTGACTGCCAGATCCTCCCTCTTGGCCATCAGTACAGAATGATCGGTTGGGATCCGAAAGATTGGACAAAAGGCATAGCTTTTCTTCCGCTAAACAAGGAGAGAGGAGGAGGAGAATTTTTTGTGCTCCTCTACTACAATAATAAGTGGTTGATGTTAACAAGTGCCGAAATGAGATGGATTCGGCTTGAGAAAGTTTCAGATGCTTCGTTCAAGAATTTAGTGGCTTTTAGAGGCAGATTTTATGCATTCTTCAGATGCATTCGTTCAAGAAAATCGTTAACTCAGCTAACGGTGTGCTATTTTGGCAAGTAAATGAAAGTTATGTTAATTTGTTTGAAAGTCAAAGATAGTTTGTGCTTTTTTTGGCCAGCTAAAGAGTTGGGGCTTTTTTGACAATTCCTGACAAGTTTAGTGTTTTCTTGGCCGAATTTCTGATGTTTTAATCTCGCACCAAAACGACATCGTTTAACTTAACGACCATCTTAAACGTCTGTTAAAAAAAATCGTTAACTCAACTAACGGTGTGCCATTTTGGTAAGTCAGTCAAAGTTATGTTAATTTATTCGAAAATCAAAAATAGTTTGGGCTTTTTGTGGCCAGCCAAAAAGTTGGAGTTTGTGTTTTTGCAATTACTGACAAGTTTAGTGTTTTTTTGACTGAATTCTCCTTATTTATCATATGCCTTGGAGCCAAAGTTCTTTTTTTCTTTTTGTGTAGACATTAGTAGAACTACAGTTAAATCTCTATAAATTAATACCTCGCTAAATTAAGAATTTTCTTTGGTCCTAAATTGATATTTTGGCCTAAATATCACTTGTATAAATTAATAATTACGATAAATTAATAAAATTTTATAAAATATATTAGTCTCAATATTATTAGTTTATAGATTTTTTACCGTATACAGTTTATATTCGTCTTTTAAATATGGTGTATGCTTTGGATAGTGATTGGTAAGGTTTGGGTTCTGTTGTGTTTTTTTACATTTGTATCAATGAAGCAAATTTGAGGTTTAGGCGTGTGACTTTACTGTGATTCAGGAATCTTTCAAGAAAGAAACAACAAATTTCCGGTTTTGGCTATCCGACTTGAGCGTCATGCTGAAAATATGTGAGACATACTGTCGGTTTTGGTTTAAATTAGATTTTGTGATCTCTGATGCTACCCGTTGTTCTTGAGTTTGTATCTTGTGTCAATGTAATATGATGAAGACTAGAACACTCTCAAACCTGTATTCTTTGTACCACGTTATCTTGTCGAAATTTTACCTAAGGCTTTTGAAAGAAAGTCGTATTCGTCCCAAAATCGGATGAATAGGCAAACTCCAAATTGCCAATCTGCAGCGGATACACAATGGTCAATGATGGCCTCTGACCCATAGCTACAAACTTGAAAGAAGGAACCTAAACCTTGTGAGGTAAGTCATATGTACCTCTTATTCATGTCTTGGTGCCAAAGTTGTTCGCACACGAGATGAAATCAGCTTCAGCTCTTTCTTTTTAAGTGAACACTAGTACAACTATGCTATTGCAAGAATAATCAAAACTATAGAAGATCATGTTTTTGTTGGAACATAGTGTATAAAGTGTTGAGACTTTAGAAACTAACTAATAGATGCTTCTGATACATAAGCAGAGTCTTTTTTTTAGATCATGCTTTTTTTGTTGTCCAAAGGTCGAGAGATATATGTTTCTGTATGAACTTCATTTACAGACTATAGTAATTACTATAGTGTCTAGGGTTCCTGGAGAAATCTTCTGGGTTCTATATTAATTCGGCAAAGTTGTCACCTTTATAATTTACTTGTGCTTAAATATGATTTTCACATTTTGTTGTTGATTAATTGGTAACTTTCGGCTAATGCAATATTCGTTTCATTGATTCAATAACTCTCAAGCAAGTGGTTTCTATTAGAGATACTAAAGTTTAATTTACAATATTTGTTTTCCTTTCTTATATATTCAACCTCTGTATAAGTGTAATCTCTTCCCTATAATGGAAAATCATCACCAAAGTCTGAAAGTGAGATTTGAACTTGGTTTTACATGTGTATGGTTTTAAATTAGTTTTAAATTACAAGTTTCTTGAACCCTACCTTTGTAATATTTTTTTTCAGATTTTGAAATTGTAACATGGCAGAAGAAGTATCATCCATGATGCCAGATTGGTCTCAGCTCCCTGAATACCTACTGCACCTTATCTCCAAGCATCTGGAAAACTGTTTCGATGTTGTTCATGCTCGCTCTGTTTGCTGCTCGTGGCGATCATCATTTCCGTTTCCTTGTTGCTTATTACGCCAGAGTTATTCTCTTCCCACGTTCGCCAATTCCCCTCGAGAAGATCCCTTTGTTCCTCTTTAGAGTTCGAACTCCTGCTGCTGCTGCTTCGTTGCCATCCATGTATTTTCTGGGAGGAATAGGCCTAGATAAGTCAGAGGATCATATAGAGCTTCCACCTCCACTTCAATGTTCAGTGAAAGTGAAGCTCCGAAGATCTGATCCAACCTTAATGAACATGCTTGAATGCCAGATCCTCCCTCTTGGCCATCACTGAAGATTGTACAAAAGGCATAGCTTTTCTTCCACTAAACAAGGAGGGGGGGAGGAGGAGAATTTGTTGTGCTCCTCTACTAGTATAATAAGTGGTTGATCTTAACAAGTGCGGAAATGAGATGGATCCGGCTTGAGAATGCTTCAGATGCTTCGTTCAAGAATTTAGTGGCTTTTAGAGGCAGATTTTATGCATCATTTTATAACGGGGACATTTTCATTTTAGATCCTTATTCGCTGCAATGGACTTCCTTGATATCCTCACCGCCTCTGAGGTCACAGAAGTTTCTCATTCCATCTGGCAATGATGAGCTTTTCCTTGTTGAGAAATTCAACCCATTTCCTGAAGCCCAGATGACAAGGCTGGCATATGGGTTGAGGTCACTGATTTGGGAGACCGTGTTTTGTTTATTGGACATTTTGGAAATGTCTGCTGCTATGCTAAGGAGCTCCCAAATGGCTGTGGTTTGAGTGGGAACTCAATTTTGTTCACCAATGTAACTTTTCTGTATAAATATGGAGTAGATACAGGAAGAGCGGAAGACGTCCTCAGTATTTGGAGATTCTCAAGAGACATACGAGTGACGATGCTCAACACATTCCCGGTTCTGTCTCTCCGCCTTGAGTGCCAAGCTGAATATCTTGCTTTGAATACTTGACACTTACTGTTGCTTCTGTTTTTATTAGTTTTTTTTTTGTGATATCTGATGTCACCCATTGTTATGGAGTCTGTATCTTGTGTCAAGGTGATATTTAAGTTTTAATATTTTCATGTTCTAAATCTAAACTTCTCAAGGCTCTGTTATTTGTTCAACGTGATCATTTGTTTAAACAGAACTCGGTATAGCTGATCTGCTGCAGTTATCACTGTTCTACAGTGATAATGTATCGCCTCTGATCCATGGGTATTATGGCTACAAACTTGAAAGATTGTACAATGCTGGATCATAAGATGTGTCATTTGTACATTGGTGCCAAAGTTGAGATGAAATCCATCTTCAGGGCATTCTTGGTTACTAAACAAGTGTACTCTTTTAAAGTTGGTTTACCTAATCGGTTTAACATAACCAAACCAAAATAGCCGGTACAGATTTAAAAGAGCCAAAATTAAAATGATGAACCGAGTCGATTTAGGGTACTTCTTCTTCTTCATCTTGGTTTAAGTCCAGTTGATGAATTCAAGAGAGCCGTGTTGAGAAATTGGTTTCGTGTTTTCACCAAATTGACAAAATTTGTTTATCTATTCGTAGTTTCCATTGATTTCTGATTTTTAGAATTTTGCCATGGACATTGATGTCGGACCCGTTGATCCATCTATACTCTACGAACAAGATCTCCATGTTTCTTCTGCTGTTTGGGAAGGACAGGTTTTGTTTCTAAATCCCTCTTCTTTTTTCTCCAAATTTTGAATTTTGAATTTAGGGTTAATCTTATTACACATTTATTTCCCCTTAGGAACGAGGTCTTCTTCGTTGTCAAGAACACACTTCATTACTTCATCAATGGAAACTCACCGATGAACAAATTAAGCTCGTTGACAAAGCTGGTTTCGGATTCTTCCGCAAAATCGGTCCAATGACTTTAAACAATTCGTTAATCTCTGCACTCGTTGAGCGTTGGAGAAGAGAAACCAACACATTTCACCTTTCTTTAGGAGAAATGAGTATAACCTTAGATGAAGTTGCTTTAGTACTTGGACTTGAGATTGATGGAGATCCCATTGTTGGTTCTAAAGTAGGAGATGAAGTTGCTATGGATATGTGTGGTAGACTTTTAGGGAAATTACCATCTGCTGCTAATAAAGAAGTTAACTGTTCTAGGGTTAAGCTTAATTGGCTTAAAAGAACTTTCTCTGAGTGCCCTGAAGATGCTTCTTTTGAAGATGTTAAACGTCACACGAGAGCTTATTTGTTGTATCTTATTGGTAGTACCATTTTTGCTACCACTGATGGTGATAAAGTCTCTGTTAAGTATTTGCCTTTGTTTGAGGATTTTGATCAAGCCGGAAGATATGCTTGGGGTGCTGCAGCTTTGGCTTGCCTTTACCGTGCGCTTGGTAATGCGTCGCTTAAGTCTCAGAGCAACATTTGCGGCTGCTTGACATTGCTACAGGTCATTATCTTTCTTTTGCGGTTTAGGGGATGTAACATAGTTTTTGCTAATGATTATCTCATATGTGTAATGTGTAGTGTTGGAGTTATTTTCACTTGGATATCAGTAGACCGGAGAAATCTGAAGCGTGTTTCCCGCTTGCTCTTTTGTGGAAAGGTAAAGGCAGCAGATTGAAAACCGACTTATCTGAGTATCGTAGAGAGCTTGACGATCTTGATCCAAGCAAGGTAAACCATTCAGTGCACTGTTAGGAATTAGTTTGTTGCTCTTCTTGTTGATTGATGGTTGTGAAAATGCAGATTACTTGGTGTCCGTACGAAAGGTTTGAGAACATGGTCCCTCCACAAATCAGAGCCAAGCTGAGTCTAGGAAGATCGAAAACAACTCTTGTATGCTTTGAGAAAATAGAGCTACATTTTCCGGATAGGTGTCTAAGGCAGTTTGGGAAACGACAGCCGATACCTCAGAGAGTGAAACGCCGTGACAGAAAGAACCGTAGGCTTGATGACTTGGACACATCAATGAGTCTAGCGTGCGAGGAATGGGCTGAACGTGGGCATCACATCGTGGACAGTCCTGGAGGTGGTAATGTGGTGGATGAAGGAGCTTACATGGAATGGTATGCTCGGATCAGTATCACCAAACTATACCGTGAAGCGTTTCTCGAGTCCCAAGTCATGAATATGGTAAACAAAGATGAATCTTTTATCATTTTTTGTCTTTTTATATATTTGAAACCTTGAAAAATTGATGTACATCTGTTTTGTGTTAGATTGCTTGTATGAGGGAATATGAGGAAGCTGCTTCAGGGATATCGATTGAGAGATTGTCTCCGGTAGAGAGGGAAGTGATGGAGAGTGTGAAAGATACGTTTGCTAATAATTTGACATTTGGAGGATGGCAAGAGGTGGCTGTTAACAGTGGTTATGGGAAGCGCCGGCGTCGGAATGAACAAACTCCGACTATGACAAGTAATGGTGGTGTTGGTAATGATCTTTCATCTCTTTTGCTTCAGAAGGACACATGAATCTTTAAAATGTTGCAGTGTTTTATGTATAAATTATTGGTAATATGGTTAGAAAGACAATGGCCAGAATTAGAAAACCAGTTACTTCTGTAGTTTTAAGTTTTAACTATAATACAACAGAACATGAAATTTGGCCAAAGACATAAAAAACTGACCAATAAAAAACCGAATTTAATACAAATTTTGGATGGTTAAAGGCTTGGAAGCCCAAATCCCGTGCTTCTTGGGACTTTGGTTAGCACCGACCCTGATTCGGTCCAAATTCTAATTAGGTGAAGGAATAATTAAGAACTTTGATCAGGTTTTCATGTTTCTCCGTTCCGATAAGCAGAGATGAATAGTGATCACATCCCAACTGATATCATCCTCGATATACTCTCGAGATTGCCTTCAAAGTCAATCGGAAATTTTATGTGTGTGTCGAAGCAATGGGATGACATGCTTCACGATCTACACTTCTCCAAGTTGTTCTTGACCAGGGCCTCAGCTCGTCCACGTCTCTTATTTGCGGTCCAACACCGATACTTTGCGTGGAGCTTCTACTCGTCGTCGTCTCTTGAAGTTCATACAAAGTTCATAAGCAAATGCGATTTTAGCTATGGTTGTGGTTTGATCTATTTCCCTAAGATGCGGATTCCAAACGAGGATAAGCAAGCAGCCGCGTGTGATATGTAATCCTGTCACATGACAGTATAAGATCTTACCTGAACTGAGAACAGACATATATTACTATAGCTATTTAGGGTTTGATCCTATTGACAAGCAATTCAAGTTATTGGTCATGAATCCTAACTCTGGTAATCATATTTTGACATTAGGAGATGAAAAACTAATGATGTGGAGGAAGATTCGATGTCCATTCACACATAGGCCTTTAAGGGAAATGATATGCATTAATGGTGTTTTGTATTACTTAGCTTATCATTATGATGGTGGAATCTCTTATGTGATAGTTTGCTTTGATGTTAGGTCTGAGATATTCAAGTTCTTAGACTCCCCGTCCCATCTGAAACATACTAAATTGATATACTATAAGGGTAAATTAGGTGCGATTAGTCTGAAGAATATCATGAATGTAGTCTCTAAGTTGTGGATGTGGGTTCTAGAGGATATCGACAAGCAGGAATGGTCGAAATATGTCTACACTTTTCCCGAGGATGTAATCCCTGACAGCTACAGTATTTCCGTTGCTGGAGTAACCGCTAGAGGTGAAATTGTTTTGTTTATAAAAAACAAAACCGTTTGATGTTTTCTACTTAAATACTGAAAGGAACACTCTCCATTGCGATGTACTATATGGTAAACATCAAGTGGTGGGGGATCCTCAGAAGACCATATAGAGGACCTTAACTTTGATATTATGAAGACAACATCTATAATGCCACCACCAGAACAGACGCATATACCCACAAGATCATCAAGTGAAGACTGGAAAATACCATCAAGTGAAAAGCTTCAAGCTAAAGGTAATGCATCTTACTCTTCTAAGATAACTAAATCTCATCTTTGACCTAACCCTGTGTGATGTTTTATAGAATGAAAAAGCCATCATCACTCAAGGAGTGATCTAGGGGAGACTCTCCCGTGTAAAGGGCTGGCTCAAAGGTATAGACATTACTGATGTGGTTGTAGCTGCTGCAGTTGTCCTATTCTACAACCTAGAGGCTACAACAGAGCTGATGAACCTGGTCTACTCATACATCAATGCAATCATCACAGCTTTTATGAACTAAGAGAAATCATCGAATTTTTAACCTTAAATTTTGAATTTCTATTGATTCCTTGAATGATTGGAAAGAAAACAAAAATTGACGTGGTTTTTTCAGTTTTATTTAGAATCATTAGAAACGTTGATTCAGAATAATTAAAGGACATTGCAATTGTCTATCATGTCAATGGATACATCATACATGTAACAACTTATTCTTGTCTACTCTGTTCCTTTTTCATCAGAGTATCATAGAACTTGATGAATGCTGAACAAGAACTGAAACTTAAAAGTGATGCAGAACTGAGACAGAGAAATATAAATGATTGAGATGTAGAGCTGATTAAAGAAGAGTGATGCAGAGCAAATAAGAGAGAAGACACATGAGACTTAACGAGTTCACGCCTCCAATGCATCTCTCGGAATCCACTAAACCACTTGAAGAGATTACAGCTTTGTTCTCTCTCACCCTCTCCACTAAACCTAACTTTCGTTGAACCTGTTCATGTCAGGTTTAAATTCCTGCCAAATTGCACAGGTTAAGAGCAACTTTTCCCTTATGAACCAAACCTGTATAGCAAATCCACTTGACCAGACAGTGGCAGAGTACTCTTTAGGTCCTCATTAAGGTTAGATTAGATGCAAGTTCATTTGCCTCCTTCGTAGAGATACACTCATCTTGATCTCCACCTTTCTCCATTATAGCCCTACAATTATTCACAAAATCTGATCACAATATACAAGAAATAGCCTACAATAATTCACAAAATCTTATCACAATATACAAAACACAACTGCGTCAAGCAGCTCATCAAGACTCGTGTCAGGATCCCTATTAAGAAATTGCAAAAAAAGAAAGAAAAAAAGATTGTAAGATAAGGTTATGACGAAACCAACAAATCAACCTCCCTCACCGGAAATACTTCTTACCTCTTGAATGTCTGAAGTATAGGCATTCTCTGCATAATCAGCCTCAGGCCTATAAAACCTTCTCGCTTCAACCCAAAAGGAACCCAAATCAGCCTTTCGATATCTCTTCAAGACAAATTTTCTCATCTGTGAGACTAACAAGAAGAGGAATCTCAGCAAAGCGTGTTTCATATTTCATTGCTGTCTTGTCCAAATCAGTAGAGATCAATATCACTGGTGACCCATCTTCAAAACTAGATATACGCCAAGTCTCAACCCGTCCGAAAGACTGACACCTAACACCCTTTCGTTTCTCTCTGAAATGAATAGATCACAAATCTCCGACATCTCCACAACCTGTGAAACTCCATCTGAATCATGTAAAATGAAATCTGTTAGCCTCCTAGTTAAACGAAGCGGATCATCGCTCGGCAATGCGAAAAACTCATGCTCCACAATCTGTTGCTTCTTTGCCACAACTGTATATACAAGTTTAATATTTGGTTTAACAGTTGAACAAAGGGTACCTTACAAAACTGATGCTCTGTTGCTTACTGTGAAGAATGAGTTCAATTATAATAAGCATTTCCTAAAACCAACTTAGATTCTCTATTCTCAGAGAAGGGACTATGATTAAACCAATCATACATAGCAAAGATTAGGATTAGGACTACGTAGGTACCCATATCACCCACTTCACTTATAAGGGATTGCTTGAGAACTGATTGATAATTCTCAGGCAACTTAATAAGCACACACTCTTCGAAATCATCAGCACACCTGCAAACATTACAAATATATGTCTCAGATGATTAGACAATCGATTTTATAATTTCCTTTTTTGGGTAATACTGTGATGCTCGGAAGTCTAATTAGAAACATAGAACCAAAATATATCTAATTTAGAGAACCCAACAGAACCAAAAAATTAGGGTTTTACCCACCAATTCCATCCGACAAGAGCTCCTTCGTACTGAAGAATCTCCTTGCGCCGCCGCCATGCCCCTCTTCAACAGCTCAACAACGTCCCATGTCGAAATCAAAATCCGCCGACCCCAAATCCGAATTAAAATCGGTTAGACATTGAAACAAAATTTATCTGAACCGAATTAAACCAAAATTGGTTTGGATATTCCCTTTTTAGGTTTCCCATCGTATTTCCTTATTTATATGTGACTTCACCTCCTCTGGGTTTTCACTCGGTTTTCTTTCTCTACAAGCAAAAAAGAACACAATCCTTTTTCTCTTTGTCTGAAGTCTGTGAAATCGAGAAAAATGGTGAAACGGGGAGGCACGAAGAGGAAGATTCCAATAGAGAAGATCACCAAAAAACTTTCCATACCTCCTACTTTCACGAAACGCCGTGACGGTCTTTTTAGTAAAGCCTCTCAGCTTTGTCTTCTCTCCGGCGCACAAATCGCAATTTTGGTGACTCCTCTGTCTTCGGAGTCCAATGTCTCTTTCTACTCCTTTGGCCACTCCTCCGTTGATGATGTTGTCTCCGCTTATCTCTCCGGACAACGTCACGTTCCTGTTCTGGAAGGAAACAACGAACAGACGAGGGAAGACGTTGGTGTTTGCTTGACTCGGAAGGATCTAGGGTTAGGGAATTGGTGGGAAGACGAGAGCCTTAACAGATCTGAGAATCCCGAAGAACTGAGTGACGCGATGGACTCCATGTGGACGTTGTTGAGTGATCTCAAGGGATTGAAGAGCAAAGTCGTCAATAATGATCATCAAGCTTTCGTTGATGATAATGAGGACTTGAAGAAGAATGAGAAGATCGATGCTTTTTTCGACAACGGAACTCCTCAAGAGCCGAATCAAATTCAAACCCTAATTCTTCAGTCCACTACTTGTCCTGCAATTCCTGATGATGATTTCCCTGAAAATTACGACAACATCAGTGAAGAGCAGTGTCAGATCAACGCGATTTGTGAGAGTTTTCGTGTTTCAGATTACAGTAACACTTTATTACCTCAAGAAAACAACAACGCGGCTTTACCTGAAAGCTACTTGGATTACGCTCAAGATATTGATTTTGATATTGATCAACTCGATTATATTTTTGAGAATCTTGAAGAGGTTGCTACAGATGTTTGGAGTAAATCTCAACTTCTTGATGCTGATCTTGTCTCAATGCAGACAACAACAACGGATACAATGATGTCCTCTTACTTGGAAGGCTTTGAAGATTTAGATGATCTCCAGTTTCCTCTGATTTTTCCAACTTACCAACCATCGTACCACTTTCAAGATGATGATCTCTGCAATTTTTCCATTTAACTTTCTTCATGTACGTGTATGTCTTTTATTTTAGATAAGTGTTATCATGTAATGTAATGAACCAAGGATTCGGGAAATTGATCGAACTGAAACTGGTTCAGCTTCTGTTTGGTTTAATGCTATATGATTTGACTTCTGTTTCTATGTTTTGCATTTGTTGTCACTCTTTTATCTACTTATGGCTTATCTTATCTGGTTCATTAAATTAGGTAGCTAACCAAAAAGGTAATCATCATAGAATCAATAAGCATTTATTTACAACACAAGCATAACCAATATATAAATCTCTAAGAAGTAAGAAGACACATCATCATTATGTATCCAATTCAACCTTTTCCCTCAAAATATATACGTCTGCTGCAGATACTCTCCAAGAGACATCCAGTCCTTGTTTTTTTCTGAAACACCCATGTTTAATAATCCCGCATTGTCCTGCTTCAGAAGATAGATTACTGTTTCTTTATGTTTGGACACTAATGGCAGTAGGAAACAACACAAAAGATAAGATACCGTTGGTTTCTGCGAATTCTTGTTAAGATAATGTTTGCTTCTTCTCTCTGTGTATAAGAAGAAATGCGCATTTGCAAGTGAAGAACAGAAGGAGAGTAGCGAGAAAGAATACAACGAGAGACTCCACCACAATCACAGATTCTAGAACTTCGACCAAGTGCGCAAAAGGTATTTGAACCGGAAAAATTAGAGATTCATTTCCTGAAACATCCTTCAATGGCGTGTATCTAAGGAGGACCATGACCTGGCTAACAAAGGTTTAAAGACAAAGATTATCAAACTGTCAAATACCTATCTATCAACAAAACATAAAAAGAAATCCCCCTTTCATTCCTTACTTGCGAGAAACCGAGAATGCTCGCATTGTCGCCAGCAAAATAGTTGTTTTCCAGTGGATTGAAAGAGATCTTCCCAAACATTTACTGGATCATCGTAGGCTCTTGGAAAGTATCTAAAAAAGATGCAAGTTAAAAACACAACTTGTTCTAAACCAGTGAGAGAGAGGTCAAAACGAGACTTACTGCTATACATGTTTACGTCAAAAGGGCAAGGGTTGATATATTTATTGTCAAAAGATATGCACATTTGACCTCCATGGCCACATAGCTACCAGTATATGTCCCATCATTATTATCGACAAAGTCTCATGTAGTGAAACTTGATGTGTTAGCTGAGGTGATCTCTAACTTTAGCCGAGATGGCTGTGAAGGCACATGATTGTCCAAGTATAGAATGACACTCTTTGAAGTATATATCCAAGTGTAGAATGACAGTAGCTGTATAATAATATATTAAAACCTTCTTATTTGTTGTACATTGAATTTGATATTAATGCACAAAAATTGTTTATTTAAACTAATTATATCATGCTTTGCCTAGTTGATAAATGGTGTAACCGTATTTAAATATATGTTTATTATAAGCTTCAAATTTTGTCTTCATATACTTCTTATGCCAGCTAATTATAGCATGCATTGGCCGTTTTTATATAACTGTAGTTAGTAAATTTTTGTTATCATTTTTTTCTTTTGTAACTGCTAAGTCAACATTCACACTTTTTCCATTTCTTGTTTGAAAAAAATATTGTATTTGTAAATAACGTATCTATAAAAAGTGGACAATAGCTATATAATTCATTAGTTTCTTATAATTTATTATACATTCATATTAACCAGACAAGCTTTTTATACCAACTAATTATACCATGCATTGGCTATTTTCTAAAAGGTATACTTGTAAATTATATGTATATTTAGTATAATCTTCAAATTTTGTCTTCATATACTGTTTATGCCAACTAATTATAACATGCATTGGTCATTTTTCTAACATTAATTAAATTTTGTCCTTACTTCATTTCTTTTCTGACTGTTAAGTCAACAACATACACATTTTTTTCATTTCTTGTCAGAAAAGAAGTTTGGTTTTGTAAAAATTATAACGTATATATCCTAAATTTTGTCACTATTCTATAAACAAATTTCAAAATGTTAACTAGCTTTATTTAAAATGTGTATTTAAGTAGAAAACTTTTTGTTCTCCAGCTTTTGGCTTTAAATTTTGTTTTCTGTCAGAATTTTTTTCTTAATTTATTAATTTGAGTAAATATAATTTTTCTTATGGAAAACTTCTTATTTTGTATTTTTACTGTCCCACGCAAAATATTTATAAATAATATTATTTCAGTATTCGCTCGTAAAACTGTTACAAAAAATACCGTTTGAAATGTTCGCACCTAAAAATGTTACAAAAAAATACCGTTTGAAATGTTCGCGCTTAAAAAATAATTTTAACAAACTAAGCCAAGTAATTTTTACTTAACTGTTAAGCACATATTAGGATGCTAACTCTATTTAATAATTTTTTGTCTTAATCATTATGTTTGATATAAACAACTGAGTCGAGAACTTGAAATCTCATCATATATATCAGAAAGTTTTATGTTTCCTCTAATTCTCAAAAACAAAACAGTACTATATTTTGAGTTCTAAATCTCCATTTCATTTCAATGGATGCAAAGAGAGAATTGGCACAAGAGAAAGGTATGAGTTATTTTATGTGCATATACAGTATTATATCTATGACTTCATCATAAAAATATTGTATGCTGCAAACTTACTTGCAGTTTAATGATGTCTTGAAATCTAAAAATTGTTTTCCAGATAGTTTGTGTCTGTATTTTTCCACCCATAAATCATCTTATATACTATAGATCACATTAAATTCTTATATGGGGGGGGGGGGGGTGGAAGAAAAAAAAGAATAGAAAAGATAACATAACAAAATAATAGTACATGTAACTGTGTAAGAGGCCATGATGATTGATTCATAAGATTAGGATGATGAGGATAGGTGAATTTTTTTTGAGTGAAAATTATAATTTAAGAGAGAATTAGTTTTATAATTTTTAGTTGCTTAATTTTTGGTTTATTATTATTTAAAATATTTGGACCATATTTATTTTAGAGAGGAAAACAGTGTAAATAGTCACTCAATTTTATTTTTTTCAAATCTATTTCAGAATGACAAGAAACTGAAGAAGGTTGCAACATCGGAAAATCAAATGGATGGTACTAGAGACTGTAGCAGTGGTGAAGGGCTAGCCAACAATTTGCATCTTGATGTAAGTGTACATGATCTCTAAAATATTGGAAATAAAATAAAATAAAAAATGTATGGTGAATAGAGGTTTTTTGTTGTTATTGTGATCTTATATTTAACATAGCTTTCATATTTAATTTGGTGGATGAACAAATTCTTTTTATATCTAGGAAAATGAATTGGTGGAAGTTCACGTAAGAAGGGTTCAAGAAATAAGTAAGAGTAGAGACAAAGAAAACGCCATATTTGACCTTAACGAACCTGCTTGGCCAAACGAAGAAACACTTTCAAACACATCTAAGGTTAACATTTGTCTTGGACCAAATGTTTGGTTAAATACTTGGATGATGTTTTTAACTTTTTATTTTATTTTGTAGAACAATGGAGAAAATTTGAAAGATTGTGAGCATTCTTGGATATGGAAGCAAGGTTATGGCCATCATTGCTGGATATGTGGCGTTATTGACAAGGTCAGTAATTATTTCATTAAGTTAGAAATTAACTAATAACATTAGATCAAAAACCTAATTATTTTAGTATAGAAATTTTTACAGTTAAATAAAGCATATGATTTTATTAACTTAATTAAAAAATTTCAAGGTTGTAACAAATTTTGTTGGTTAAATAATAAAAACTTAAAGCACATGATTTAACATATATTAAAAAAAAGTTAAGAAAACACAAACTTTGGTTGTTTTTTTTATCCGGTTCAAAAACTTTTTGAGTTCTATAAAAGATTTTTATATAACTCACAATCGTAACCAGTCCGACCTTTTGGTCCAGTCCATGTTTAAAAAAAAAGGCTACATGATCACATTTTTAACTTTAGTGTAAATCACATTTTTTATGATCAGAATCATCAAGTGCCACCCGGATTTGATGGGAGCAACTACAAAGATATAAAGTTGAGAGTTCTTAAAGAAGGGTTTGCAGGAACTGGCATTTTCCCTCAACGTATGCATCAAAGTTACATGTTGCCTCATCACATCGAGATACTTAACTTCTTATGCACTAACTTGGCCGTAGAAAACCCTAATGGCTGCATTTTAGCTCAAGCTCCACTATCCGAGAAGACGTTCCTAATGATCAGTTTCATCGATGGATACCTTGCAAAGCACGCAAATACTAAACCTCTATTTGTGCTTCCAAAATCAATGATCAACTTCTGGAAGAAAGAGTTTAATAGATTAGAGGTGAATGACGTTCTACTGCTTGATTTCTACTCGGAAAAAGCGAATAGCCGATCTCACCAATTTCACCTTTTGAACCAATGGATCACGGGCCGGAGTATTCTCTTCTTGGGCCATAGGCAATTCTACAACATGTTACTTGATAGCAGTGGCACACAAGCTTCAACTCAATGTAGGGACATTATCTTGAATGTTCCTTCACTTGTTATCTTCGATAGAGGAACTGATCCGAGGAACGAGATGATGAGCTTTCTTCAAGGTATTGCTCGTATCAAGACCCCACTAAAAGTTTTACTCACAGGGACACTCTATCAAAACCACATCACAGAGGTTTTCAAGGTTCTTGATGTTGCCTTCCCCGAGTTTCTGAAACGTAATAATATTGGGAAAAATATCAGAAGGTTTTTGGAAGTTGATGATGAAGCTGATGGTCCTTCAACGATAAAACTGTTCGGTAAATTGGAGGAAAGTTTTCTTCGCCAAGATCATACTGAAGATGGTGACAAGAGCGGTTACTTAACGGAACTAAGAAAGTTAACTAACAAGGTTATCTATAACTACAGAAGAGAGTTTCTTCTTGAAGTCCCGGTCTTGATAGACTTCACGGTGGTCTTAAAACCGACACTAAGCCAAATGTCAGCATGGAAGGTTGAAAGAAATTCGAAAGGAAAGGGTTTCAAAACATACTCTACGTTGAGTGGAATCACACTTCATCCAGCTCTATGTGCATTCTCCAATAGGTTAAGAGGTCTTCCCGCTCCAAAAGATGATGAGATGGATGAGATTCTCAAAGACATTGACGTAAACGATGGTGTCAAGACAAAGTTCTTCCTTGGTTTAGTGAAGTTATGTGGCTCTACGAATGAGAAGATTCTTGTTGTGAGCCAATATGTCATCCCATTGATATTTCTCCAAAGAGTCATGGCTAAGATCAATGGCTGGAAAGATGGAAAAGAAACCTTCATGATCAAACATGATACAAAGGTTTCAGCTCGAGAAGTCTTAATCAATCAGTTCAACAACTCGGCTGATGCGAAAGTCTTCTTCGCATCCATCAAAGCATGTAGTGAGGATATCACTCTTACTTGTGCAACAAGGATTGTAATGCTTGACATTATCACAAATCCTTGTATGGATCGACAAGCCATAGAGTTATCACATCATCCAGAGCAACAAAAGAAAGTTTGTTCTTATAGGCTTGTGGCTGCGGATACATCAGAAGAAGAAGAGGACATCATTGCAGCTACAAAGGAGACAGTTTCTGGAATATGGTTTGATGGAAAGATATATCCTGTTGATGGAAATTTTCAGATTCCAACTATTGATTGGGAATACTGCAATGATAACTATCTTGCATCTTCTTCCATGAGAGAGGACATCAAAACCATATACAAAAGGTTGGTTTATGGGTTTTGGTTTATATTCTTGATTTATATTATCTATTTGTGTTTTCTAACCAAAGTTTTATGGATTCATTTCAGGTAAAGAAAAAGAGCTTATGGGAAGTTGTTGATGCAACCAATCTATGTTTATGTATTTTATTTTGTTTTCAAGATGGATCAAG
The DNA here is from genome assembly GCA_963555745.1 of Cardamine flexuosa. Taxonomy (NCBI): domain Eukaryota; kingdom Viridiplantae; phylum Streptophyta; class Magnoliopsida; order Brassicales; family Brassicaceae; genus Cardamine; species Cardamine flexuosa. Next base: position 16,751,021 of record OY743217.1, read on the forward strand.
TGGTGTGTACTTCTGTTTTATTTTTATCAGAATCATATATTAATCCTTAATGCCATTAAAAAGTAAAGCCTAAATATTTCATTAGATGTAAAATCGTAAATGTTGATGAGACAAACACACAACACACACACACACACTCAATATTTACACATCTCTTTATCCCTCCCAAAAAAACCTTATACACAAGAAGTTACATTTCTGTTTTTTGTATTAAACCAGAGAGGGACTCAAAACTCCTGCATAAGTGGTCTATCTAATACTATTTCCATCAAAACACAGCTGAATCTTCATAATCTTCTTTTGCATCTCCTTCATTAGCTAATTATCCCATTTTCAGCTTCTTTTTCTTTACCTACCAGAGAGGAACAAAGTTTCCTCCTCTTTCTTCTAATCTAAAAGTCTAAATTCAAAGCACTGTGTTGTCTGATGATAAACTAAATCTGAGGGAAATTCTCTAACTTTGGGTAAAATCCCCGAACTAGGAGTCGCAACATGTAGTTTGCTGTTACCGGGACTGCCAAAGGCAACTACTCAAGCAGGTCGCGAGAGAGTAGAGAACAGAACAACAACATCCTTTTGTGTGTGCAGTTTATGTTTCAGTTCTCATTGTACACACCTTTCTTATGTTTTTCGTTCTCTGCTTCCTTCTGTGCTCTCTTCTTCTCAAACTCGACTTGCTTGCAGTTTTCCTCGTGTGACCGCACAAATATTCTAACAAAGTTTTGCAGGGTGGATACAACTGTAAAATTCAGAATCAAACACAAGGAATTGGTTTCGCATAGGTCCAGGGACATAAAAAACATAACTTCTAAACCCAAATGGAGAATATGAATGAATAGAAAGGAGGAAAAGAAGCCAAACTAGTGAGTTTACATCGAATTCTTACCTTGCTCAAAAGGAACACGAGCTGGATCTTCTCCAAAGTATAACGCCAAAGCATCGGCGCTTCCACCCTAAAAATACCATGAGAAACACACAGTTCAATCATAGCTCCAAGCTTTCTATATGTTAAAAGTAAGTTAAGTGTAGGGAGCCACAGAATCCTTACCACAATAGAATAGAGAGAAGCCAAGGACCTTACTTCTCCTTCAGCAAAGCTAAGAAACTCTTTCAAGTTCTGCATAAACAAGTAAAAGTCTAAAACAGATGATAATATTCGAGCAATCAATAACTAGACAAGCTTCTCAAATAATGTTTATACCATACGAAAGTGTTTTGATATTGGACCATCAGTTTCAGATGCAGTCAACTCTTGCACAACTTTCTCTAACCCTTTGCTGATTGCTTGCATTTCTTCTGCCAGGTATTTTAGTTGAATCTGCCATCAAGGAATGTTTTCAGACCAAAGCGAATTTGAGGTGTTTTTTCTTGAATGCCGAGTTAAAGAAAAGCAAAATTACCTTTGTTGCAGCCTCCAAGCTCACCAGGTCTTTCGGAAAATCAAGTAGCTCTGGAAGTTTCTCGGCGAGCACCTGAAATTACGAGCATGAAAACGTTTTCATGAGAAGAAACTCTTAGCATAACATAAAAATGTAAAGAATATAGTATACTAGTCAAGAACAGAGAGATATTACAAGCATGAACACGTTTTTATGAGAATAAAACTCTTAGCATAACATAAAAATGTAACGACTAATGCATGTAAAAATGTCAAGAACAAAGAGATTTGAACATTTAAACCAAGAAAGAAAAAGAGTGGGAAATGATCGAAAAATCTCCTACCTTACAGAGATAGTGCATCAGAGTCATCTTACTGTTGCGGGATCTAGTGTCAGTGAGTTTCAGAAGACTATCCAAGCGAAATCCGATAGCTGAGCCTGTCAAAAGAGAAGAAATATATAAACAAACTCGTCATCAAACTCTTGAATAAAACCAATGTCTCTCTATAAGGTAAACACTATCTGACAGTCTAAACTACACACAATAGATAGATGCTCACCCCTTGCAGTCCCATGGTTCAAGGCATTGCCCAAGGAAAGTATAGTTTGCATGATTCTTTTTAGTTTAACCGAGCCTCTAACCTGGACAATAGAATATGCAATAGGGTCAGAGTGGAAAATCACCTACGTGAATCTGTGTGGTTCATAAACTATTAAGAAGAACAATCAACTTGCCTCATTGGCTGCATTATGTATAATATTCAAACCTCTTCTAAGATCAGTAACCTGAAGAAAACAGCCATTTACAGAAATAAGAGCCAAGTTTTTAGAAACTATAAACCATTCAAAAAAATACAAACTTCAGTTGATTCTCCTACCTGTGAGTGGAACTGAATTTTGAATGAGAAAACCCTTAGCTTGGTCTCCACTCGAGGAACTTTCAGCAATTCTAGAAAGAACTGTCACAAGAAAAGTCAGAAAATAGCTGTCAGTATGGACATCTTTATGAAAACTCAGAAGATTGTTCAAAGTGGAGGCACCAGACCAACCTGTTCACAACGTCCCAAAGTTTCCTTATTTCCAGTGAACCCCTACGGAAAGCAAGAAAAGCAGTACAGGAGATGTAGCATCAGAATACTCACAAAAGAATCTATCGCCTTATGATAAAAACTTCTAAGTTCTGTGATAAAGAAAATTTTTAGATAAAGAACCAGAAATGAAAATACCTTGAGCAATTCTGCTTCTTCTTTCGTTGGGCAAAACTTGATTAGATTGTCAACTTGATCAACATCTGTCACCGACTCATCCAATGCAAGAACAGAACTCTGTAACCCAAGATCATTCAGGTAAGAAATTACAGTTTAAACAGCTCTTGCATAACAAGATGAGGGCAGATTCAATTTTGTATCAACCGAGCAGTGGAGCTTAAGACAGAAACCAAGTAAAGAACTTGCCGAGCAATATCTTGCAAGAGTAATCTTTGTGCTTACCATCAAGTCAGGCAAAGGTATTTTAACTTTGGAAAGCATAATCTCACAGTTGTATGCTCGTCTGAGCTCAATCTGCAAAACTAATAGAAAAAGTTAAGAGGACGGAAATAGAGCAACTGTCAATGGATCTTAATCTCATGCTGTGAAACTTCGAAAGTTCAAAGATTTTAAGAAGTTCAAGAACAGTAGAATGCTAATTGCAATCAATTACCAGCTGCACTTTCTCAACTTTAGGTCGTGCACGTCGACCTGATTTCCCACCGGTACTTTCATTGTCAGTGCTAAGATTCACTGCTGAGAAGAGTTTCTCAAGCTCAGAGATGTCGAACTCTGGAGCACTAGAATTGAAAAGTCACAATTAGTAGATGACGAAGGTAGCATAATTAAAAAAATCACAAACTTGTATAAAAGGAAAATTTGAAAATATAATCATACGTTGCAGCTTCATCAGGTTTCTGTGCTTCAGCCCATAAACTTCCTTGCACTGCCCTAGTAAGCTTCAACCAATGATATGGTTTCAAGTTTGCCTTTCTCGTTTGACTCTGACCTTTAAGATTCTGTAAAATTCCACGCCCCTTTAAACCCAATGGTGGTCCAGGAACTGGAGGAATATTTCCGTTACAACCCCCTTTCTGAGAACGAGACAGCGGTGCAGGGGCTGGTGGAGGAGGAACAGGAGGGGACTTCACCACCAAAGAATTTGTAGGCTGTATACTTGGTGGGCCTGTTTTGAGTGGTACAGCTCCTGAATGCAAAGGTGGTGGTGGTGGAGTTGGAGGGTTATTTGAGGCTACCAATTTCTTTGGAGGTAACATTGGTGGCAGAGGAATAGATAAATGTGCAGAACGTTGATGTTGTGGTGGAGGTGGAGGTGGAGGTGGAGGTGGAGGTGGATGAGGCCCTTGTGTTGCTAAGGAGCTGCTGGTGGAACACAGAGAGGATACGGGAGGTGGGGGTGGAGGAGGACGAGGCAAGATCCTAAGTTGCTTCAGCAATGGCAATGATGTTGGCGTCACTGCTGCTGGAGGAGGGCCATTTGAAAGAACAGGTGTATGCAAAGTTGGTAGAAACGAAACTGAAGGTGAGCTTGGTGATGATGAAGTAGCCTCTTCACCTTTACATGAACCATGATCGTGTAATATTGAAGTGATCCCAAGATTAGATGGGGAACTGTGAAATCTTGATACTGAAGCTGGCGATCCTTGTGTGGGGCTCCGGTTTGGAACTGGAGATGTTATTGGACTATGAACCAGTCGAGGTGAAATTATATTCGAGTGAGCTTTTCTTTCGATTGAAACTCGAAGTCCATTCGATTCATCAACTTTCTTAAGGATTGAATTCGGATCTGCATAAGATCTATGACAGGAGACAGCATCTTTCTCTTTCCACACAGGAGAGAATGCATCAGGACTTAGTGCAATATTCTCCGATATCATCAGCTTGGTTTTCTCCCTAACTTTCTCAAGTGCTGATTCCAATAGACTACGTGAATCAGGGCTTCGAGGAGAACCTGAATCCAAGCTTTCTTGAAGGATATTTGCTGCTGTTATTTGGTTGAAAACAGTGACAGCAACATCAGAATTTGGATCCAACCACTCAGCATCACTAAAAATCTCCTGAACCTTAGCAAATGCTTCCATAGGTAGACCATCTTTTTCCTCCATATGCGGCAGATCAACTGAGACAAGATTATTACCAGCATCCATCTCCGAAAATATAACCTGAAACAAATACACAAATTTTTAGTCTCATACTTAGCTTTTCAGAAATGGTCTAAATATCAAAGAAAGATAAGATAAAAGAGTCAAACCTCGGCTCTGAAATCCTTGGGGAACCGATCCGTTGTGTTCCACAGTATGTCAATCTCATCACGGTTAAGTATTAAAATGTTTGATCTAAGAAATGCAGTATTGAACACAATTCGAAACATCATCTCTTCCCTCTCATGGTCACTATCTAAGCTAATGCATTCAAGCACAACATCACCTAGAATATGGCAATGGATGTCAATCTTTACCAGCTCACAATCTGCCTGCAACAGTAGATGAAAAGTTAGGACTATCGTAAAGCATAACATACACATGGATGAAAAGAAAGTCTCAGGTATATCACCTGCTTATAATACTGAACAGCTTTGCTTCTTTTAGGCATCGAGAAAAGAACTTTTGAAGTCTGATCAGAAGCCAAAAAAGGATCTTGACCATATATTCTGAATATAGGTCTGCAACCACCTTCACCATCAAAATCAGGAATCATTCTGAGATTGATACAGTCTAATGTAAGGACACGATCTAACGGTGGCCACTGTAATCCAACATTCCTTCTTGAAATGTACTGAAGAAACCTCAACTGTGAAGGCAACGGATTTAGTGGAGACGTTAGCTGTAACAACTCACGAGGAGCCTGCTTATATATCATCTCTAACGTTTTCTGTTCTCCATTAAACTGTTTGCGGTATAACAAGAGCGAAGCAAGCATAAAAGCTAAAGTCGGCCATCCGCCAAGCTCGCAGTGCGACAATATGATATTCTGTTGACTCAACAACAACCAATTTTCAGCTGATTTAAGATAGTGATGGACCGTTTCCATTGTAAGCAAAGGGCAGCCTTCAAAATGACGAGGATAGTCCATGATGGTCATGTCATACTCAGTGAGTACACTCTCCATTAGGCTTCTACTTTCTCCATCTCGGAAATTAAACACCATGAATGATGCACCAGGGAACTGTTCTCGTAGCTGACTCATTATGCGGCCTACATAGACTCTGTACTCTTCATCTTCTAACATGTCCGTGGTTAAGCAACAATCAAAGACTGGAAAATATAAACATCAAAGATCAGCAAAGTTATAGAGCAATCTTTTGTATGTGTTGTCACTGAAATAGTCTTATAATTTAGGTCTACTGAAGACCAAGAGATAAGACAAACAAAAGAATTTGAGAAGTCTTTGCCAATTAAGTTTTAACAGAATTCATGAGCTAAATCTCAACCATCAAGAAAGAGACATCTTAGCTATCAAACGTAAGATTCAGTTCAACCAATGAGCCTGACAAGAACTAAAAATGAAAACAGGACACTACACTTTAAACTTATGCTGGCATAACTTAAAAAGAATCTGATTTTTAAGACCCAAGAACTCAAACTTTCTAAAAACTAACTATATGAGCTAAATCTCAACCATAAAGAATGGGATAATCTTAAGCTATCAAATATTAAATTCAATTCAACCAATGAACCTAACAAGAACTAGAAAACGAAAACAGGACACTACACTTGGACCATAACTTGTAAAAATCTGATTTTTAAGACTCAAGAGCTTGAAACTTTCTAAAAGAAATGTAGAACTTTGTCCATTAAGACCCAAAAAATTAAAACTTTATAACCCTAAACCCAACACTTAAACATTAGAAATCAAAGTGAGAGCTGAAGAAAAGGAAGAGAGCGTACCGTAAACCCTCTCAGAGATCTCAACCAAACCTTCAGGAGGCTTTCTATGGAAGAACTTTCTAAACAACGCCATTGAAAGGTTTCTTTAAATGGTTACCCAAAAAGCAAAAGGTCACAAGCCCTAGAAATAATCAGCGTCTACCAAATGCGGCCCACATTGGAGAAAGGTGAAAAACCCCCAAATGAGGAGAAAACAAAAACGAGAAAAAAGTCAGGGAGAAGAAGAAGAGGCGTGAAATGAGATGGTTGCTGGGTCTTTAAGGAACAATGCGTTGTGGGTATATTTGTTTCTTGTAGTTTGGTGGTTTGTCTTGACATACACACTTTCAATTTCTTCTGTTTTGGATTTGGAAACTTAGCTTTCAATCAAACAGATGTTGATAGCTCTGCACATGCGAAAGAAAGAATGAAGAATGATGGAGAAAGAAAGGAAGAGATAAGAGTTATGTTATATCATGTAGAAATGAAAAAAGTTAGGGTTTTTTTTATTTCTCTGATTTAAGAACAAGAAGATTGTAGCTATGGCGGATTTGAGACAAGAATTGAGGATGTTTGATTCGGATAGAAAGAAAAATAATAATCAAGGACGGTCCCAAAGGATCTGTTTGTTACTTTGTTAAGGACTATGATACATGTCTTCATTTAATTTATTGAGTTAATACATGGAAATATTAATTAAGAAATTGGCTTTCTGCAATGAACCTTATTTAAAATTTGGAAAAATTAGATATAAATCTTTGAATAAGTACACACTCGATGACTAGATACTATGGTTTGTTTTTAAGTAATTAAAAAAGAAAAAATAATATTCTTTTATTGGGACGATTCAATATGTCTTTGTGGTGGATTCAGCTTTGTTATAGATTCGCTAGAACAAGTTTGGTGAGATACTTGGCCTCTCTCAAAAGCTAAGAGAACAAGGTAGGTCATGTGAAGAATTTTTTTATGGGCACTTTGAAAGCCACTCTAAAATCTACCAAACAATGGGTCTTCAATTTCCTTTTGACCAATCCAAAACACAACTATTACTTCTCATCATGTAACAAATGTAATTTGCTAACTAGTTACATTTATATAATTCGACTTGAGTGAGAAGTTATGTGAGAAGTTTGGATATGCACCGAACAGTTTACATGATAGTCTGGTAACAGGCGATTCGGTCATCCTCTAGCATTAGTCGGACAACATTCCAAACTTGGAATAGGCAGTGTGATATCCTTTCGGGGAGAAGTTTATTGTGTAGCACCATTCCTAGTGAGGTTGTCTGGATCAGTCTATAGACTTTATAAAAGAAAATATATAAACTCTTTACTTATCCCTAAATTTCTGTTTGATGTGGGCCAAATAAAATATGTTGGGCCAGGAGTTTTACCAACAATAACAATTCAAATCTACCCGAAAGTGTAAAAGTACATGTGGATGTGAGATAAGTATACCCAATAGGGACCAAATACATCACCATCACCAGATAGAATTCACTTAAGTGTCGTAAACAAAAATAGTTATTTATTCATTTATTCATAGTAATAGAAGAATGACTAGATTTTACTTTTTTTACTACGTTATTTTTTCTTGAAAGTTGAAATTACACTATTATTTTTTTCAAAACTAAAAGGGGAAAACGAGAAACACTCATGGCTTAGCAGCACTGTATGTCAGTATATCCATTATTACATGTTTCAAATTTTCTCCAACGGTTACATCACTCAAAGCTTCCCAACGGCTACAGTAACAACATTTTACATTTTTTTGCCCTTTTCAAAATCTTTACTTTAACAAAAATAAAATAAAAATAATAATAATCTAACGGCTAGTTTTCTAACTCCACCACTATAAATCGTCACAAGAACTTCCTCAAAACCCATCTCCAAACCACACATTCGCAACAGCACTAGAATCCTAAATCTTCTTTTTATTAGTAATTTTTTACAATACTCTGTTCCAATCGAAACTATGGCTTCTTCTTCTTCACTTCTTGTTGCTATCTTCTCCTGCATCTTCTTATTCTCTCTCGTCGCTGCAAATGAAGTCACCGTCGGTGCAAAATCCGGCGGCTGGAAGATTCCTCCTTCTTCTTCTTACTCGTTCACTGAGTGGGCTCAAAAATCTCGCTTCAAAGTCGGAGACTTTATTGGTACCTCCTCTGCTTTTGATTATTTTTCTTAATACTCTGTTTTCTACTACATACTCTATTTCTGACACAGTCACTTGTCTTGTTTTTTCAGTTTTCCATTACGAATCTGGTAAAGACTCGGTTTTGGAAGTGACAAAAGAAGCTTACAACAGCTGCAACACCACAAGCCCTTTGGCTAACTACACTGACGGAGAGACCAAGGTGAAATTGGACAGATCAGGTCCATTTTACTTCATTAGTGGAGCTAATGGTCACTGTGAGAAAGGTCAGAAGCTGAGCCTTGTAGTGGTCAGTCTTCGTCATAGTGCCATTTCTCCGGCTCCTTCTCCGGTTGAGTTTGAAGATGGTCCAGCCTTGGCTCCAGCTCTTACTAGTGGCTCAGTTAGGCTTGGTGGTGGATATGTTATTGTGTTAGGTCTTGTTCTTGGTTTATGGGCTTGGTTCTGATTTGGAACCATGCGGGGTTTGCTTTTAAGTTTTAAGTATGAGCTTTTTGTTTCAAAAAGCTTTTTCTTTTTATTTTCTTTGTTATGATTACATGTTGTTCTTGGCTCCTCTGCTACCATTCTATATAAATTCAATTTATTATTTGTTAAGATTGCCCAAAAATGGTTTAAAAGAAGGAAAAAAACAACTGTTTCGCATCGAAGTGTGACAATCCATAAAGATTAAAATAATTTTATTTTTTGAAATATGACGAATTTTTACATCAACAATATAAGAAAAGATTTGCCAAAGATGCTGAAGAAAAGAAGAAAATAATGAAGAAGAAGAGGAAAAGTTCCAAGTAAGAATTATATTTCATTTCCAGATTTTTTTAAAATGAAAATATCACAAATTTTTACAGCAGACAAGAAATAATATGAAAAGACTGAGAAAAGATTTAGAAATATGTTAAAGAAAATCACAACATTCTGTAAATCTCATTTTGTTTGACTGTGTACATCAGCAAAAGCCGTGTCCTTGTGAATTCGAAACTATGGCTAAGAATATCAATCACAAGAAGACAGCTATACAAAGTCGTTTTTGATTACATGAACCGATGAAACCAAAGTCTGTGTGACATACCAGAAGCTGAGAGACCTGAGGAAAAGCTCAATGAAATCCCAGTAAACACCAGCTTCTTGAATCTAAGCCATCCAAAAGCATTTACAATGTTGAACCAAAGTCAATGATCATAAGAGACTTTCACAAATCTTGGCTCTTTAAGGACATCTAGCTAGACGAGCTCGGCTCATCCTGGCTTGGTTCTAGTTCAGGTTCAGGTTCTTCTGGTTCAGTCTCGGACGGGTTAGGCTTCTTGAACTGAACCAAGATAATGGTCATGTTATCACAACCTTCGCCACTCGCAGTGTCTGGAGCCAAACATTTATCAACAACTTTTTCGCATATCTTCGAAAGATTTGTTTCCTGAAAGTTTATGTACCAATGTCACAAGATCAAGACAGGAACAAAAACTGTTAACTGAGAGAGTATGAGAAGGAAAAGAGTTCAACTTACAGATTTTAACTGTTCATGGATAAAGTCTACTAGCTCCTGGCTTGACATACAATCCCTGAAGAAGATGAAAAAGGAATCAAATCATCATCAAGAAACTAAATTTTATTATATATGTAGAAAATGAAACAATTATGTACTTTATTTTTACCAGATTCCATCACATGCTACAACAAGAAAATCATCATCATCGCATAGGTCAATCTGATAAGAGGAAACAAAGTCAGCTTACAAAAACAAAACCGAACACAAAACACCGAAAAGGTTAGATTCGTACCATGTTAACATCTGGATCAGCAGTAACCATTTGCTTTTCAGATGGTAAAGACTTATTCTGCTTAAATTCCATATCACCTGTAAAGAAACAAGAAACAATGTTCCCAATCAAGATTACAAGTCAAGAAAACAAGAATCTCCAAAGAAATGAAAATGGAAGAAGAGAAAAGAAATAAAACTTACCAATGGCTCTTGTAAGATTCAAGCTTCCATTGATTCTACCAGCGTGAATAAAGCCACCAGCTTTCAATATCCTTTCTTTCTCAACTTCAAGATCAGGCTTGTGATCTTTAGAAAGATTATAAGCCTGTTGCTTCCTCGATATCACACAACGTGAGTCACCCGCATTTGCAACAAAGAGCTTCTTATCTTTAATAAGAGCTACACATGCTGTACACCCCGAAGTAGGTCCCGGGAAATCAGAATGAGGGCCCTGTAAAAGCACAAAAGTTGCTTAGAGGTTCCAACTCAATCATGCACAAAACACAGAAGGAAGTATTAAAAAACTTACATCCTCAAGAGGCCAAATATCTGGTTGATTATTGGAGTCACCGCTTCTAGGTGACCATATAAATCCTTCAATCATGCCGCTAAATTTGTTCATCTTGTCACCGAGTACAGCTAACTCACGCCATCCTCTTTGTCCTTGCATCATGTCATCCATTCTACAATATTTACAGTGAACAGTTTTTAAGTGTAACCCTCTTCTTCTGCTGTTAATAATATAAAAGAATGTCAAAGAGAGATCAAAAACCTAAAGAACGCTCTTCGAAGAGATGTTTCTATGTCTCCAGCTTCATATGCTTCATTACAGCGAACCTGTTGGTGTAGATACTTGGCACAGAACTTTGCAACAACTTTACCTACACCATTTAGTAAATCCAAAAGTAATGTAAAGAGCAGTTCTAAGTATTTACAACGGTTCAAGAACCTCAAGATTATGATTTTAAACTAGAGGCAGTAGTTCATTACCTCCATGGCCATCATAAACACCGAAGAACGATGTTTTATCATCCAGATCAAGAATTGCAGCATGCTTGTAAAAGTACACAATTGCAGATAGTCAGGTAAATAAATCCAAGATTCAACTTTAAGAAGTTTCATATGATCAACAAGGAACAAAATGATTATGTTTAAGACTCACAGCATCTTCCATGGTGGCGCGCCAACCTTGCATAGAAGATAAACCATATCTGACCTTATCATTCTCACCTTCTTCTGATAACTTTTCAGTTTTGGGAGAACTTAAGTATGTTCCCATCTCTTTCTGCCAAAACAACAACATCACTCTTTAGGCACAATCAAAATCAAAAGTAACCAAATCAAGAGAGAATCTAGCTTGATCCCAATCAGAATCTTATACAATCTATTCTCTAACCCCATAAACTTGTACAATATTCACAGTGGACCTAATCAACTCAGAAACTACTCAGCAATCAAAATCCAGATTAAAAAAAAACTTAACTTGAACCAATCAGAATCTTTACACATGATTCACAAATAGACCTAATCAACTAAGAACAAACCTCATCAAACTCATGACAAAGACAACAAAAAAGGGGGTTTGAATCAATTTAACCTAGATGCGAATATTTGACTATTTGGATCGAAAAAGACTCAAATTACAAAGCTATAGCAGAAGCTAAGCAACTTACATCTCTGGGTTAGAAATGGAAAAAAGGAAGAGTCTCTTGAGATCTTCAAGACCAAATTGTGGACTTAGGAGAAGAAACTGGATCGGGAGGACGAAAGGACGAAAGGGGACGAGACCAATCACTCGAATACTACTTGAGATCAGATGTACAATCCACAAGAAAAACGAAAAAGTATGTTTTTTAATTTTATTATTTTCCTCTAAAGGTCTAAACTTTTTCACCTTTGGTCTAGTTACTTGTTAATTAACTACTTAAACTAAAACTCGAGATGAGTAATCTATACAGCTGTTAAAAGCTTCTTTGCTTCATCATCCCAGCTTCGAGAATATGTGTGTATTATGAATTTATGATAGAAAACAGCGTAAATACAGAAGAATTTAACCGTAATTGTGGATTTGTTCCATGTAAATATATATATAATGAGTATAAATTAGTCCAAAGTTAAAATTAGTCCAAAATTAATATTATAATAGTTAGAACAAATTAAATGGATTCATACTCTAATTTTTATTTTTATATGAAAATGCAATTATGTTTATTAGTGACAAAATGAATAAATTTTGTCAGTTAATCCACTTTGATTTAGATTAAAATTTTATATATTTACCATATCAATAAACAAAAAAACCGCATTCGTAAAATCGTCAATACTAACTCATTGTACCATATAACTGCAAAATTTATGGATCCATCAGTGTAGTTTTAAATATAAAATATATATTATAAATTAATAAGATAAGAGTTAAATATACCTAGATGATTTTTCAACAAAACATTTATTCTATTTTTGTCAATAATATTCAATTAAGTTTTATATTTTAGATTACTTGTGTAAAATTCTAGTACTATTTTTAGTTGCTATTAAATCATACTTTAAATTTTTAGAAATATTTATAAATATATGTGTAAAGATATTCTGCATATTCTTTTATTTAGTTTCTTTTCAAAATTTACTCCCAAAGGTATTACACCAAAAATATTTTCTTGTACAGTAGAGTAATTTGCAAAACAAATTAACATATGCTAGTTTTTACTTGACATTTAGCAAAATTTAAGATTGTAGTTTGTTGATTCAAATAAAAGAACACGACAAAAACAAAATACAATTGCTTTCAAAACTTAGTTAAACGACAGTATGTTATTTTTTCCATTTAGTTTTATTTTATTTTATGTGTTTGATTCTTTATCTTTAATCTCTCTACCTTAGATTTTACATTTTGTTATGTTAGGTATTTTTTTCTTGTCGTAAAATAGTATGGCCTCATCCCTTGAATAAATCATCCTAGTCTTGTTATAAAGATTCTCTATGTCCAACTCTTCCAAAAAAAATTGAGAAATTTTCTCAAATATCACTAGTTGAAATTTATATTTCATAAATGACACTCATTTTTTTTTGGAACAAAATTAATATTTTTATAAAAAATAAAATTTTAAATTTTTTTGTTTGGGTTAAGTAATGTACAATTTAGGATATAGTTTGTTTTGGGTGAAAGATATAATTTATAGTTTAGGGCTTAGAATTTAGGGTTTTTAAACCCTAAAAAGATGAATTTATGAAATTTTGTGTTATAAAATCCGAAAAGAGTGTTGTTTGTGAAACAAAAATTTCATTTAGTGTTATTTATGAGAATTGCCCAAAAAAATTTGGAGATAATAATTTTTAAAAATTTATGTGATAATTAATCTAAAAAGGCTAATTTTTCAACAAAAAAAAAAGATTTTAATGTGATATTTATCTTAATAGGGTTTTACTGAAAATGTTAGAGGAATTGAGTAGAAAAAATACAAAGAGAAAAAGAGTAGAAAGTAAAGAAGAAATATAAAGAAAATAAACTAAATTTTTGGCCAATTCACAAAAATAGCACTAAATAAAGTTTTTGTTCCACCAATAGCAATACATTTTCATTTTGGACAAAAATAACATTGTTACTAAAAATTATTTTCATTATATAACACAAAATCTCATAACCTCATGTTTTTAGGGTTTAAGATTTAAGATTTAGAATTTTAAAACCACAAACTCTAAACCATAAACCCTAAACCATATATTTCACCTGAACTATATATCCTAAATTGTACAATACTTAACCCCAAACAAAAAAAATTTTAAATTTTGATTTTTATAAAAATATTATTTTTATCCAAAATAAAAATAAAATTTTATTTATGAAAAAAAAACAGGTGCATATTTAGTGTTATTTGAAGGAATTTCTCTAAAATTTTTACTCTCCAAAAGTTAGGCTACAAAAATCAACTGTTTTATGTTTTGTTATCCACGATTCAGCAAAGAGAGACAGAAAACTATAATAGGTTGCTAACTTGCTACTAAAAAAAAATAAAAAAATTTGGCTGTCACATCTTATCTGTTTGTTTTTGTGGCCCTACATTTCTAATATTTATTACCCAAAAAAAACATAATAATGGTCTAATGGAGATAGGCATTGCCACGGGTTAGTACTTAGGATTAGGACTTATGCATTTGAGTAGGACATATTGGAACCGATAGTCATAAATTTATGAGTAATTCGGATAAGGATTAGGTAAAGCCGTAAAGGAACTGAACAAAAATTTGAGGATGAAACATAGTCCAATTTTTGGGACAGAAACAATATGTGCCTCAAATCAGTCCACAATGCTCTCGGAATTTTTGTTGGTTCTCAAGAATTTGTTGTGAAGAAGATTAATTAACAAAAATGCCATTTTATTAGGACCGCATTTAAAAGATAAATTATTTTATGAATTCTAGAATATTTCAAAAATAAATATTATTTTTTACTGTTTTGGCATACCTAATATAAAACGCTCTTAAATTATCATCAACTCTGAGATTCCCCCAAGGAAGTGTAACACTGGTCCGAGGCTCGTCTTCGGTAAACCAAAATGGCTTCTATGACTTCTTCTTCTTACACGCCATTCTCTGGTGTTTTCAGTGGTTCCAGACCTAATTCATCTTCAACCTTTCTCGTCCCTTCCTTGAAATTCTCCACCGGCTTATCGAATTTCGCGAATCTGAGTAATGGGTTTTCTCTAAAATCTCCGATTAATCCTGGGTTTCTCTTCAAGTCAAAGCATTTCGCTGTTAACGCTAGAGCTGCTGCTGAGAAGACTGTTCACGATTTCACTGTCAAGGTTTGGTTCTTACTCTTTTACCCAATTTAGCAAAAAAAAAGAAAACTAGGGTTCTCTTTTGTGTCTCTGCTCTTTACTAAATTTGGAATCTGTTAAGTTGTAATGAAGCTCAAGTACTTAATCTCATATGTTCTGGTTTTGTAAAATATGAAATTTGAGACTTTTTTGATTGAGGCAGGACATTGATGGGAAAGATGTTGCTTTGAACAAGTTCAAGGGGAAAGTTATGTTGATCGTCAATGTTGCTTCAAGATGGTAACTTTCTCCTTCTTCATTCTCTTGATGCGATTTAGAATTTGGTTGTCTATAGTTCTTTTTATAAAAGATTGTGTTTTCGTGAACACACAGTGGTTTGACATCATCAAATTACTCAGAGCTTTCACATCTGTACGAGAAATACAAAACCCAAGGTGAGCTCTAATTAGCTTTATCACATTGATGATTGATCGGTTTGTCGCAATCAAGTCTATCCCATTTTAATAATTGTTACATGTTCAGTGCCTTTTTGGACAATTTGGTGTGTGTTGCTGACAAGTTTGTGTCTACTGCATGTTCTGTAGATCTTTGTATCATTTCGGTTGCTACTTGCACAGCAATGTTATTAGCTTGCAATTCACCTTAATTTATGAAAATAAATTGTTCTGCAACTTTTTGACTGCAAGTGAATTTGATGACTTTGTTGGGTTGATGATAATCTCATATCATCCATTCTTCGTAACTAAAAGAATTCTCTAGCTCATTTAGGTTATGGATCTTGTCTATAATCATTTAGCGGGCACTAGCCAATATACCTGTAGAATTTTCATGAATTTGTAGTTAGTAACAGTGACTTGTTGTACTCATTACAGGATTTGAGATTCTTGCTTTTCCCTGCAATCAGTTTGGTGGACAAGAGCCTGGTTCAAACCCCGAGATCAAACAATTCGCTTGCACCCGTTTTAAAGCAGAGTTTCCTATATTTGACAAGGTATACAAATAATAATCCAAAACATTCATTCACTCTTCTTTTTCGGGTTGCAGAACTATAATAAAGTTCGAATATTTCTACAGGTTGACGTAAATGGACCAAGCACAGCACCGATCTACGACTACTTGAAATCAAACGCAGGAGGATTCTTGGGTGGTCTCATTAAATGGAACTTTGAGAAGTTCTTGGTTGATAAAAAGGGAAAGGTCGTTGAGAGATACCCTCCCACCACATCTCCTTTCCAAATCGAGGTACGGTTAAGAGACTACTTCCGAGTCGATTATATCGGTTTGATTCTCGGTTTTGTAACCAAAACTACATTGTTTTTTGCAGAAGGACATCCAGAAGTTGCTTGCTGCTTAGAAACTCTTGCTCATGAGAGCATATAGAGAGACTGAATGGTCACAATTTCCGGTTATTGCTTGTATACCTTACATTCTAAAGTTGTACTAATCCTTAAAGAATTTGAGTATAATGGTAATATTATATATTTTTCTTATTATGTAAATTACAAAAGTTTCACAATAAGACAATCTCGCTCTCATCACATCCAATGCCAAAAATTCAAATATTATAGTTCATGAAGATATTGACTTATCATTAGTGGTAACATTATCATTAGTGCTAACCTCGTCTTCTTCATCATCATCACCTTGCCATGACCAGACTATGTCTTTAAGAGCTGGCCTGACGTCATCTTCACAGAAAAGGTAATACTCCAAGGTATCACCAGAGGATTTGCAGAACTCGACAACGGATACTTCAGGAGCGACTTCGAAAACTTCAACCGTTACCGAGAGCCTACCTTTACGACCTTCGGTTCTTCTCTGCAGCTTCATCTTGCAATCTTCCATGTGTTTCACTCTCATGTTCATCTCTCGCGCTGCTATCTCCAACCTCTCTTTAACCGATATCGCAGGGAACTTCGACGTGAACATACGTTTTGGCTTCCGTTTGATCTCGAATAAGTTGGAGAGGTCGAAACCTGAAGACATTGATGTGATGAATTGGAAAGCGTTGAAGGATCTTGGAGAAACTCCGTTGTTTTCCTCGACGTGTTTGTCTTTCTTCTTCTTTTTTGCTGGTGGCTCTGGTGGAGATGGGATTGTTTCGTCGATTGAAAAGGCTACTGGCGGTGTAAAATTCTTCCGGAACCATGGAATCTGTTTGATCTCTGATATCGTAATTCGTTGTTCAGGATCCGGTACGAGTAACTTTGAGATTAGTTCTTTTGATTCTGTGGAAAACCATGGCGGGAACTCGCATTCCGCCTTGAAGATCTTCCTGTTCATACAAAAGCTTCAATTAAACCAGGAGCAATACCGAGATTTTGATCGATTCACAATCCGGTTCAACTATACCAAGTTTTGGTTAATGAAAAGGAAGAGCAAAATTCCAGACCGGTTTGATAACCTGTTATTAATAGGGTTTCCACTTCGGAATTGGTTATACCGGATAAATGTAGAAACAAGATATTTCGTGTATTTAAAACTTAAAAGTAATTTAAGATGAAACAAAAACAAACTTAAAAGTATAATGCTAAAGCCGAAAACAAAAAGGTATAACGCGAAATAAATCCAAGAAAATACAGGGCAAAATTTTCATAATCCTCACTAAGTTAGATTAAAAAAACTAAATCAAATCTAAAATCAGGTATTACAGGTAATTAAGGTCATTTCAAGATAATATTGAAATTCTGAATTTAAAATAATTTTCAAAATTTTCAAAATTAAAATTACTCAAAAAGATAATTTAAATATCATCATTCATAGTCAATTTAGAAAATTCGTCCCAAAATGTACAATCCTAGCTTTTAGTTCTATAATTTCTATTTAGGGGTGGGCAAAATAATCGTAATAAAAAAACAAACCAAACCGAACCGTAAAATAGTATTTCGGTTCGGTTTCGGTTTTGCTTAAAAACCCGTTTGGTTACTATTATTGAAATTATTTTGGTTTCGGTTAAAAATTATAAAACCATTCAATATTTTCGGTTTTCTTAAAAAAATTAATTATATATATATATATACTTATATAATAGATAAGTCATAAATCTAATAAATATTATAGTTAGTTAATTAGCCTAACTCCAAAAAAATTTAACTTTTAAAAAAAAAAAGTAGAAACGATTACAGAAAAACACAAAAATAACAAATCTTGACAGATATACTCCTATATATAATATAAGACCATAATTACAATTTTGAGTTTTATCAAGCATCTAAAGCTATATCACAAATAGATAGGAAAAAAAAAGTTTTAAACTTTTCAATTTCCACTCGAATTGATTTTGAACTAATGATTATATATGTATATAGTTATATACGCTTAATTTTTTCAACAAAAATACCTCGAATCAATAATGATCGTCGCTCTGTTTCGTATGAGGTTAAAGTCAATAGTTATCTTTGTTGTTAATTTGTTATTGTTATATATGCCAAACTAAATCCTATAAGTGTTTTTTTCTTTTTGTTGCATAATGAGACTCACTTAGTTTTATGAAATAATTTATAAAAAACCGAAAATCAAACAGAACCAAACCAAATCGAATTAATTGTGGTTAAAACTTAAAACCGCTAAAACCGTAAACCAAAGAAAACCAAACCAAACTGAACCGTATTTCAATCGGTTTATAAATGGTTTCATTTTTTGTATAACCGTAAAACCGAAAAAGCGAAAAAACTGAACCGAACCGAACTATAAACCGGAATACCCACCCCTACTTCTATTTATCAAATGAACCAAAAAACTATTTATATTAAAACCGGGTCAAGGCTTACTTACGTGTACAAGGTCATGACATTTTCTTCGATAAACGGCAAGAAGCCAGCAAGGAGAGCATACAAAACAATCCCGCACGACCAAATATCCGCCATTGCTCCGTCGTATCCTTTATTCCTTAAAACCTCTGGTGCCACGTAAGCCGGGGTCCCACACCGCGTATGTAGCAGATCATCGCAACTGCCACGTCGCCCACCTAGCCCCTCCGGCATCATCAACGCTGAAAGTCCAAAATCCGTCACCTTAAGATCACCTTCACCGTCAAGCAACAGATTCTCCGGCTTAATATCGCGGTGAAAAACACCGCGGCTGTGGCAAAAATCAACGGCTGAGATCAATTGTTGGAAATACTTTCGGGCTAAATCCTCCGGGAGCTTCCCGTCTCTGTCGATCATCTCGAAAAGCTCGCCGCCGTTGACGTATTCCATTACGAAGAAGATCTTCTTCTTTGTTGCCATTACTTCACGTAGCTCGACGACGTTAGGGTGACGGAGGAGACGCATGACGGAGATCTCTCGTTCGATCTGTTCCATCATGCCACGACGTTTTGATACGTGGTCCTTTTTTATGACTTTGATTGCCACGTCATCCTCGGTGGAGATCTCTGTTCCGTGATAAACCTTGGCGAAGTTACCGGTTCCGAGAAGTTTTCCGATCGTGTATTTGTCGAACAAGACAGTTCGGTTTGGTTCCTCCATTGTCTTTAGACTTTCGTCTCACTGCTAATTACAAATGTGAGAACAAAATTATGTGAAAATTTGTAGTTGGTTTATACATTTATAATTATAGGTTTTATTTATAATATTATCTAGTTTGTTTGATATGCGACGACTAAGTGAGGTGGGAAGAAATGTTCTGTCCTTATCTTAACTAAGTGATGTGCATAAGGTCTGGCAGTTTAATTAAATATGCCTGAAAGAACCCAAACAAAATTAGATTTGAAAACTGAACTTAACATTAATCACAATCTTATCACATGTTTTTCTTAGAGGATTGTGTGGCAGTCGATAAACTAATCTCTACGATTTTCGATTCAGCTTTCATCTCACAAACCATTTTCGATTCCATGATAAGTTATATGCACGACATAACCAGTAAAAAATGGTCCGTAAGACGAACGGTAAGTCGAAAATCGTGAAGATTATCAACTAGCACATGGTCTTCCGGACAAAAAAATCGTAACCATTTATTTTTTTATGCGGAGTGCTTAAAAAAAAATGTTAAAAACATGATAAAGTTGGCCATAGTGATTCAATGATAGGAGAACTATGTAACCATGTAATAAGTACTTAAAAGTTTTCAAAATACAGTTAAGTAATGATGAATAATAAAAAGTAGTAAATTCCTTATCTTATACAAAAGTTATGGACGATGTGAAAATTGACTTGTAAGCAGGAGTCACTGTTAATGCTACGCATGTTTTGAAGTGGATACGCATTAATTTTAAAATAGTAACTTGTCCCGATAATGTTTCAATGAAATGTCTTTTTTAGGTAAGGCAAGATGTGACCTGTTCTATTTGGCCCTTATACTTTTAAACAATTTCTTTGACTTTTCATAGAGGATTCTCCTGTCCTTTCTCAATATTTCGAAAAGCTTCGACTCTTTTCATACTTGGGACGATTTTATCCGAAAGTGATATATAATTACTAATTACATACATGAACTATAAGTGGTGAATGTGGCGACCATATCTTCCTTTTTGCACTTTGATAATTTCTTGGTTACATACATGAACTATAAGTGGTGAATGTGGTTTTATATATTTTACAAACAACAAAACTCATTTTGTTCAGCTGCTGCTTGTAACAATCAAAAACAAAACAAAAAACACTATCCTGTTCCAGTTCCACCAGTCACACTTGATGTTATGTCAATGTCAACAAGAACTAATTATTCATATCCAATGATATAAATTAAACACATGTATGAGTGGACTCGAGAGTTTATTAATACTAGAATATACTATAATAAATCAATTTAACTAGCATAACAAGTTCAAGAAGCTTTGTGATGTGTGTCATGATTTGGAGGATAAATTTCTGACATGTCCCTGTTGACCAAAATTAATCAGTTATATTTTTGAAATGTTTTTAATTTAGTTAATATTTAATTTTAAGTGAGAAAATGGTGTAATGTCTAAAAAATCTTAAAAACTATTTATATTTACAGAAAAACTGAACTCTTTTTTAAAGTCAAATCAAAAATGGGTTTTAGTGTAGTCCATTAAAAAGTTGAACCCATTAACAAAAATAGAAGAAGAATTAAAGGAAAAGTGGATCGACACTCCTCATCTTTCTCTTTTTTTCTCTCACTCTCTTTGTGTTCTTCCTTATTTGCCCCGACAGATCGGCAACCATATGCAACCACCATAAAATTGTTCCACTCTTATCTCAAAATCTCTTTCTCGGCCGTTCTGTTTTGGTTTCTGATCATTTCTTCTAATGAGTACAATGAAAATACTCTTCAACTATTTTCAACTTCCGTGACAAAATCTTCTTTGGTGCTCTTCCGCCATTCATCAGCCAGCGTTTCTTCAACTACCACGCATCAACCTCCATCGTTCATCATCACTTCTGTAAGGTTTGTTATGAACACTCTTTAGTTTTAAATTTTAGAAACCTAGGGTTTATAATGTAAAACAAAAATTTTGATTTGGGAACTTGTTTAGGGTATTATTTGTCCTCTAAATTATACTAATATTGTGAATTATTGTTTGTTGTGGTGTGTGAGAAAACTGGAATTGGTTTTACTAAAATGTGTTTGAGTTTGAAATTGAAATTGTGAATTGGGTTTCAAAAATCAATAATTTTAGATGTGAATTTGTAGTTTTTTCTATAGTATTTCGTTAATTGTGGGATCCTTAATTGTGTTTTCTCTTGAATTTCAGTTATGGCTAAAACCAGAAACGGTGGTACATATAGAGGAGCAAGATCAGGAGTTGAAGACTGAACATCTAGAGAAGAAGAAAACATCTCAGATAGGCCAGCAAGAGCTCCAGCATCCTCAGACACTCCAGAAGCAGAAGCGGAGAAGATATCCAGATCATTCTAACGGTCAACCATCGAATCAGGTAAAACTTGTAGTAAGACTTGTAGTAAAGCTTATAGAGAATTGTATTAGTGTAAAAGAAGTTTAGATTTCCCGCATCTTTGATGAAATTTGAATATGGGACAACTAATAACAAGTACAACTCTATAATCTTATCTTGGTACAACTATGAAGTTAATTGTTTTGCTTTTAAGGTTGTGAGGTGGGAATGGATGAGGATATTGACGAGGAGGAGGAGGAGCAGGAGGAGCAGCCGGATGCACCTGCCAGTTTCTACATCAAGCGAGATAAATACAAAATGGAATGCAAAATTATGACGAGGTGTTCGCTTTCTAAAATAGTGGAAGTGTTGGAGAGGACCCTTGGAGAGTTCGAGATGGAGTGGTTTAGGGAGCAGAACCAGTTGAGTCATTTATTCCACATGCCCAGGGAGCCTAACCGGAAGTCTATGGGCATGTGGTTGCTTGTTTTGAGGACTGCACGGCTAAACAAGCGCAAGGTGTGGTGGTTTGTTGTGAATGGAGTTCCAGTCTGGTATTCACTATGGGAGCATGGGCTGATATCCGGACTAGATTGCAGTGAATACCCTCAAAACTATACGGGTCTTGGGAGCCTAAAATTTGCTGAGAGATGTTTTGAAAAAATGCTAATATCTCCTTGAAAGACGTAGAAAATAAGTTGACGTCAATGATAGCATGTGAAGATCGGTTGAGGATGGCGGTGCTTTACTTTCTTGGTTTGGTCTTGATATCAAAGACTAAGCAGCTGTAGCTATTGACACGCTTATTTTACGGATTGTTGACAACCTGGACAAATGCAAGAAATTTCCGTGGGGGAGGTACTCCTTTGAAAAATGTTTAGAAGGGTTAACTACTATGTTGGCTAAATTGAGTGGTGAAATTCCAATAAGTGTGAGATTCTCAGGGTTTATGACCCTTTTTGAGGTAAAAATATTTTAACATTTAGCTTATTGTATTTGGAATTAATGTGTGTGTTTTGTTTACTAATGTATTTAAAATTATCTTGTAGCTTTTAGCATTTGAGGCTATCTCATCTGTGAGATTGAGATACTGTGTAGACGTTCCAGTGAGTAATGATTGTCCAAGAATGTGCAAAGAAAAGTTTGTAAGAGAAGGAACAAAAGGATATTTTCGTTAGCAGATATAAATGCGATGGTCGGTGGTACTAAGGTAAAACCAATCAATATGATTGTGTTTATGTTTGTAATTATGTGAATTTGTTATACCTAATAATGTTGTTTTCTTTATACAACATGAAATATATAGTATTTTAGAAGCTACACCTTCTGAAATGGAGCATTTGATGAACCGCATTTGGGTTAGAGACTTTCCGTCAGATTTTGACGATACAGTTGCTGAAGGTATCTTGGCTCACCTCGAGGATGGCAAAAGGGTTTTCTGGAAAGATATGTATGATGAGGATATTGCAGCTAGGAGAGATAATGTTGCTCCACCTCCACCTACGAGAGAAGAAACGGTTGAAATGGCTGAAACGGCTCCACCTACAAATTTAGTGTTAGTGTTGAAGGAGCAAATGAAGGAAATGATGACTTTGATGGATTTAATCAAGGAAATGGTTGTCCATGGATGGGAGGTTGGCGAATGTTGAAGAAGGAATTAGGATATTAGAAAAGAACAACAAGGGGAAGGAGAAGGTTAGGGATAATGATGATGGTATGGGTTTAGGAGATGATGATGATTTGGGTTTCAGAGATGATGATACATGTATGGATGATGCCAATGTTTATATGGGTGATGACCATATCTTTATTGGTGAAGGTAGTGGTGGGGGTGGTGATGCAGCAGATGATCTGGTTCAACATTCTCCGGTTCAGCGTTCTCTGGTTCAACATTCTCCGGTTCAGCGTTCTCTGGTTCAGCATTCTCTGGTTCATCATTCTCTGGTTCAGCATTCTCTGGTTCATCATTCTCCGGTTCAGCATTCTACAGCTCAGGCTTCTCAAGGTCCAGCTCAAGGTTCTCCAGTTCAGTCTTCTATAGCTCAGGCTTCTCAAGGTCCAGCTCAAGGTTCTCCAGTTCAGCCTTATATAGCTCAGGCTTCTACAGATCAGGGTTCTACAGATCAGCCTTCTCCAGCTCAGCCTTCTCCAGATCACGCGAATCCAGATCAGCCTTTTCAAGCTCAGCCTTCTACAGATGATTCTCGATGTTCGCGTATAGCGGATTATGTTGTAACATATGCCGATGCACCTGATGTTCCTCTTATTAACATATCTCTGCGTCCTGTTCATGGTTCATTGCATTATGGTAGTACTGAGAAATTGAAGCCAATATCATATAGGTTTAAGACGTGTGCTAGGAAGAGGATAAAGCCACCGCAAGAGAAGTCCAAGTTGGCAAAGAGAACAAAAAAACCGTCCAAGTATATTGTCGAACCATATACGCAAGCAAAGAAGAAGAACGAAGAAAAGAAGAAGAAAGAGAACGAAGAGAAGGAGGAGAAGAAGAAGGAGAAAGAGGATAAGGAGAAGAAGAAGAAGAAAAACAAGAATTAGGTTATGGTATTGGTTGTTTATGTTTGTGGTTGGTTGTTTATTCTGTTTTTGTTAAACTCGTAGTAGGTACAACTATGTTGTTTTTGTTAAAATGGTATAACGAGGTCTGAAACCATTAATTTAAATATTAATATTAAATGTTAATTTAATTGTACCTTTTTAAAATAAATAACTGAAATACAATCCAAGAAAACTAATCATTGAAACTATCTAGGATTAGCCAAAAAAGTACCTAGGATTCGACAAAAAAAAAACCTAAGATTTGACAAAAACATACCTGGGATTTGCCAAAATAATACATAAAATAATGTAAATATATTTAACATAGTTATACCATAGTTGTACCCAATACTTTGCAATGTAAAGAGTTTTACTTTTACGGATTATGGTTTAATTAATTGTATCCTAATTTAAATTAAATTTTATTAGTTGTACTTGCAATGTAAGTAAATGTGTAAAAATATTGGTTTTCACCGTTTTTGGAAATTCAAGTGTTTCACATCTAAACAAACCTTAAGAGTATAAGGTCTTTTAGTGTAAATATGGGTATGAGACTTGTTCCAAAGCACATAACTACGACCATAGTGTGAAGTTCATAAATAACCAAATTTAAAACCACATGACAACAGCCATAGTGTAAAGTTCTTAAATAACCAAATTTAAAACCACATAACAACAGTCAAATATCCAAACCACATCACAACAAACATAGAGTTAAGTTCTTAATGAACCAAATATCCAAAGCACATAACAACAGCCAAATATCCAAAACACATTACCTCTGTCAACCAGAAACTAAGGGACATTATAACCACCATCACTACATTGAAACCATTCACTCATTCCCTCGCCAATTTGTCTCGGTCCTTGGCCAACACTACTCGGTCCTTGGCCACTTTCACTCGGTCCTTGGCCAGCACTACTTGGTCCTTGGCCACTTTCACTCGGTCCTTGGCCAGCACTACTCGGTACTTGGCCACTTTCACTTGGTCCTTGGCCAGCACTATTCGATCCTCGACCTCTACCACTCGACCTTCCATGCCCATATTCTCCACCAGATGTGTGCCTGAATTTTTCATTTCTCCCTTTTTTCTTTTTATAATCTGGAGGTAATGCATACATCACTTACATCTCTTGTATATTGGATGGAATAACCCATTGAAACTGATGGGGTACTGGATAAACCGTTCTACATTATGCCAATACCCACAGCTCCATCTAATAATATTCCGAGCACAACTCATGTACTGGTACGTCTCCATTTATGTTTGCTATATTTTCCGCCAATGCATGGACACAAGGATACTTATCTATATCAAAGTGCTTGCAACCACATGTTTTCCTATCCAAATCCCCCACATAAGTAATCCTATCAATCCCCAAAATTGTGTATTCAAAACAATAGCTGTTTATCTCAGTCACTTCCAACCGTTTTGCTACTTGTAATCTTTCATTCATTAGATTCTCCACCTTAGGAACCAGTTTTTGTGATGACGACACTTCTGCGGAACTCTTCTGATGCTTGTTAAACCACTCTAAAATATTTTGATACAGTAGCATCAAGCATTGGTAATAGCGAGTACTCTCTTGCTTTTACGAAAACACCATTAATCGATTCCACATAATTGCTTGACATCAAGTTGTACTTATCTCCTATAAATAAACATTTTGCCCATTTATCACAAGTTGTACTTTTATCCAAATACTCAGCTGTTGATGGGTACCTCTTCCTAAAAGCCACATACAGTTTCTTGAACTCATCCTCTGTATAAGCTTTTGCACATTCATTGAACATAGAAGCAACAACATATTTCTTTACATGGTGAATGTTTGCTTTCACATTCTGAGACAAATGTTGCATGCAGTATCCATGTTGAGATAATGGATACACTTCACACACTGACTTGATGATACTTTGGTGCCTATATGTAAGAAACACCAAATCTTTGATTTCAACATCTCGAGAAACCAAGTCTAACTAGCATCTTTCTCACCATCAATTACACCAAAGGCAAGTGGGTAATGGTGGCGCTGGGGATATTGAGCCATGGCAACAATTAGAACTCCTCTGTATATATGCTTAAGGAAAGTTCCATCCAGAACTATAACTTTTCTCATCGCTCTTAACCTTTCAATAAAAGCTCCCAACGCAAAAACATGTACTTAAACCTATGTTTCTCAT
The DNA here is from genome assembly GCA_963555745.1 of Cardamine flexuosa. Classification (NCBI taxonomy): domain Eukaryota; kingdom Viridiplantae; phylum Streptophyta; class Magnoliopsida; order Brassicales; family Brassicaceae; genus Cardamine; species Cardamine flexuosa. The sequence continues at coordinate 16,777,543 of OY743217.1, forward strand.
CAACCTCCACACGTGTTACTGTACCATAGTTGACAAGCTCTAAATTATGCTTAAATGAATACAGAAATCTAAAAATCTCCTTTGGGCTGCCCCATACATAATTAGCAGTTAGTATTTTTCCTCTATATGCGGTAGAGTATGACATTTCAACACCAATGTGTCTATGAAAAACCATTCGGCATTTTTGGAGTTGGTGTTTCAAATATACTAGGATACTTTTTGTGCAAAAGTAATGCAACTATCCTTTTTGTGCATTTCCTTCTATTTTTCCTAGTACTCACACTAGTAGCTTGAGAGCATGTATGCATATTGTTGTGGGTCCTTAGTGAGAAACAACTTGCACCCTTAAGTACTGCAGCCCGTAAATTTCACTTGCAACCGTTTTTTGCTTCACGACATTTGACCACATATCTCACCAAATCTGATTTAATAATATCAAACTCAAAACATTTCTTATGTCCAACTATTTCAACTTTATCTTGCACTTCTCCCTTACTAAGAAATTCTTGACCCAAAGTAATATCTATTCCATCTTCCCATGCAACACTTACATCCTCATCTCCTACTATTTCTCGTCCATCTTCTCCTACTTTTTCCCGTCCATCTTCTCCTTCTCTTTCCCATCTATTTTTTCCTTCTCTTTTCTGTCCATCTTCTCCTTCTCTTTCCCGTCCATATTCATCATCATGTGGACCATTTTCATCCATGTTAAATGATTTATCATCATGTGAACGATAAATATTAAGTATACCACCATCATCAACACAAGCTACTTCCTCACGCACCAGATTTTGTGAACAATCTCTTGATGTTTCCTCATGCGCCAGATTTTCTGCACAATCTTCTAATGCCTTCACATGCAAAATACTCCTTTTTGTATCATAAGGACATGAAGTAATACAGGCATACAATTCCTCCTCATCCTCGATAATTGATGGTCTTTGCTTCTGATCCGCATCAGTAGTGTAACTCAGTATAAGCTTCGTCGCATCTTCATCTCTCTTCATCTTCTTGCTATTTTACTAACCAACTCAGAATAAGTTGCCTCCTCTATAGATGTCTTCATAACTAAAATATAAATTGAATTTTCTTTTTGAGTCCACTCCATATAACCTCCTTCATTGTATGAATAATATCCTCCATAGTCAAAATGTATGATTATGCACCACTTCTTCTTCATTGTCCCTTGAAAGATAATTTTAAAACAATATCGCATATTAGTACTTTCAGTATTACTAAGTTGTACTTAAGCTGTACCAGTTGCACTTTTCATATATAGTTGTACTAGTTTCCTCGTTTCTGGTAATTTTGTGTTCTACCAATGATTGATTTGTATCTACCTACGAATTCGTATTGTGTTGATTACTCCATAAAATATTGACGTTTATGAATGTCTGACACTAATAAATCATCCAATGTACACACAAAATAAATATTTCTACCAACATAGAAGCTCAAATCCCTCCAAAATAATTTATTATATATTATCTATGATAATTGAATATTTCAATCTATATAGATGCTCAAACCCTCCAAATACAACAATAATTTGTTATTATAACATCAACGCAAAAGGAAAAAGAGATAAGTCACCTTAAATCAAGAATTAAAAAATTGGCTATGGAGGTTTTCATTGCAGCTGTCGACGTGAAGAAGAGAATAAAAAAGAAGATATAATTAAGTTGGTTCTTTTGATTGGTTCAAATTTAATATACATAACTAAATTCTCATTAATTAAATATCTATCACGTGAGACCCCTTCCACCTTATTTATTAATTTTTTAAAAAATTTTTTATTAACATTTGATTAAATGAGAAAGGATGGTAAATTTAAGACTCCCCTATTTTGGGATTAGAACTCTCCTCTTCTATTAGAGTCTTTGAATTTAGTGGAAACTGAGCTTTTGGGTGGAAAAACTTATTTCCCTTAGTAAATCTTTAACGGAATATTGGGTCTCTTACCATAAGTGAGCCTAATCTGAGTTTTATTTTCGTGTTCGTCTGGGTAAGAGAATTAGGGTTTCAACTTCAACTAAAGGCGCTTCCCTTGAAGAAATTTGAAGGTTGCTGAGTTTTCTAGGATCAATGGCTGCTCAAGTGTTTCAAGTGAAGAGAAAGAAGATGTCTTCGAGTATTGATAAATCATTGTTGCCTTTATCACTAGAAGAGGATGTTAAAGCGATTGATATGCCGGATCTACCTGAGTTTTGTTCTTGTGAGAACAAGATTTTAAGTGTTATTGGAAGAGTTCTTAACCCTGAGGTTCAATCGGTGGCGAATTTGGTGCTGGATTTACCACGCAAATGAAGTTATATGACAGGGTTAGGGAAATTGCTCTATCTAAGGAGAACTTTCAGTTCATCTTTAAGTATGAGCATGACCTGTTAGAGATATTTGATAAAGGAGTTCATACTTACAATTAATGGGCTGCGGTAATAGAAAGATTGGTTAAGCAACCGCCACTGGACTACTTACAATTCATCACGGTATGGGTACAGATGAGAAACATTCCGGCTAACTATTACAATGTCCCTGCAATTACATGGCTGGCAGAGTTGGTGGGTCGTGTGGAAAGTAGTGATTGAGACTCAAAAAACACAAAAAAAAACTTTGTTCGGGTCAAGATAAGATTTGATGTTTCTAAGCCACTCTGTAGATCGAAAATGGTGAACCTACCAAGGAACGCAGGCAAGGTCAATATCCTTTATGATTTTGAAAGAGTTCAAAAGAGATGTTTTGCTTGTCAACGCCTTACTCATGATAAATTATCTTGTCCAGTGGCGATGAAGCGCAAACTAATACAGTCGATAGTGGAAAAGATGATGAGTGAAGGCATTGAAGTGCATAAGGCAAAAATCATATCTGAGTCTGATCCTCTTTTTGGCATTATTGAAGAAGAACAAGTGGCGATCAACACCGATACAGGCAAACCAGGAATAGACAAAGTGGTAATAGAAGGGATGCGCCAATATCTTTTGGCAGCAGAAGGTGCTGAAAGACTTGCAAGGGCAAGTCGTATTAAGTCTTCTCTGGAGACGCTTAAAAATGATCACATGGGTCAAAAAACCTTGCTCAGGCTTGAAGCACCACCCAAGGTTTCATCAGATTTTAACAAAGGGAAAGGTCATGTCTTTGGTTATGGGTCTAAGATGAGATTGGATGAGGCGCAGTGAGTTGAAGTGAATAATGATAAACTGATGGCTGATGCTTTTAAAGATGGTCAACTATTTACTAGACACTATGAAGAGAAGGTGACTCAATCAGCATGAGTTTTCAAACTGATGGCAGCACGATTGGGGAGACAGGGCGAGAGACGCGATGATGAAATTTCTTCAGATCACTCTAGTTCAACGGTTAATCGGAATGGTATTTTCCAGGCCATTGCTTCCGGAACTAGTGACATCAAGAAATACAAACAAAAAATACCATCAAAGAGTGTCAGAAATAAGGAAGCGAAAAAGAGACATAAAGAGGATACTAATGCAAAGGAGGGGATGGAAAGTGTTGGTTCTAAAAGGAAAGCTGCAGATGAAGCTAAGACATCCTCAAAAGTTGCTAGACGCAAAAATAATTAGGTGGTCCCAAATGAGGGACCGTCCACTATCTAATGAGCATCTTCAGTTGGAATTGTCAGGGATTGAGGCGGCCTCAAAACCTGGTGATTCCGAGGCTCATGGGAAATTCGCAATCAGTACTTTCCTGAACTTTTGTTTTTGATGAAAACGAAGAACTGCAGGAACGTGGTAGTGGATTTACAAGTTTGGCTGGATTATGAACGTGTATGTACTGTTGATCCAGTTGGGTTGAGTGGAGGGTTAGCTGTTTTTTGGAAAAAAGGTGTTGATATAGAGATTATGTCGGCGGATAAGAATCTTATTGACATTCATGTACAGTTTGGTTCTTGTGACTTTTATGTGATTTTTGTATATGGTGATCCGCATCCTAAGGCAAGAGCAACAGTAGGGGAAAGACTTTCAAGGTTGGGTGTAAATAGAAAAGACTGTTGGTGTATTATGGGTGACTTTAATGACATTTTGCATAGCATTGAAAAGAAAGGAGGTCCAAGGCATGGGGACTCGGCTTTTTTACCCTTCCAAGATCTAATCAATTGTTGTCAAATGTCTGAATTACCGAGTCAAGGAAACAAGTTTACTTGGGGAGGTAGACGACATGACCTGTGGGTACAAAGTAGACTAGATAGATGCTTCGGAAACAAAAGCTGGCACTCTAAATTTCCAGCCTCAAACCAAACTTTCTTGGATAAACGTGGCTCAGATCATAGGACGGTGATGGTTAAACTATCAGCATCGAACAGCTTATACAGAGGATGTTTTAGGTTTGATAAGCGATTTCTCAATAAACCAAAAGTAAAAGAAGCAATAGCTGATGCTTGGTCATCATCCAATCACCGTCGAGGTATTTTGGTAGCAAAATGACTAAGAAACTGTAGGAAGGCTCTGAGTAAATGGAAGAAGGAGAACCCGGCCAATGCTCTCACATGCATAAACTGAATACAAGAGGAACTGGAAGCTGAAGAATCTATGGATTTCCCAAATCTACATGTTACAGCTGCCATGAAAAAAGATTTAGCCCATGCGTATAGAAAAGAAGAAGAATATTGGAAGAAAAAATCTAAGGAAACATGGCTTAAGTTAAAGGCAGCCAGAGGAAAAAAGAGATTGGATAAGTTAAAGGATGTGAATGGTAACTCTCAGAAATCTGAAGTGTCCAAGGGTGCAGTGGCAGAAGCATATTTCAAGGACCTATTCACATCGACTAATCTAGAGGTTTTTCATGGGATTTTTACGACTTCAACCCAAGGGTATTACCTCATATGAACATGGCATTACTAAAAAGAGTTTCTAAAGAAGAAATCAAAGAAGCTGTTTTCTCTGTTAGAGCATCAAGCGCCCCCGGGCCTGATGGTTTCACATGATTGTTTTTCCAAAAGTACTGGGCGATCATTGGGTCTGAGGTGATCAAGGAATTACAACTTTTCTTTGAAACTGGAATTTTCTCTCCAGAATGGAACTACACACATCTCTGCTTATTTCCAAAGATCACGAACCCATCACAAATGACAGACTTAGGACTGATAAGTTTGTGCTCTGTGCTCTATAAAACTGTGCCGAAAATCTTGGTGAGAAGGATGCAGCCTTTCCTTAATACTGTAGTCTATGTTAACCAGTCAGCATTTGTAGCAGATAGACTAATCTCGAATAACACTTTAGTTGCTCATGAGTTGGTGCATTCACTCAGAACTTTTCCAGACATCTCAAACGAATTTATGGCGGTGAAGTCGGATATGTCAAAGGCTTATGACATGGTTGAATGGAACTATCTGAGAGAGTTGATGTATGCTTTGGGTTTCAATGAGCTGTGGATCAAATGGATGATGTATTGTGTCACCTCTGTCACATTTTTGGTTCTAATCAATGATCAGCCGTTTTGTCTCTTTGCTCCACAACGAGGTATTAGATAGGGGGACCCGCTTTCTCCTTTCCTGTTTGTGTTATGCACTGAAGGGTTGACTCACCTGATGAACAGGTCAGAAAGGCTAAGTTTAATTAATTGCATCAAGTTTCATGAGAATGTACCGGCTGTTCATCATCTCCTTTTCGCCGATGACAACCTCTTTATATGCAAAGCCAATCAAGAACAGTGTGAGACACTTAAAGAGATTCTCAGTGAATACGGTGCTGCCACATGACAAAAGATCAATCTATTGAAGTCATCCATTACTTTCGGTAACGGAGTAGCTGAGAATCGAAAGCGAGAAATATAGAACCAACTTAGCATTTTTACTGAAGGAGGAACATGTACGTATTTAGGACTGCATGAATGCTTTAGTGGATCAAAAGTGCAGCTTGTAGCTTACATTAAGGACAGGTTAAAGACGAGATTATCAGGCTGGTTTGAGAGATCCATTTCGCTTGGAGGAAAAGAGACTATGATCAAAGCAGTGGCTTTTTTGCCTGTTTATGCAATGAGTTGTTTCAAGCTCACAAAAACGATTGTCTCAAATCTTACTAGTGCAATGAGTGACTTTTGGTGGAACGCTGTGGAGAACAAGAAGAAAATTCACTGGGTTAGTTGGGAAAAAATGTGCTTATCTAAGGAGAATGGAGGGCTGGGATTCAGGGATATCACATGCTTTAATCAAGCTCTTCTTGCAAAACAAACGTGGAGGTTGATTCAAGAACCATATAGGCTTTTTCCTACAGTTTTTAAAAGTAGATACTACCCAGATGGTGAGATTATGGAAGCTGATTTGGGCCTTAGACCCTCCTATGGCTGGAGAAGCATTCTACATGGGCGAGAATTACTTCAACATGGACTTTCAAAACAAATTGGGAATGGTGAGTCTTTTTTCGTGTGGACTGATCCATGAATGAAGGAAATTGAATGGCGAGCGCCTTACAGAAAGCAAGTCTCATTCGATCTAAACGTGAAAGTAAAAGATCTCATTGATGTGGAAACAAAGAGATGGAATCTAGAGCTTTTGAATGAACTATTTTCCCCTGAGGATGAACAGAGAATCAAAGAGATTAAACCGGTGGTAGAGGAAAATGATTTCTGGGTATGGGACCATACCAAGAGTGGCGACTATACGGTTAAATCTGGGAAGTGGTTGGCCAATCAGATCCACAAGAGGATATTATCCTCAATGCAGCTGCTCTTCCGTCTTTGAATGGGCTTAAAGAAGAAGTTTGGTCGCTTCCCTCATTACCTAAAGTGAAAGCCTTTTTATGGAGGGCAAACAGTGATGCTCTTCCAGTTATTGATCTGCTATGCAGAAGAGGTTTAAAGACTGATGCATGTTGCCAGCTATGTTGGTTTGTAGGTGAATCAATTAATCATGTCCTTTTTACCTGCTCCATAGCACGGCAGACCTGGGCTCTCTCTCGTTTTCTATCTACGGAAAGAGGTTTCGACATATTATCGGTGCACACTAATCCCAACTATTTGTATAAAGTCAGGAAGAGAGTAAATGTCCCCAAAGAAATCAGCAGGCTCTTCCCATGGATACTTAGGAGAATATGGAAAAACAGAAACATTTTTCTCTTTGAAGGAAAGTTATTCCATCCCTTGGAAACAATAAGAAAGATAGAGGAAGACGCTGAAGAATGGGATTTGGCTCAAAGAATGGATCTTCAAGTCAATTCATCTGATGCAAAAACACCAGATATGAACACGGTATTGGATCTTCCTTCTGGAAATTGGTTTAAATGCAATATATGAGTGGCATGGAACAAACACAACAGTTTGGCTGGAGCATCGTGGGTCTTAAGAGACAACAAATGTCAGGTCCTGATACATAGCAGAAGATCTTTTGTAAACATTGATAATAAAGATAAGGACTCCTTGCTGGGCACTATTTGGGCCATTAAAGCTATGCGTGATCACCATTTGGACAAGATTATGTTCGCCTCTGATGTCACAAATTTAGTAAAAGCAGTGAACAGACCTAGGGCATGGCCGTCCTTCGCATCTCAAAAGATTGAGATTCTGAATGAGCTTCACAACTTTGTGTCATGACAATTTATTTTGGAAAAACTAATTACCAATAGAGGTGCATCTCTCATCGCTCAAAGTGTTCCTAATACAGCTCACTCGCAGTCTTATATGGCAGCTGGCCCCCCTTCGTGGTTTAAAAAATTCTTTGACTTTGAGAGATCTCTTTCCTCTTTGTAGATTTTAGTTTTTGATTTTGTGGTTTAAAATTTTTTTTAGTTAGTTTATCTAATTCTGGCTTCTGTATGGCTAAATTTTGGAGGGGATGTGAGGATATCAAACCCTTTCACGTGATTACGCTGTAACCATAAAGGATTTATATCCTTCTCTTTTTAATATGAATCAGATGACAAAAAAAAAAAAAAAAAAAAGAGGATAAAATTGTAATTCAACTTATTAAAAAATATAAAAAGTGAAAATATATTAAAAAAATTTTTTGGCTTATCCTAAAAGACATTTGAGTCATTTCTTCTTATTTGGACCCACGATAAATGCCAACATATCGTAAATTTTAGGCAAATTAATACTAAACAACATCTGTATTGGAAAATAAGAGTAAAATGGAAAGATCTGAACATATTGCACAGTTTTGTGGCTAGTTGCTAGATAGAAATATATAGAGTTATAATATTCGAATTGCATGCCCCGATCTGTTTGTCTTTTGTGGATGATTAGGTGACCTAATTTAGGTCGTCCAAACTAGCTATTAAAATCCGACCATGCCATTAATTTCTTGCAGTACATTTATTAGTCGAACTCAAAGCATTGACTGGAGTTTTACCCTAAAGAGTGTAAAAATTTGACAATTCACCCTAATAAGCCATCATGTGTACCACCACCACATATGGGTTTTAAGTATTTGCATCACATGTTAAGAAGTTTCTACTTCGAAAGAATCTTAAGAGGTTAAGTTAATTTAGCTTCCTTTTGTCTCGATGATATAAGACCAGCCCTCACCTAACATTGTGGTTAGAGCTTTTTATATATAATAATAATAATAACTAGAGAAAGTTAAGAAATTTTTTTGAATGGAGCTTAGAAAAGTTCTTGAACCAGAGTTATAAGTACAAATTAAAAATTGGTGTTATTGATTGAAACTCAACATGTCAAAAAGGCAGATTGATCTTCAAATTATATGATTAATGTTGACAGACTTTTAGAATATTCTTCGGTTTTTACTCCACGGATTTCACATCATATCTTGTTCTTTAAGCTATCTCTAATCGAAATACTATTTGAAGGAAAATCTTGAAAACTGTTATATATGTAAAAAAAGTTTTTGCAAGAAAATGAAGTTTTATTGAAATAAAAATATTGAAGACTTGGTCATAAAGAAGAATGCAAAAGCCATTAAGAACTCCTATTTTGGTTTTAGGATTGAGAAATATATTTGTGTAAGAAAATTTCTAGAAATGTGTATGTAATTTTCCTTTTTTTTGTTAGAAAGTTAATATGTAATTCTTGTGTTGTTATATGTATAAAAGACTATTGGAGGTTAAAGTTGAGAAATATGTGACAACATATATCATATGTGGTGTCATTATCTAGCTTTATTAGAAGATATACCCATGTGCAATATATTATGTGTGGAACATATCAGACGAGTTGTGTGCTAGAGTTGGAACTTGGAGGAGGTAAAAAAAAGAAAAAATCATATTTGTAATCTATAATTATGTTAAGAGTTACTCACTTTGAAAATGATAGATTTGTGAGATATACAATATATTGGAAAAACCAAATCTCGTTAACAAAGTTTTCTTTTCTACACTCTCCGTGACAATTCTCTAATCAATAAGCACATCTCTTCGTTCGAGTTCATAAATGTAAACATTGAGAATGCCTTTAGTTAATGATCTAGGCCATGACTTTCGTTTTTTTCTTTCTTTTCGCGTTTGGGTAATTTAGAGTTGCATTTGAGTAGTATAAGATCATCCAAAATGTCAAAATTATTCCCAATAAACCCGCGGTCTTTAATAACAAAAAAAAATGTACATAGAATAAACTGAAATATATATATGCGTTTGCATTTTGCGGTCCATTTTAAAATTTATAAAAAGAATTGACAAAAAATGAAAATTTTATCTTTTCTGAAAACATCTGAATCTTATGGAGACTAAAAAATGAACTAATAAGACGATCTCTAACCGATTACTCTATTTTTTTTTCAAAATGGAACTGATTATTCTATTTTTTGCTTCAAAATAAAATAACTCCATTTTGGATGTGGAATTTTCACCATCCGATTACTCCATTTGTTACTCCAAAATATATTATTTTTCTATTCAATTATTAATTTTTATTATAACCTCATAGTTTTAAATTTACAAATTGTACCAATTTATATAAAATTAAACAATAAATAACAAATTATAATACTATTTAAATTTTAAATCTGTTATAAAATATTGCCAATTCTATTTTTAGTAGAGCTAAAAAACCGTTTTTGTATGTTGTTGGACTAAAATTAGTTTTTTAAATTTTATTTAAGTACAAAATATATAAAAAAATTGAATTTAAAAGATTGATTTGTAAATTAAAAAGTTCACTTCCAAAATGGAGTAAAAAAATGAAAATCTCTAAATATAGAGAAAAATATGGAGATCTCCATTTTGGAGGTGAAAATGGAGGTGGGGTGGAGATGATTTTTATCCAAAATAAAGTTTAAAGGCAAAAATGGAAATGAGTTAGAGATGCCCTAAAAATCAACTCTAAAATCCCTCAAGTTCGACTTCCAAACGCAAAGTCCACCAATATTCTAGGTCTTCCAAATTTCCCAATGTCTTCAAATATATATCAATATTACGACCCTAACTAATGAAAGCTAGACTTAAGTGAAAGCATCACAACCATACTAGATAACAAGATCTCAGAATTCTTCAGCCAAGAAAAATAAAAGGTGTAGTAACAGTAGGACCGAAATTAATTGTGGTATTAATATTTTCTCGACAAACACCAAACAAATTAATTCAATATCACTAACAGTAAAAAAGATGAAAGACATGACACATCAACATGTGACACCTATACAACAAACCCATACATTATAGGCTGCATTAGGTGCACACAAAATGTGTGTTGAGAAGCAGTTGCAAAGGAAATATGTTCTCATTTTTCAGATTAGTCTACAAACTCACCACAAGATTCATGTGTACACAAATGTATCATGGGGAATCAAATATATATAAAATGTAAGTACAACTAATTATATATACTAACAATTTTATTTGTTTGTTAAAAGTATATATATACAATATATACTAACATACGTCTTTAAAATAAAAGCTAATCATGTACCTGATGGAATAAAAATGTACGAGTAAAACCATTTAAATAACCCGGCCGGAAACCAATGACTCATTCTTATAACGCAAATATCATGACGAATACTCTTGTAACATCTTGTACACGCAAAATGAGATGTTATATGATCGCATGAATCAAATGGTATATAATACTAATACATACAAAAGGAACTAGGGATTAAAACACCTCGAGAGAGACAGAGAGACAGAGAGACAGAAGAAACGATATAATATAATACATGAATCGAGAAAATTAAGGACCAGCCTATTAAAAACTAGGTTACCATAAGCTAATCTCACTTAATCACGCGTTAACTCATAGATTAAGCTTTTTCGATACTACCCCTTCCTTAAAATTTAATGAATGATTAAAGGCTAAAGGTCTCACCTCGCATGCAAGTAGATCAAAGAATCAAAATCTATATACACAAAGAACAAGCTAGCCCTCGTTTATATCGTATCTTCTTCTTACCTCAATTAGGAGATGAAGAACAAGAGTGATGGTGTATGTGAGACAGAGATTGAGACAAAGAGAACGAAGACAGGCCAAAGAGATCAGCACTGGAATCTGACAGAAAGAGCAGTGAGCACGCAAGAGAAGCAGATGCAATGATATGCAAATTGCCTTTGTGTGCTCACTCTCTTCTGTCAGTTTCTTTGCGTTTCTCTTGTCCCAACTCATTCACTCACACAATCCATATCCAACTTCATGAGATCTACAAGATTTAAACAAAGAACAAGAATGAGACAAGAACGATGAGAAATAATTCAAGTTCAGATCTGAGGTTTAAGTGTTTAACTATAGAAGAGAGATAACTAGAGAGAAAGAAAGAGTACGGATTACATTTAAGACACCCTATAGAAGATCAAATCTAGGGTTTTTGTTTAAATCGAGAAAAAACATAGCCAAAAAAAGCAAAAAAAGAAAGAAAGGAAGAAGAAACAAAGATCTGGTGAGAAGATAAGAGAGCAAGATAAGGTTTAATTCTCTCTTTGAAAGAGTCTTACCTTTCTTTATGGCTTTTGTCGCTTTCTTTATCTCTCTTACATGCAAAGGGAACAGATGTCTGGTGAGGCATTGAATTGAACAGAACATTTTACTTTTTAGAGTTTCATCTCATGAGCTAAAAATGGCAACCACAAGACTCCATTGAGCTTGATATTTGAGCGTGAATAATGAATGGTCTTTGATGATGGAGGTAAATATATATAAAGATTGGGAACTAGTTTGCCTTTTTCTTTCTTTATTTGTTCAACAATTTTTGCCTCGAATATGACTATTTAATAATTTGTATTTAACGTTATTCTCGCCTTCAGTTTGATTTTATTATATTTTTTTTTTTGATAATTTTTAATTATATTTTGATAATAACAATTTGATTATTATTTCTTTTTAATTTCTTCTCTTTCCTTTGTTGGCGGAAGACCAACATCAACAAGCCCTAATTGTTCTCAAAATTATCGATAAAACATTAAACTAATAGTTTAATTAAACAAACACCGAAATGCTCAACTCATCTTTTGTTTGTTTTTACTTTTTACTATTTCTTTCTACTGAATATCAATGTATGTTTACGTTAAACATCGTTATAATTTTGTTTGGAAAGGAAAACAACTGTGGTATTTAAGAAAATACTGCTGGATATTATTTGAGGACAACTTTGAACGATTTTACAATTTCCTTAACTATAATTCCATTCTCACAAAACAATTCTAACATTTTTAGACAAATTAAAACATCGGTTATAGCCTTTATATTATCAACACACTTAATCATTTGGAAAAATTATATAAACAAAACTAAGATTAGTTTAAAACTTACATTAAATGCATAACACAACACTCTTTGTAAAACAATACTAAAATGTTGTTTTAACATATTTTTTGCAAAATGGAAGGAGCATGAAACAATTGGTGTTTAGATAATTTTTATGTAGATTTTTTTGGAGATTAGGGGTTTAGATTTTTGTTGGTTAATTAGGAGGGGTTTTACCGTTTTAGATTTAGGGTTTAGTTTTGTTTAATTTTAATCATATAATAATGTAAATGTTCGCATAAAGACATGCTAAATATATGAGAAAATTATACACCTCGTAATTAATGGTCTATTGATGATCGATGTATGAGTAAAGACTGGGAACAAGTTTGCCTTTTTCTTCCTTTTACCGTTAAAATCAAATTTTTAAAAAAAAAACTGGATCTAAAAAAATGACAGATTGTAACACAAAATACGAATCGAAATAGTGACCGGATATCAAATTAACCTAAAAATATTGTCTGCCACAAAATATTGACACTTTATATGTATAATTACAAACTCCATATTTAATTTGTCAAAACTATGATTTTGATTAGTGCCTAGTTGGTTTACTTTTGAATATTCATATATAATCATTGTTGCTAAAATATCAAGACAACGAATAATCTAGTTTTTAAAAACTAAATATCTAATAATTTCTAGTACATATGTACAATTTCAAAATTTATAAACAACCACATAAAAAAATATTCTTATAACACGAATAACACAAACACGTACTGTATATATAAAGAGTGTAGCAAATGTCAAAATAATTAACTTATGCTAATAATTTTGAATTGTAATATCAAACTTTTTAAAAATGATTGTCCTCGAATATCACCTATATAATTATCTCTATACATTTTTATAATCGTGATCTACCGACTCAGCTAAATCAAAACTACATGAAATATAAATGAAGTAGTCTAGATAACGAATAGATTCACTCGAAATGGAATTTGTCTCGAATACACCAAAAGAATAACAAAAAACAAAGATAAAGTAGTGAAGCTTTATCGAGAGAAAAAATAAGAAAAGTTTTGTTGGCATGCATCGGACGGGTTCTTTTTAAAGTGACGTGGTTTCTCGATAAACCAGAGAGTCGCATAAAACAGTCTGACCGTTGATTTGAGGCATTAATTCTCTGCCGTTGGTTCTGTCACTTTTACAAGACACATTTTCTTGTTTTCTCCATTTTTCTAGTGCCATTACTAATTTGGGGCTTTGATTGTTTTGTTTTTTCTCTATGTTACATATGTATTATTTTCTTTGTTACTCCATCCATTCCAAAATATAGGATTTTTTAGCCAATTTTTCTAGTTCCAAATAATAAAGATCTTTCCAAATATTTATGCATCTTTACAACTTTAAAAAAAAAAATTAATATAACCAAAAAAAGAAAAATTGGTTAAAGTATTGAAAACTATTAATATAATTCCACCACTAACTAGAAATAAAAGAGAAAAGTAACTAATGATGATGATTTTAATTAAAAAAAAAACTTTTTTAATAAATAAGTTTTTAACTAAACACTCTTATAATTTGGAACAAAAGGAAAAATATAAAACCCATTCAATTTGTTTTTCCACTAACGTTACTATTTCTTCCTCCGTATTAGAAAGAATAATTTTCTAGCTTTTTAAATTTGTTTTTAAAAGATTGATTTTCTAGACATTTAAATACATTTTAAGTAGTTAATATTAATAAATTTTTAATTCCAAAAAACATTAATTGAGAATGTTTGAATTATTGAATTTCTATTGGTATATAGATATATGAAAATGTTTAGTACTGTATTAAAATATATTATATTTATTATTAACTGTTTATTGTTTTTTAAAATGTTTTCTGCTAAAAAACGGATCTTTATTTTTTTTTGCAAAATCAATCTTCACCCAAAAGTTGTGCATGCCAATCCTATCAATTCCAAAGTCACCCGTTAAACAGCCATTGCCCATATCGTCGACGTGTCACCATTACTCGGTGTTAACAAACTAACAGAATGAGCAAAATAATATCGTATTGAAAAAAAAACCAGCATGATGTTTTCAGAAATTGGTGCTGTTTTGGTTGGGCCAAAGCTACGTCGTTTTGTAGTTAAACACGAATTATGTTTTAAATTGGGGAAAAATCAATTGGGGGCTAACAAACTAGGGTTCATTCATCATCTCTCTCTCTTTCGATTGCGATTTGGGGATTTCTGGGTAGAGGTAGCTGGATTCGATTGTTGAGCATCACATCGGTGAATTACATAAGTGTTTAGCTCACTCATCTCATTTTGTCATTAGATTTAGTCAATCTTCTTCATTTGTTCATTCACTATCTTATTTCGTTTTAGTCTCATCGAAATTTATTTAGGCCGAGCTTAATTTATCTTGAATTGAGTTTATAAACTGTTAAAATTCATCATTTTAACTGTGAAATTTGAAAATGTAACTTCAATTTGTAGCTATATAAAAGAAGAGTGAGCTGAGAGTTAAATTAGGGTTTGTTCTTGCAATTTGGGGATAATGTGTTAAACATATGTCAATGTTGATATGAATTCATATCGAGTGGATATATCTGTGTTTGATTGTTAAAATAAAATAACTTTGTGTCCTATATTGCAAAGCCACAAAAGTAGGCAAGATCAGGAACATAAAAACAGCTAAAATTTCTAAAGAACAATATTTGGGTTCACCATTAGTGGTGAACCTTTTTGTTCACCTTCTTTCTTTATATCCAATCAAAGTATGACAACTAATACTTCATTTAAACATAAATAAAATAATACTTAATTAAACTTAAACAAATAAAAAAGTAAAAAACATATGTAAATAAAATCTTTTTAACGATGTCTAGACGGTGTTAGAAAAATCAAAAACAAAAAAAAATTCAGAAGAAAAACAATGAATATGGTGTCTAAACTCAATGAATCCGGTGTTGAACTCTGACTCGATTAAATCAAAGGTGTCCTGAATCAATGAGGTCCAAAGAGCGCAAAGCAGACACAAAGACAAGAGTGACATGACGGTTTCATAAGCTGAAGTTCGAGCTCAGTACCTTGAACAAGAGAGGATTCAGAAACATCAATCACATGGTCATTGTATTCTTCAACAGATGCAATGGTGTTTGTTTCTGTTTGAGTAGTTGAATCATCTCCATATAAATTTTTATTTAAGAAAAAGAGTGACATGACCAGACACGAGAAGACACAGCTTTGAAGTCTTAGTCTCTTAGGACTGCATCACCTTCCTCCGATCTGTGAAATTGGCGTCAAAAGAAGGCAAAGAGACAATGTATAAAATCTGTAAAAGATGGTCAAATTCATCACCATCAAAACTCAGTTAGATTCAATGGCAGAATCAAAATTTATATGATTTCCTTTTCAAATGATACAAACAGTTACTAAAGTAATAGTAAACAGAGGAACTTAATCTTGATCATTTTAACCAAAACTGCTAAAAGATGGTTTAAAACCAAAATTACTTATATGTAACATATACTTTTCCAATTCAGCTACACTATAGAGATTGCCTCCTTACTGTGTTATGATCTTGTTGGCAGAGAATCCCAATAATTACAGAGCAAGAAAGAGAAAACTTTAGATTCCTGAGGGAGAAGAAGAAGGCTAGACGTGAGAATTACACCTACACGGTTCCTACACCTGAACTTTTTTAGTTTTTTCTTTTAAACTAAGGAGATGTATTGGAATGAGTATTTGGAGAGATTTGATTTTTAAATTTCAAAATTATGTGTTATTGAAACATGAATTTTAAAATATCTTTTAAAATCTAGTATTATTGGATTAATGATTTTAAATTATACTTTTAAAATTTAAAATCCACTGTTATTGAAAACATGATTAGGATTTTATTTAAAAGTTCCAAGTGAGATTTGAAGGGATTTATTAGTTAGAAATACAAAGACCCAAAAACCATAGTTTTATGTGAGATTTCAGAAAATTTAATAACAAAATTCCTAATTCACCAAAATTTCACCAAATCGTCTCAAAACTCATTAAAACTCAAATCTCTACAAATATTCAGTTCAATAGACCTCCTAAATGCACCAATAAAGCAGATGCCGAAGAGAATAAGAGGTTTCTCAGGTCAAAAAGAGAAGCTTTCATTACATGCTAGGAACTTTTTTACAATTACCAGAGTTTTAAACTCAAACAAAGACCAATAATCTTCAATTTAAACTCAAACAAAATAGCTTTGTACCATCAACAAGGGACTGGATGAAAATAATAATAATCAGGTTTCAGTTATAAAAATATTGGGCCGTAGTTCGTGTAACACATATATCTAAGCTCAGTAAAATACAAAACTAAGAAGATAGAAACAGTGGTAAACCTAGCATGAAATAACAATTAAGAAGACAAAAACTGTTTGTAATATCACCGTGAAAACTAATAAACGAGAGCATAAGACCATAACAAGAACAAGAAAGTTTGAACATGTTAAAGAGAAGGATGACACAATATTTCGAAAGATAAACGTAACTAACAAATAGATAATTCAAAGTGTAAGCAAATAAGGAATCCCAGTAAGAACAATGCACTCTTAATCTATCTCATAAAATATTAACAAGTTCTAGAATAAAATTCAGATGTCACATACTTGTAACTACATGTAATTGAATGGTTTTCTAATCAAACTAAAAGGTCAAAAATAACAAAAAAATGGATTCATAAGACTCAGAAAATGGGTGTATGATTGATGATTAGGCAAAATGAAATTGAAATTCGAGATGAAATCTTTCCAAGTGATGATTATAATTTGTAAAGGAGCTGATCGTTGATGGTAAACTTAGATTAGGGTATTATACGTAAACTTTGGCCAAGTTGTTTTCTTCTGAAAACTTTTTTTTTGTTATTGATTTTTCTAACACCGTCTAAAAGAAGATGTTGTTAAAATTGTTTATTTATATATATATGTTTTTTACTTACTTTATTTGTTTATGTTTAATTAAATATTATTTTATTTATATTGAAATGAAGTATTAGTTGTCATATTTTGATTGGATATAAAAAAAGGAGGTGAACACAAAGGTTCACCACAAAGTGTAAACCCAAATATTGTTCTTCCTTCCGTCTTATTTTATTAGATGTTTTAGCTAAAAATATACATCTTCATTGATACTGTAAAAGGTCTCCAATTTCGTTTTATGTCGGTTCTCGTTCTTTTGTTTGATAGTGGCAGAGTTAGAATGACACTTATTTTTTGACAGTTACAATGAGGTGTAAAACACCCAGCAAGGAAAATGTGATTCTTTTACCAAATTGATTAAAGTTGTGGACCTCTTAGTCAACTTAGGTTAGTGTATGATAGAACAGAAGCAATGATAAACAACTCAACCAATATATTATATATTCAAAAAGATTGAATGAGACTTGTCAGCTCAACCAATGGGTTCTATATATAATTCTCACTTAGGACATGTTTCTTGTTTGATAAATTTAATCTAATTAACACAAAGGATAGAGAATATTCTTCTCTCAAAAGCTTAAGCCACTTTACTAAAAATCAACAACTAAAAACAACTTTCAATAAATTATAGATTCATATTTTGACAGAAAAATTGAGAGATTGTGAAAATTGATTAAATTGATTTTATTCAATTTTAAAAAATTGATGGATTTTATGGTTAACCATCAAAGGCATCAACCTATTGAAGTCCAACTCATTTGAACCATCAACCATTAAGGTCAATATTTTCAATTCTTTTTTCTTTTTGTTACACAAATACTTCATTCACCCCTAAACTGTTATATGATAGAGAAGCTTAATTGGATATAATCCAAAAGCATACTAAAGTGATAGAAAAGTAGACCAAGCAAGTAATAAAAATATATACACAAAATTTAAGAAGCTTGATATATTATCACTAGAGATATGGAGATCTACTAAGACGAGTAAACTCGTTAAAAAAACAATCTTCAATCCAAACTCATCAACTGTAATTAGCATAACTTTCACAGTGAGACCGGAAGCTAGCCACATTGTCATCTTAATTTGTGACGTTGAAAAAACTCTTTTACCTTTGATTCTCATAGACATAAGATTAGTTGCATCTTCTTGTCCTGTATAGACCGCTACAGAAGATGATAAAAAAGTGAAAGAGGTGGAACGATCTCTCAGCTTGGAGACCGAACAAAGTTCTCCTCTCAACGAGAGGGAAATTGACAGAAAGGTTTTCTCCCTTAGAAGGAAGGAAGGTGGATGCGATCTATCCCAAGGGAGGAAGTTGGTAACAAAGCTCCCTCCAAACACGAGGAAGAAGAGACAATAGGACCCTTCAGGTCAAAATGCCCCAGGAATATATTTCTGAGGTGGCATAGATCAGAGGAAGAAAATCGATCGATCCAAGTCGGATCGTTCGATCTCAATCATGAATATTCTCTAAATTGCGTATTTACTCTGATTTTTGCCCTAAAAGATACTCTATAAATAGGGATCATTTCCTGAGGGGCCAGAGAGACCTAGACAAAGTTTTTACTGTTACTTTGCTATTTTTATTTTCATTTCAGATCTGTAAACTTTTACATTGATTTTTCTCAGATCTAAAGTATTTTCATTGCATTTTCAAGATCTACATTCTGTCTTCATCTCTTTCTTTGCATTTTCAACCATACAACATCATGATCTATCAACCCATTACCATGGTTGAGTAGATCTGCATGTTGGGAGATGAGATTTATTCAAAGGGATTTAATATTTAATTAGGTTATTGTTATAGATTAGAATAATAGTTAATAGATCTCTACTTCTATGAAACAAATGCTTTTATTATGTTGACGAATCTATCAAATGATTCATAAGGTTTTATAGTACAGCTAGCATTGACTATTCTACCCAGAGTCTATAGTTTGTAGGCTTGATTTCCAGATTTCCAAGAGTTAAAACTAGATCTACAAGTGAACTCTATCAAACTTGCTCAAAATATGCTATCATAGGGTCTTAATGGATTTATGGTAGAATAATATTTGCTTTTAACCAAAAGATTTATTAGAATAATATTTGCTTTTAATAAAAGTTATATTTTGGTATAGTGTTTGTGTTCTATATCTAAATCATTTAATTGCTAATCCGGTTATATATCATTTTTGTTTATTTAAATCCATGCAATTTCCCAAATCCCAATATTTATTTTAATTGATTTTTATTTCTTTAATTATTTTATTCCGATTTTCTGTGACAATAAAACTTTCCATATTTTCATCATAGCTTGTTTAGATCTAAGGATCTATTGTACTCTGTACTCTCTGTGGATCGATCCCACCATTATACTTCCGTGCACAACCGTGCACTTGCGGAGTTTAGATGTTGGGTAAAACCTGATGCATAAAACATCACATCAACAGATCTTCTCAAAGATATCAATATGGTCCATTGGGTTATCGTCAGATAGCCCATGAAATTGATTCTGTTTTACCAGAGCGATTATTTGAGGTTTAATCTCATAATCTTGCCTCTGGATAAGAGGGGGAATGATAGCAGATTGGTTTGTAATAGGCGTGCGGGGCATCTTGCTCGCCTAAGGTAACCCTTTGCGCCGGGACTTGCAGTGCCGGTGCATCATCTACTCTCACCCCAAGAGCTCCAACATTATTGAAAGGTCCTTGATTAACCTGAACCTCTCTCTGCCGGATTGCTTCTGCATACTCACCATTAACAACAGGGGGATCTTTCTTAAGAGGCTCTGGGATCGGTCAATCTCAAGAGAAGGAAGATCGAGCAATCTCGAGAGAAGGAAGATCGATCGATCAAATAGGATCGATCGATCAAAGAAGAATCAACCAATCTTGCACAAAGTACTATCGGTCAATGTCGAAAGGGATCGGTTGATTTCGAAAGAGATCGGTCGTTCGTGCAAGAAGTAGGATCGATCGATCTTATGTGGATCGGTCAATCTCAGAGATGTAAATAGAAAAAATACAGAAAATAAAATATCATAGACTAGGTCTAAAACTTAGATCTAGAGGCAACAATTACTCCCCGGCAATGGCGTCAAATACTTGATGTGTGGTTTTATATCAGGTTTTACCCAAACCAAAATACTCTGCAATTGCACGGTTGTGCGCAGCAGTATAGTTGTATGATCGAATCCACAGAGAGTAAAGTGCACTTTAGATCAATGGATCTAAACAGATCTAAACAGAGCTATGATAAAAAAATAGAAAGTTTTGTCACAGAAAATAAAATCCGAATATATTTGAATAAAGAAATAAAAATCAATTTAAAACAAAAGTTGAGATTTGGGAAATCGCATGGATTTAAATAAATAAAAAGGATATCTAACCGGGTTAGCAGTTTAATGATCTAGATCTAGAACTCAAACACTGTAACCAAATAAACCTTTTTCAAAGAGGGAATAGTATTATAGCATAAATTGGCTAGGACCCTATGCTAGCATATATTAACAAGTTTGATAGAGTTCACTTGTAGATCCAGCCTCAACTCTTGGAAAACTAGAAATCATGGCTACAAACTATAGATTCCAGGTAGAATAAACAACGCTAGATGTATTATAAAACCCTATAAATCATTTGATAGATTCGTCAACCTAACAAAATCATTTGTTTCATAGAAGTAGAGATCTAATAATCATAATCCTAATCAATAATAATAACCTAATTAAACATTAAATCCCTTTGAATAAATCCCATCTCCCAACATGCAGATCTACTCAACCATGATGATGGATTGATAGATCATGATATTGTATGGTATGAAATGCAAAAAAAGAGATGAAGATAGAATGTAGATATGAAAATGCAATGAAAAATACTATATATCTGAGAAAAACCAATGTAAAAATTTACAAATCTGAAAATGATAATGAAAATGACAAAATAACTGAAACATTGTGCCTAGGGCTTCTGGGCCGCTCAAGAAATGAACCCTATTTATTGGGATTCTTCTAGGTCAAAAATCAGAGTTAATGTGCAATTTAGAGAATATTCGTATGCGGATCAATCGATCCTATTGGATCGATCGATCTCCTTCCTTTGATTCGTGCCACCTTATAGATTCCTTTGACTGACCAATATACTTTAGGATAGGTCAATCTTCTTCATGTTTGATCGATCCTTTTCAGGATCGGTCGATCCTAGTGTGTCTCTACAATCCAATAAAGTGTAAAAATATCCAAAGGTTCTTTATTTTGCTTATTTTAGCTCCAATGAAGTGTAAACCTGAATAGACACCAAAACCAACAAGAAAGACACAAAATCTAACTCTAGACTCAATAAAACATGTAAAAATAATAGTAAAAACTAGTGAAAATACAGACTCATCATGTGCAATATCACAACCATCACTTTTTATATTTTCCAATGTAACAGATGACGATTCCGGCTGTTTTCTGGTGCCTGGAAAGTTTTGACCTGGTTTGGTTAAATATGCATTTGGAATTGGGTCCAAATTTAATAACTAAACTGGGTCAAATTGAAATTAAACCGTCTCTTCCTTGCTTCTTTATTAAGCATTTTTGATAATACATGTATACAGATTGCAATGAGATAAGAAGATAAGGAATAACCTTAACAAAGACCTCTTTTACTTCTGAAAAACCAGCCAATTCCCCATTCACTTGGATTTAGAACGAAGCTTTGGTGAACCATAGTTTAAACCAGTGAATATAATTTGGTGAACCATAGTTTAAAGTGGATCAGAGAAAAGGCCATTGAACCGAATCAAAAGCTTTGGATATATCAAATTTCACCGCACATCTAACTGAGATCGTGTCTCTGTGATACTTTTTACCAGCTCCGAAGCTAATAAAACATTCTCCATAAGGAGATGTTCCTTTACAAACTCTGATTCGTTGGGAGATATGAATTTAGGTAATACCTACTTCAATCAATTCGCCAAGATCTTTCAGATAACTTTATATATACCATTGTAGCATGAAATTGGCCGATAATCTTTCATCATTTCTGATTGAGATTTCTTTGGAATGAGTGCTAGAATAGTAGCGTTTAAGGCCTTTATGATACAAGACTGGAATCCACCAAATCTTATTGATCACAAGGTGTTAAGAGTTGACAAGCTTTGTTGTGGAAATGGGCGTTGGTAGAGATGGAGATGGAGTTTGTGATTGATTCCACAATCACACACGAAATAAGAAGCTTGATTCCACAAGTACTTAATCCAAAAATCAATAGAGAAGAGTGATTCCACACTAGAATCTAAAGACAAGAACACAAGAGCAAAGGAATCCACCTAAAACTCTAATGAACAACACAAAAGAAAATACTTTTGTAAACTGAATAATTTCTAAAAATGATTGTTGTCTACAATGGAGGACGTGATTCAGCTTATATAGGCTGAAAACTAAGCTATTCTAACGTTCTAATGTAATTAGAAAAGGAAACAAATAATTCAACATAAATGAAACATGAGCAAAAACTCCTTTGTATCTAGGTAACTTGGGCATGAATACTTGCATACTGGATGGGAGCAGCTTAGGACGTTTTTGAGAGACTCTAGGCAAAATAGAAGCTCTCCAGGTTCCCATATATAGCTTTGGGACACGTTTAACAATGTTAAAATGCAACTTTCCTTAAATAGCTCCGAATAAGGAAAGTTGGTGTATATGTGCATCCACTTGAGCCTAAGGTGCTGGTGCATGTAAGGACGTCTTCTAAAGCCTCTAAATGATTTATAATCTCTCCTGGTAGCCACACATAAGCCTCTCTTCTATTTTCGAGTCTTAATAGGTCTTCATGGTCTCCGGTTTGATTTTCTCAATAATTCTCAATTCCACTAGGGGAAATAGCAAGGTTTTTAAAACCAGACCAGACTGGCCGGTTGAACCGGTTCGACTGGAAACCGCCTAGAAAACCGCCTAGAAAACCGAGTCTGAGTAGTGTTCAAACCCGGATTTACGTAAAACCGCCAAAACCGGTCTAAAACCAGTAGAACCTGTGATCCGGGTTGATTGTAAAACCCGGATTACCAAATTTAAACCATAAATTTAAATATTTAAAGTCTTAGTTAAATGTCAATTCATTAAATTGAATTCAATTAGTCCCTTTTTCAAGACAAATTTTATTTCTTCACATTTATTTATGATTTTCTATCTCATATTTATGGAAAATAACATGTCATCTATTTACCTTTATCTAAGCCCAATAAATATTTATTTCATAACATTACGTAGATTATATCTTATTATTTAGGGGATTTGCATAAAATGACACACATTTTAGTAGAAATTACTAATTTGGCTTCATTTTTGAAGAGGAGAAATTTTTTTGGTAAAAGACTGATTTATATAACTTTTGTAATATAATAACGAAAATGCTATTATATATATATATATATTAAATTACAAAATGTAATTAACTTTTCCAATAATATTTTTTTTCTAAAATCTACAAAATTCAAAATATTCTTAAAATCCCAAAAAAGGATTATAAATTATTTTTAAAAAAATAAAAAATGCCATTATAATTTACAAAAAAATATGAAAAATATAAAAAGATAAAAAAAAAACCAAAATAAAATGAAAATTGAAATTTTTTAAAAATATTAATAATAATAATTTTTAAAAATGAAAAATTGATTTTTTTAAAAGAGTTAAACATAATAATAGCTAAACGGATATATATATATATATATATATATAAATGAAAATGAATTAATAAAAATCTATAAAAATAAAAAAAAACTTTTTAAAATCTTTTATAATTCAAAAATTTACTTATGTAAAAAAGAAAATTGATTAAAAAATTTATAAATATCTTATATAATTTATACAAAAAAATCTTATTCAAATAACTAAAATATTAACATAATTTAAAATAATTCAAAATATCTTACATATAATTTTTGTAAAGATATATATATATATATATAGATATATATATGTAATTAACTAATTTTTTATATATAAAATCTATCAAAATTTAAAAATATCTTATTCAAATAACTCTATGATATCATATTTCAATAAGTCTGCTACAACATGAACAAACATATGTCTGCGGTGACTGAGTTAGCCAAACAATCCAATCGTGTGGTCCAGATTTAATGATCTTACATTTTGTTTTGAAGTCTTCGACATCATGGTAAATAACTCTGTGATAACGTTTTCAATAACTATGCAGTCATGTTTTCAATAAGTTTGCAGTCACGTTTTCAACAAGTTTGCGGGCACATTT
Source organism: Cardamine flexuosa (assembly GCA_963555745.1). Taxonomy (NCBI): domain Eukaryota; kingdom Viridiplantae; phylum Streptophyta; class Magnoliopsida; order Brassicales; family Brassicaceae; genus Cardamine; species Cardamine flexuosa. The sequence continues at coordinate 16,802,315 of OY743217.1, forward strand.
TCATTTAGTCTGCCATAATGTTTTCAATAACTCTGCGAGTACATGGTAACTCTGCAGAAACTAAGTTTGTCCAATAACTCTGCGGCTAAAGAACACAACTCTACCACTTGAAATAAATATGCGATTACGTTGATAACTCTGCGATAATTCAATTTATCAAATAACCCTGCGGTCAAATAAAATAACTCTGCATAACTTCCAATAAGTCTGCGATGACTTTAACAAATATGCGGCAACTAAGAATGACATATACCTATGCGGTAAAAGGAAATAACTCTTCAACTTATGATAAGTCTGCGGTAACATTAATAACTCAGCGGTAACTGAGTTTGTCAAATAACTCTGCGGTAAAGGGAACAACTCTATAACGTGAAATAAGTCTGTCATCACATAATATAACTATGCGGTAACTGAGTTTATCAAATAACTCCACGGTAAAGGCAAACAACTCTATAACATGAAATAAGTCTGCCATCTCATAAAATAACTCTGTGGTAACTGAGTTTGTCAAATAACTATGCGGTCAAGGCAAATAGCTCTATAACTTTAAATATGTCTGCCATAATATAAAAAAACTCTGCGGTAACTGAGTTTGTCAAATAACTCTGCGGTAAATGAAAATAACTCTATAACTTGAAATAAGTCTGCCATCACGTTAACAAATCTGCGGTAAGTAAGATTTGCAAATAATTCTGCGATCAAAAGAAATAAGTCTGCGATAAACTAACTCTGCAATCACATAGACAGAATGACATTTTTGTAAATATATGTAGCGCTAGAATTGTCTCATTAATGACATCTTAGTAATTTTTTTTCCTTACAAAGCTTTATGGAGTATTTTGGCAATTAAAAAACCCAAAATAACAAACTAGTAATAAAAATAAAAATTGTGTCATTCTAGTATTTAAATAGGAAATATTTGTCATTCTAGTAATTCTCTCTATTAGTTATGTTGAAGGAAGAAGTTAATGTCATTTTTTCTGAGTTCCTTCTGTTTTATTTTCTACATATTGTACTCTGTTTTAATTTTTGTGTGGATAATCTATTTTCATGTTTATAAAATTTTCATTTAATTTTCCAGCTTATCCTTTTTAATTTATGATTTACATTGGTTAAAATCATTACTATCTTATATTAGGAGATATTAAATTTTATCTTTTTTGGTGATGTTATTTGTTCTTTGTTTTGACACACACACACACACACACACACACACACACACACACACACACACACACACACACACACACACACACACACACACACACACACACACACACACACACACACATATATATATATATTTATATATATAAAAATAATTAGAAACCTGGTTCAACCGGTTGGACCGGTCTGACCAACCATCCAGTAATATCTCTGAGTCGGTGACCGATCCGGTTTTCAAATCATTGGGATAGTCTTCTTAGGGTTGCTTTGCTGGTGAATAATCAACCCTAGGTCTTGTGGTTGATTAGAAATCCATTTGGGTAAGGATTCTCCAAAATGCTTTGTTTGAACTGGTTTGATATTGATGTGATGTTTTATGCATCAGGTTTTACCCAACATCTAAACTCCGCAAGTGCAAGGTTGTGCTCGGCAGTATAATGGTGGAATTAATCCACATAGAGTAAAGAGCCATATAGATCTGTAGATCTAAACAAAGCTAGAATGAAAATATGGAAAGTTTTGTCACAAAAATCAAATCCGAATAAAATTTAAAAATAATTAAATAAAGAAAGAATTTAATTTAATATAAATGTTGAGATTTGGGAAATCGCATGGATTTAAATAAATAAAAAGAATATATAACCGGATTAGCAATTAAATGATCTAGATCTAGAACACCAACACTATACTAAAATAAATCTTTTATTAAAAACAAATATTATTCTAATAAATCTTTTAATTAAAAGCAAATATTATTCTACCATAAATCCGCTAGGACCCTATGATATCATATTTTGAGCAAGTTTGATAGAGTTCACTTGTAGATCCAGCTTCAACTCTTGGAAATATGGAAATCAAGCCTACAAACTATAGACTCCGGGTAGAATAGTCAACACTAGCTGTACTATAAAATCCTATGAATCATTTGATAGATTCGTCAACCTAACAAAAGCATTTATTTCATAAAAGTAAAGATCTATTAACCATAATTCTAATCTATAACAATAACCTAATTAAACATTGAATCCCTTTGAATAAATCTCATCTCCCAACATGCAGATCTACTCAACCATGGTAATGGGTTGATAGATCATGATGTTGTATGGTTGAAAATGCAAAGAAAGAGATGAATACATAATGTAGATCTTGAAAATGTAATGAATAATACTTTAGATCTGAGAAAAATCAATGTAAAAGTTTACAGATCTGAAATGAAAATAAAAATAGCAGAGTAACAGTAAAAATCGTGTCTAGGTCTCCCTTGCCACTTAGGAAATGATCCCTATTTAAAGAGTGTCTTCTAAGTTAAAAATCAGAGTTAATGTGCGATTTGGAGAATATTCGTGATTGGGATCGATCAATCCGACTTGGATCGATCGATCTTCTTCCTCTGATCCATGCCACCTCATAGACTCCTTTGACTGACCGATCTGCTTCGGAATCGGTTGATCCTCATCATGCTTGGTCAATCCTCTTCAAGATCGATCGATCCAGGATGTCTCCAAAATCCTATGATGTGTAAAAACATCCAAAGATGCTCAATTTTGCCCATTTTAGCTCGAAGGAAGTGAAAACTTGAAAAGACTCTAAAACTGGCCAGAAGAACATAAAACCTAACTTCTAGACTCAATAAGACAATTAAAATAATAGTAAAAACGGGTCAAAATAGACACTCATGACAGACCCAGACTTGAATTCCTCCTTGTCGTCAAGTAAGAGACAAGACAATGAAACAAAGTTCAGAAGTGGAAGTTTGAAAAACGGGAACTTACGCTTAGCTTTAGAAATCCAAAGAAACCTTGTGAAAGGTTAATCAAACTTTAGCAGTACAACATGTACTTTACCATAAGCATAGCAAACATTACCGTACTCTAGCATCCGAGATCCAAGGGAACTTCTAAAAATTTCCATTGTTGGCTCTTTAACATTCATTAAGTGTTACGTGCAGTCTCATAAAGGGAATTTCAATCGCTAAGGGCTAGTAACGGGGGGCCATTTTGAGGGTGATGGTTAGGCATGATAGATGAACTCTGGTGCAAGCCAATGCGCAAAATCACAGTGAGACAGAAACCAAAGATGGTGCACAACCTCCTGAACCTTGGATTCCAAGTAAGCTTCTATATAATGATCCTAATAGAGTTGCTATTGGTACTAAAATAAATAACAGAAACAAATAACTAACTAACTAAATAAAAGGTTTTATTCTGGTTTTCTGCAGACTTATTTCCCTTCTCTTTCTTTTCGTTTTTTTTGTTTTTTATTTTTTGAAAAAGAGTCTTGGGATGAGACGGGATCGATCAAGATATGATCGGTCGATCCCAGAGCATTTTTTTCTGAGAAGGGGAAGTTGGAACCAGTTCTAACTATGTACATCAATTCGACTAAAAACTGCACCAATAGTCAACTCAAACTAATATAGATGAAGTACTAATACTAGAAATCTTACTCAGAAATCTTTGGAACTTTTGGTTATACCGGCTCCCATACTCTCTAGTTTTGGCACTTGGTTGCACATGCTCCTAATGTTGCGAAAAATGACTGGAGTCTGAATGAAAAAGGGTGTGGAACCAAACTAAAAATGAGCTTGGCCATCTAGAGCTCTAATAAGAATGGGGTGAACTCCAGATGTATATGATCCTTTTGCGATATCGAGCCTCTAAGTGAGAAGATTAGTCCAAGTAGATAGAGCCAACACTGGATCATTCAGATTTCCAAATGATAGGTCGCTTCGGGTAAAGTTGATCCACTAATGGTGTTTCCAATCTTCCTGAACTAAGTCCAATAAATGTCAACATAAAATGGAAATGAAGAAAATTGTAAAATCTCATGTTTTGACTCAATAAAACAACTGAACTTTTTTATTTTTGAAAAAGTTTGAAATTTTTTTTGGGACAAGTAAACAAAAGAAAACACAGTGTTAGTAACATATGAAAGCAGCCACCCCTTCCCCCAGACTTAAATCACTGTGTCTCGCTGTGATATAAAATCAAAGAAAAAGGGTGCTGCGAAACAACACTGGAGATAATGAATTGTGAATAAGAAAGCAAACCATAAACCGTGGAAGGAATTTTATGACCAAAAAGGAGCATTGGTTTGTACATGAACCGGTTTTCAGCTTTTCTCGTCTTGGGGATCGATCGATATGGGTAGGATCTGTCGATCCCTGTTTTCAGTCAGCTCAACACAAAAACATCATCATATCTTATTTTGAAAATGAATATACAAAATAAAATTACTGAAGGGAAATAAAATAAAATAGTTTTATTAATTCAAAAGCAAAAATAAATTAAAAGAACATGTTGGGTTACCTCCCAACCAGCGCTTGTTTTTGCAAAGTCACTAGCTTGACTTAGTTTTATTTCAATTAGGTTCTGGTTCATTGTATCTTCCTCATCGGGTTGCTGGTTTTCTGTCCTGATCTTGGGTTTCGTAGTGACAGCCCTCATCATGTAGTCCAGATTTTCTTCAGTAGCTTCAAATTTTATTTCTGTTGAAGCTTCACCAACATCGCTTCCTGGAGTCATGTCCATTGGATGAACAACATCAACAAAGTCCACATCTTTCATAATGAAAGCTTGACCATTCATGGTGGTGACTCTGTCGACGGTATCGACATAGAAGGTCATGGAGGTGTCTTTGAACCTAAGTTTAATCCTCCTCTTGGGGATGCTAATTGAGGCTCTGGTTGTTGCTAGAAAAGGTCTTCCAAGTATAACTCCTTTCCATTGTTCATCTAATGCGAGGAAAACAAAGTCTACCAGCGCATAACTTCCATTAAGCTTGACAAGAATGTTTAAAAGTTTCCCTACTGGTTTTCTTGATGTACCATCAGCCATCTAAACTTCCATGGTAATTGGTTTCATGGAGAGCAACCCTAAATTCTTAGCTTGGCTGAGTGGTAGCATGTTCACGCTGGGTCCAGTGTCAAGTAGGCTGTTCTTAAATCGATACTGCCCTATAGTGACTGTGAGACTAAACCTTCATGGATCCTCTAATTTTAGGGGAAGTCCTTCTGGCATCTTCTTGCTACATTCCTCTTGAAGGAAATCAGCTGCTTCTTGCATTGTTGTTCTTCCAGCAATTATATCTTTCATTGAATCCATGGTTTGAGAGGTCATTGATTTAACCTCCATGAAAGGCAATCTCACCCTCATCTCACTGATTACCTAATCTATCCTTTTCTGCATCTCAAGGTTTGGTTTTTCAGGTGGTTGTGGGTTATCTCTTCCAATCCCTCCTTGATTCTTATTAATTTCCATGTTCTCAGCAGAGTTCATCGCTCTAGGTGGCTGCAAGGTTGATTCTCTAAACTCTTTGTGATTTATGAATTTTTTTAGGTTTTTATTCAGCACTGGATCCAGAAATTGTGTCCGTGAGGATCGATCGATCTCAACCCAGATCGGTCGATCCGGCCCGATTTTTAAATATATGTTGGAGGAATAGGATCAATCGATCTCACTATGCGGGTTGATCCTGATAAAATCTGGGTCGATCTTCTCATCAAGAAAGCAGTGGCTCTCATCGTTGGATCGATCGATCTCACCTTCAGATCGATCGATCTCAGCGGGCATTTCCATAAAAAATTTCTTATCTGTGAACAGATTGATGTACTTCAGATATTCTCTGGGATTGGTTTTAGGCTTCCCCGGGAGAGTCCCTGGTAATGCCTTAACCATTTTGGCTGACTTTGCTACCTCGGATTCCAACATCCTCACATGGGCACCCAAGGATTCAAGCCTCCCATTCAAATCATTGTACATGTTATCAACTTTAAGGTTGATTTCTCCAGCCAATTTCTTCTATGCTTCCATGATTTACTGGAACAAGGATCCAATCTTCCCCATGGAACCAGCATTCGCAGATTGCGGGTTGAATCCTGTTTTACCATAACCAGCATTGTTTTGGAAGTTCCCTTGGTTTTGCGTACTCCAAGATGGATAAAACTGATCTCCATGATTCTCAACATTAGTGCTGCGGTAGGAAAGGTTAGGATCGTTCCTAAAGTTTGGTCCCTTTTTTCTTCCCGGTCCAATATTTTTGATAGTTTTCCTGTCCACCGAGAAAGTTGATCTCTTCAGTTTGATCCTACTCATCATTGAACTCATCACTTTCCAAGTGATTAACAGATCTCTTTTGGGCTCTCATCAGAATGTCCACCTTAGCATTGAGCTCCTCTATGATCTTATCACTCACTCGAGTGGGGTTGACTCTCCTATCATTGTCAGAAGATCTGTTAGAGTCACTTGCTGCCAGGTTTTTAGTGAGCTCTATTGCTTCCTCCAGCATGTTGCTCATGAATTCTCCCCTACTGGCTGTGTCCATAGCCATTTGATACTTCATTTCAACTCCATTGTAGAAAAAGTTCATTTTCTCCGACTCGGTGTAGCTTTGAGGGGGACAGTCCCTTAGATATTCCTTATAGCGTTCCCAAGCTTCATAGAAGGACTCGGTACCAGCTTGGCAGAATGTGGCTATTTTGTTTTTTAGGGCTGCGGATCTAGCTTTGGTGAAGAACTGCTGAATGAAAGCAGCTCGGCATTCACCCCAGCTTGTGATAGAGCCATGACTTAAAGATTTTAGCCATCTATGAGCCTTATCAGCAAGGGAAAATGAAAATAACCTATAACGGAGGTAGTCTTGGGGGACTCCGTTGGCTTTGGTGGTACTACAGATCTCCTCAAACATATTAATATGGTCCATTGGGTTCTAGTTAGATAGCCCATAGAATTGATTATGTTTAACCATGGCGATTATTTGAGGTTTAATCTCATAATCTTGCCTCTAGATATTAGGGGGAATAATAGCAGATCGGTTCCTATAGTGGGCATGCAAGACATCTTGCTCGCCTAAGGTAACCCTGCATGGAGGGACTTGCAGTCCCGGCACATCATCTACTCTTACCCCAGGAATTCCAAAATCATTGAGAGGTTTTTGATTAATCTGACCCTCTCTCTGCCGGTTTTCCTCTACATCCTCACCATCATTAACGGGGGGAATATTTCTAAGGTTATTAGGATCAGCCATACCAACCTTATCTTTTGCTTTCCTTGTGGTTTTGTTCTTCTTTGTTTCCTTGATCTTCCTTGTGGACTTGCTTGTCAACTGCTCTCTGCTCAAGTCTTGTAGATCTTTAGAAGCCTTGCTCCTTAATTGCATACACCTGAGAAGTAAAAGGAGTTTGAAAAATCAGATCCGATTAAAAGGTTTTGGGATCGGTCGATCTCGAGACAAAAAAGGATTGATCGATCAAAGAAGAATCGATCGATCTTGCACAAAGTAGGATTGGTCGATCTTTTAGGGATTGGTCGATCATGCAAGAAGTAGGATCGATTGATCTTATGGGGATCGGTCGATCACAGAGACGTAAATAAAAATATAGAAAATCAAATATCCTAGACTAGGTTTAAAAATTTAAATCTAAAGGCTACAATTACTCTCCGGCAACGGCGCCAAAAACTTGATGTGATGTTTTTTATGCATCAGGTTTTACCCAACATATTAACTCCGCAAGTGCATGGTTGTGCGCAGCAGTATTATGGTGGGATCGATCCACAGAGAGTAAAGAACACTATACATCCGTAAATCTAAACAAAGGTAGGATGAAAATATGGAAAGTTTTTTCACAAAAATAAAATCCAAATAAAATTCAAAAATAATTAAATAAGGAAAGAAATCAATTTAAAATAAATGTTGGGATTTGGGAAATCGCAGGAATTTAAATAAAATAAAATGATATCTAACCGGATTAGCAATTAAATGATCTAGATCTAAAACATAAACACTATAGCAAAATAGAACTTTTATTAAAAGCAATATTAATTAATAGATCTTTTAATTAAAAGCAAATATTATTCTACCATAAATCCGCTAGGACCCTATGATAGCATATTTTGAGCAAGTTTGATAGAGTTCACTTGTAGATCCAGCTTCAACTTTTGGAAATATGGAAATCAAGCCTACAAACTATAGACTCCGCTTAGAATAGCCAATGCTAGCTGTACCATAAAAATCATTTGATAGATTTGTCAACCTAACAAAAACATTTGTTTCATAAGAAGTAGAGATCTATTAGCCATAATTCTAATCTATAACAATAACCTAATTAAACATTAAATCCCTTTGAATATATCCCATCTCCCAACATGCAGATCTACTCAGCCATGGTAATGGGTTGATAGATCATGATGTTGTATGGTTGAAAATGTAAAGAAAGAGATGAAGACAAGATGTAGATCTTGAAAATGCAATGAAGAATATTCGTGATTGGGATCGATTGATCTTCTTTCTCTGATCCGTGCCACCTCATAGATTCCTCTGACTGACCGATCTGCTTCAGGATCGGTCGATCCTCGTCATGCTTGGTCACCAACTTGTAACCAATGCAATTTCGATCTTTGACGCAAAAACCTCTTCTCCAAGTCTGACAAGTGCTTCCATTTATTAAAAGCATGAGTTTCAGCTGCTACTAGATCTTGAGACGGGTTGGACATTGTCCTTGTCAGACATTCATACAAATCCTTATATGCTTATCTTGTTCTTATCTGAAGTTCTCCAAGTTTTTGTTTACTCAAAGCTTGTATCTGTGGTTTCAACCCTTTAAGTTTTTTGCAAAGACGGTGTAGCGCTGATGTTGAAATTCTTAGTGCTTCAGTTTCAGACCAGAAAGTCTTTATCAGAGGCAAAAATCCAGGTAATGTTGCTAGACCATTCACAAACTTGAAAGGCTTTTTTGGCCTGTCCGTCTGTTGTACAATCTGGATGAGACACCACATATGATCAAAGCAACCTCCAGCTTCAAAATAACAATGCGACTGAGAATATGCAAGTAACCTTGAATCATTTACTAGAATACGATCTAGCTTCTTACATATCAACCCTTTTTCTCGTTTGTTGCACTATGTGAATTGTGGACCATGTGTAATAATCTCTGAGAAAGAATAATATCTTATTACATCTTGAAAATCTCTCATTCCCAGTGTAACAGATGGAGCTGTCCCATAATTCGAGTGCTCTTGTATATCAATGATCTCACTAAAATCTCCAAAAATCATCCAAGATTTATTTCTAAACAATGGGGAGTTTTGATGATTTTGTAAGTTTTCTCATAATGTTTTGCGCTCTTCAACAAAATTAGAAGCACAAACGAAAAAACAAAAGAACTCCTCTACGGAACCATTTAAGAGAACCGAACAGGTGATCATCTGCCCACTTGAAAAACATGGAGTAAGCCTCACGAGTGGGCTCCAAACCACCCATACTCGTCTCAGCCTATGAGAGTTATAATTTGTCAAGACTGACCAATCCTTAAAAACCTTTGAAACAATCTTCTCCGCCTTATTTTCCTTAACCCAAGTCTGCATTAGACCCCCAAAGTTTGGGTTTAAAATGAATTTGATCAATTTTATTTTGGGTTGGTTTAATTTCAATTTGACCCGGTTAAAATTTTAAATTTTGACTCAATTTAAAATGGATATTAAATCAAACCGGGTCAAATTTTTCAGGTCCTCGGAAAATGGCCGGATTCATTATCTGTTACACCAGAAAAGAGAAAAAGTGATGGCTGTGATGTTGCACACATGTCATATAATAGTTCGTATATGTCTTTATGCCAACTTAATATTTAATGTAGTTTTGAGAACATTAAAATAGTTAGCATGTGTAGCTATGCCGTGCCCAATAGTTCGTTTAACTAAAAATCATTTGTTTTCATCATACATTCATTCGACGTCGGATTAGTTTCAAAACATATTCTTTTATTCGTTTAATTAAAACTATATTTGCTGATGTTAATCTTATCAAATTTTCCGAATGGGTTACACCAGACAGAAAACAAAATATTGATAGAGAAAAACAAAAAAATATGCTTTGATAAAGGGTTTGCCATTGATAAAAAGGAAAGTGGAGAATAAAGCAAAAGAAAGGCAAAATGGTTAACCATATGCCGGCTCTGGCCGGGGTTAAGTACAAACCTATATGTTGAGAGCCAGAGCCCAGAGGTTTACAATATGTACAAAGAACTAAGAAACAATGCTTATAAGTCAAAACAAGACACATTAGAGAAATACGCATATAAGCTAAGGCATCTCCTTTGAAGCTGGATTCAATCTTGTACTGAGAGTCTGAGACTAAAACTGAGTGAGTTGTTGTATTTTGCGAGCTTGGAAAAACTTGCAGCGTCCTTTTCCACTCGATTCGGTTTCTTCGCTCCTACTCTCGCATGTTGTGAACCCAAATCTGCTTAGTTTTGCTTGTCGCTTGCTGCTATTTCCACTCTCATCAGCTTCATCTGATTCCCTGCCCAAGTGCACAAAACATCAAATTCAGATTCTTGTAACAGAATAAGATAAATGAAGGCTTGATCATAGATAAATGAGAAAAACTAACCAAGAAACTTCAACTTCGCCTTTCAAATGTGCAGTGCAAGTTCCCCAACTGAAGCGAACCAGTGATGGGAATCCAAACACAGAATGTTTGTGTTGCACTAACCATGATTTTGTCTCAGGATCTTCAATTGCATTATAAACATATTAGTGTACTAAAAGTCGCTAAAATCATAAACGAGTTAAGGAGAAAAGAAATAGTACCTCCAGGATATCCAGAACCAAAGTTTCGGTTTATATCTTCTCCGGTTTCCTCTACCAGCCATTCTCTCAACGCTCTGTCTCTTGTCACCTGAGCAGGTAATACATAATTAGTCACCTTTTAGCTAGCGAAAAGCTTCGAGATTGGTTGTGAGAATCCATAACATATTTACCTTAGCCACAATACTTGCCCCACTAACAACAGGAAATAGACTGTCAGCTTTCTTTGAAACGACAAACTTGATCGAAGGAAACCTCTCAGACAATTTTATTCTGTACTTGTCAGGATCTCCCACTGTATCCAGATAAGCCTGCAAACACAATTTAAGAGTTCTAAAGCTTGTGGATATAACCTTACCTCTCAAAAGATGATGCATCTGTTTCAGTCAAATGCTAATTACCTCTGTCAGAAGAACTCCCATGTCTAGTACCCTTTTGATTAGCCCCATTGCAGAGTTATGTGAAATCTCATTTAAGTTGGTCTTGTCTCTGTTGAAAACAAACCAAAAAAGCTACATGATATAAGTAACCATTTCGCCCTTAGCTTCAGGAACATTATATAATTTACAAACTTTGCAAGCATCTTGGCTGAGAGTTCCCTAGGATCAATAACATCAACAGCCCATCCAAGTGACTTATCTAGCTTTAAGTTTTCATATAGTTCTTCTCTTTTCTCCTCTTTTAGAGTCTTTGAATCTGCAAACATAGCAACAAATAGTCTAAAGGAGAACAAAACGAGGCAAAAGATTACAAATATGATCCAAAATTTTCATGCTTTACTTATCCCTTAACCAGAAAACGTCACAGTACCATGTTTACACTAACAACTGAAAAGGTTAAACAATATACAAATACATATGAATACAGCACATCTCTCTCTAAACATAAAGAGGTAAGAGATTAAAAAATGTGATCAAAAGTTTCATGCTTTATTTATCCCTTAACCAAATTGGAGAAACCATCACTGAACCATGTTTACACTATCAAGCAAAAATGTTAAACAATATAGAAACAAAAGTGTCTATAGCTTATCTCCCTCTAAACATAAAGAAGCAAGAGATTACAAAAAGTGATGAAAAGTTTCATGCTTTACTTATCCCCTCCTATAATGGAAATCGTGGCAGTACCATACTCACACTAACAAGTGAAAGGTTAAACAATATACAAACACAAATGTCTACAGAACATCTCTCTGTAAACGTAAAGTTAAGAGCTTTGGCTACTAATGTTCAACTAGTAGAACAAGAATCTATTCAGTGCATCTCAATTCTACAACAAGAAAGGAGTAAAATGTGACTGTGTTACCTGCAAAATGGAGAGAAGCAAGAGAAGACTGGTATGAAATAGGGCAATACATACATCCATATACCATAGGACCTGTTTCATCAACAAAATTGATTAGATTTTTCTTCTCACTCACAAAAACTGATCACATAGAAGAAGAAGAAAAAGACGAACCTAGAACAGGACCCCTCCCAGCTTCATCAATGCCAATGAGACAAGGTTGAGAAGCCCATTCTGGTGTCAAACAATCTGATCCCATTCCTTTTAAGAAACAAATGTAATTGGGTTTTAGGGTTTTGTATTGAGTTCTGGGTAGGTTTCAAAATCAAAGCTTTTGGTTTCTACTGAACAAGAAAGATTACTTCCAAACAAAATCCAACTTCACATGAAACAATTGAGAAATCACGATTTCGGAAAAAGGCTACAACTTTACTGTTGCAAAGCGAGGTAAAGGGAAGAGGAAACTTACCAGAGAGATCCAGAGAGATAAGCAAATCGGCGAAGGTGCCGGAATATTACTGGTGAGCGTTTTCGACGGGAAAAATGAATTTCACGGTTCAGATACTCCTCTCTTACTAAACTGACACGCAAAAACTTAAAACTGCTTGCCGTTCTGATGTAGCACCCGGAAGTTAAAAAAAAAAAAAAGTCATAGTTGTTTTAAAAAGAATTATGAATATGAATTTATCATACAAACAAATATTAATAAAAATAAAAAATTTATATCTGAAAGTATCGGAATACTGATAAAGAGAAAAATAACAAAAATGTTTGTTATAAGAAATCTCTTACGTTTGAATGAATAATTACAACTGTCGTTTATATAGAGATATAAAAATAATTTATTATGCGTGCATAGTTATGATGAACTCCACACAAAATAACATAAAATATGAAATGCATAACATGTGTCTGCATTTATTTCTGACGCTCTATATTTTTGACTTTTGTAACACTCCTCCTTGGAAATCAATGTCACTATGTATCGCATAATATTTTTTGTTGCTTCGTTAAAAACCTTCCATGAAAACCCAGTGGGAAAATCATAATAAGGTAAAAGGAGTACAACTGCACAAGCTCCCCCTTGAATGATCACCTGTCATCTTGTAAATCTTGTTGATGACGCATTCTAATATTATGGACATGTTTCTTGAACATTGTGGTAAATAGTGATTTCTTAAAGAGGTCTGCAACATTATCACATGATCGAACATACTTGACTTCAAGTACTTTAGCTTTCTCAAGTTCCTTAGTGTATGAAAAGAGTTTTGGAGGAATATGTTTGGTTCTATCACTTTTGATATATCCTTCATTTGTTTAAGCGACACATGCAACATTGTCTTCATATAAGATCGTTGGTTCCATGTTAACGTGGATCCCACTGCTTAATCAGATGTGTTGGTTTATCGATCTTAACCATACACATTTTCTACTTGCTTCATGAAGCGCGATGAGTTCAGCATGATTTGAACAAGTTGCCACGAGCGTCTGCTTCTGAGAATGCCAAGATATAGCAGTGCCTCCGATCAAGAATACATATCATGTTTGTGATCGAGCCTTGTGTGGATCTGATAAATATCCTGCATCTGCAAACAACCCATCTGACCATTTCAATTTTTAGAATAAAATAATCATAAATCAGTAGTTCCTTGAAAATAGCGAAAGACATGTTTAATTTCATTCCAATGTCTTCGTGTGGGAGAAGAACTAAATCTGGCCAAAAGATTAACAGGAAATGAGATATCAGGTCGAGTGCAAATTGTAAGATACATAAGAGCTCCGATTGCACTTAGATATGATACTTCAAGACTAAGTATCTCTTCATTCTCCTCTGCTGGTCGAAAGGGATCATTTTCAACCTTAAATGATCTAACGACCCTTGGGGTACTGAGAGGAGTTGCCTTATCCATGTTAAAACATTTTAACACTCTTTTGGTATATGTTGATTGATGCACAAATATATCTTTTTGGAAATGCTCAATTTGCAAACCAAGACAATACTTTATCTGTCCGAGATCTTTCATCTCAAATTCTCCTTTTAAATATTCTGTGGCTTTTAGTATTTCCCCTTGAGATCCTATTATGTTTAGATCATCAACATACACCGCGATAATCACAAATCCGAATGATGTTTTCTTGATGAAAACAGATGGGCATATAGGATCATTTACATATCCTTCTTTTATTAAATGCTCACTGAGACGATTGTACCAAATACGCCCATATTGCTTTAGACTATATAATGATCTCTGCAATTTAATTGTGCATCAATATTTAGGTTTAGATTCTAATGCCTCTGGCATCTTAAACCCATCAAAAATTCTCATTTAGATATCAGTATCTAATGTTCCATATAGATATGCTGTAACAACATCCACGAGACGCATCTCTAGATTTTCATTAGCCGTTAGACTCATTAAGAATCTAAATATGATTGTATCCATAACAGAAGAATATGTTTCATCCTAATCAATCCCTGGTCTTTGAGAAAATCCTTGAGCTACAAGGCAAGCTTTATATCTCATAACCTCATTTTTCTCACTTGTACCCAACAGGTTTCACACCTTCGGGTGTGAGTGTAATAAGACCAAATAAATTTCGTTTATTAAGAGAATCAAGCTCAACTTGTATTGCATCTTTCCATTTTATCCTTAGAACCAACGAGTCTATCATGCTTTAAACGTGTCCTAGACTCACGTGTATTATCTGCACTTTCAATTTCTTTGGGAATTTCAATTTGTGTAGGAGCATTTGCAGCTGCTATATGTGATTTAGTTACCGTCTTGGTATCTGCAAATGCATAATTTGTTGAACTTATAGTTCTGACTATTTTGTAGGAGCATCAAGAGATAACAAGGTTGGTACACACCATTTGATATCCTTCTGTACTTGTTTGTTTTCTCCCCTATAACCGAGAATACTTTCTCATCAAAATGACAATCGGCAAAATATGCCTTAAAGACATCTTCAGTCTGTGGTTCTAGGTATCGTATAATTGATGGAGAATCATATCCAACATATATTTCCAATATGCTTTATGATCCCATCTTGGTACATTGGGGTGGTGATATAGGCTCGTACACGGCACAACCTAAAATTCTTAGATGATAAATATTTGGTTCTCGACCAAATTCCAATTGTAATGGAGAATACTTATGATATGCACTTGGTCTTATCAGAATGAGTGCTCCAGCATGCAAAATAACATTTCTCCATATAGAAGGTGGAATTTTTGATCTCATGATCAATGGTCTTGCAATTAGTTACAGACGTTTAATTAAGGATTCAGCCAAACCATTTTGTGTATGGACATGGGCTACGGGATGCTCAACTTTAATTCTCGTTACCATACAATAATCATTGAATACTTGAGATGTAAAATCACCAGCATTGTCTAGTCTAACTCTCTTAATTGGATAATCAGAAAACTAAGCTTTCAGTTTGATTATTTGAGTTAGGAATCTCGCGAATACCACATTTCGAGATGATAATAGACATACATGTGACCATCTACTTGATGAATTAATTAATACCATAAAATAGTAGAATGGTCTACATGGTGGATGTATTGGTCCACAAATATCACCTTGAATTCTTTTAAGAAATCTTGGTGATTCTTTATCAATTTTGCTTGGTGATGGCCTTATGATTAATTTTCCAAGAGAACAAGCAGCACATGTTATTTTATTCTTATGATATATCTCATTGATTTTCAATGAATGACCATGTGCATTCTCTATGATTTTTTCATTATTGTAATGCCTGGATGACCAAGACGATTATGCCATAATATAAAATCCTCTGGATTTCTTTTGATCACAAGATGTGATTCTATGGCATCTATAAAATTATGATACAAAGCAGAAGGAAGTTCTGAGAACTTTTCCATATGCCTTTTTCCAGATTTTTTTTTTTTTTTTGATAATATGTGAATTTATTTACCAAAATGGAACACTGTTATAATTACAAGTGCTTGTAAGCAGGGGAGCTTTAATGACCAATTTTTTTTTAAAAGCCACTAAATACTAAGAGAACTAGATAACATTTAGATATCTATGAGTATGCAAACCATTGAGAGAGAAGACCTTGCCATTGCTTGTTAGTACGCCTGGCAAGGAGGGTGTCTCTAATGGTGTGGTCGATCTGCCAGAAAATGGTAACAGGTGGAGCGGACTCAGAGTTGTGGACTCGGTTATTGTGTTCTCTCCAAATATTGTAAACTGTTGCTTGAGCAACTAACCGGTTTAGAGTTCTTGAGGGTCCAGACCGAGTGAGAAGCCAAGTGATCATAGTATTCCAGTCCATAAAGATGAGCGGGGGATAGCAAAGTCTCTGTAATATCAAGTACCAAACCTGTTCAGAATACTCACAGTGAAGTAAGAGATGATCTCTTGTCTCAATATGCTTGCTGCATAAAGAGCAGTTTGGATCAATATTCATACCCCAATTCACTAACCGGGCCTTAATCGAAAGTCTGTCGAGATATGAGATCCAGAAAGTGAACAAGTGCTTCGGAACCGCAGACGAAAACCAAACAACTTTGGTCCAAGGCAGACGTGGAGCAGTTGGTCGCAATATCTCCCAAGTTCTCTTTGAAGAGAAAAAACGTCTTCTCTTGTCCTGGGGTCCCCAGGCAAAAGAATCTGCACCACTAGTGACATTAGGCGGAGTCTTAGACATGAGACAGTTCCGAAGGGACTGAATGTTAGGACAGCGGGCCCTACTAGATGAGAGTCTCCAGCCATGGGTGTTTGCTGCCACTGCAACACATGCATCTATTAGGATTCCTAGTCGTCTAGGTCCCTCGTCTCCAATGTAATCAATCAAAGGACCCAACTCCGACCAATTGTCAAACCAGAAGCTTGCCGATTGACCATCACTAATGTTACAAGTCACTAATGGACGAGCTAATGACCTGAGAGACAGCATAAACTTCCAAACCCAAGAGTCTGTTTGTTTCACTTCATCGTTCCAGAATGTTGTTCTCTTAAATCGATGCTCTTTAGTCCAAGTAACCCAAAAAGATCCACTATTGTGAGCAGTATCCAGATAAGATTAAGATTCAGAACTTTGTTCCAAGTGGCAAAATCACGAAACCCCAGTCCTCCTTCTGTCTTAGGCCAACAAGAAGTTTTCCAAGAAACCTTGGCCACTGTGCGCTTTGTGAGATCTCCAGCCCACAAAAACTTGTTACAAAGTTGTTTAATTGCTTTTAGGCACCCTCTAGATAGAGCAAAAGCTGAACAACAAAAGTTCACAAGGCTGTATATTACAGATTTAATGAGCTGCATTCTCCCCGCGAAGGATAAGCTTTTGACTGCCCAGTGGTTGAATCTTTTGGCTATGAAATCCGTGAGAGGTGAGTACTCAGACTTACGCAGCTTTCTGTGTTGTAAAGGCAGACCAAGATACTTGATTGGAAGAGATCCAGTTTGAAACCCTTGGTTACTTATGGCTTGGGCTTCTTCCAAATTCAACCCCGCATGGAAGATAGCTGTTTTGTCCCTGTTCATAGTTAGGCCAGAGAGCTCCTGGAAAGTGTCAAGAGATGCTGCGATGCTTTGTAAGGAGGAGTTCTTCCCATAAAAAAAATCATAATGTCGTCAGCGAAGGCAAGGTGTGAGACAGTCGGTGAGCGCCCAAGAGGATGCATACCAATAGAGCCAGCAGCGAATTTAGACTATAAATAGGTTTCCCAGGACCTCCACAGCCATTACAGACAGTGCGGGAGATAGTGGGTCACCTTGCCGAAGCCCCCTACTTTCTTTGAAGTAACCACTCAAACTGCCGTTGATGTTAATCGAGAATGAAGTAGTTGTAATACACTCATGAATCCAGTTAATGAATCTACTCAGAAACTGGGCCACCTCAAAGTTTCTTACAATGAACTGCCAGTTAACAGAATCAAAAGCCTTTCGCAGATCAACTTTTAACATGCCTCTAGGAGATTCTTTTCTATTGAACCCTTGAACCATTTCCGTAGCTAGCAGATCATTCTCTACTAATAGCCACCCTTTGACAAACGTAGATTGAGTGTTTGAGATCATACCTGGAAGGAGAGACTGAAGTCTTCCTGCCAACAACTTGGAGATAACCTTATAAATCGCGTTGCACAGGGAGATAGGTCTGAAGTCACGAATCCTATCTGCTCCAGTCATCTTTGCAATTAGCATAACAACAATTGCATTAAGTTGTTTTAGAAGCTGTCCAGAGGTAAATAACTCCTTGACAGCCGCAATCACATCCATACTAACAATAGTCCAGGCTGCTCTAAAAAATTCCCCTGTATAGCCGTCAGGACCAGAAGACTTATTAGAAGGCAGTGCATATATCTCGCGTTTGATATCTTCAGTAGAGAAAGGAGCGAGTAGCAACGAATTAGTCGATTCATCACATCGGTAAGGCATAAACTGGGAAAGGCTTGATAAGCCGGGTCCGTCAAAGTTATCGATAGTTCCCAAGGCTGTCCCCCCAAAGAGGCCTAAGAAGTAATCAACACAATGCAATTGTACCTCAGCCGAGGAGTCAATCTTCTGGCCAGTATCGTCCACCAAATAATGAATCTGATTGGCTGCTCTTCGCGATGCGACCATTTTGTGGAAAAACTCTGAGTTGCAATCCCCTGCTTCAATCCACTTAACTCTTGATCTCTGCATTAGAAACTTTTCCTCTGCAGTAGCCAGTTCCATCCAAGACGAATGAGTTTCTTTCTCCAGCCTAGCAAGAAGGGGAGTAGGAGAGCTTAGCAACCTGTTCTAACACTGTAATAGGTGATCATGAGCCTCTTTAACTATGTTCTCTAAATCAGAGAAGTTGTCTCGATTCAGGTCTTTGAGAACTGGTTTGAGAGACTTCAATTTCTTTGCGAGAATGAACATTGCTGTTCCAGAGAATTGCATGTTCTGCAAATGAGCTGTAACTCTAGGGAGAAAATCCTTGTGCTTAATAAGGATGTGTGATATCATGAATGGCTTCTTTGATTCCACCTTGTTACCAAGAACAATGGTGATCAGACAATGATCGGAGAAATCTGGCTCTCCAAAGTGACTGAAGGCAAACGGGAACGCGAGTTGCCAATTCCCATTGATGAGGACACGATCTAACTTTTTTGCTTGAGGCCTCACCTCTTGTTTGTTCCACCAAGTGAAAGTGTTACCTCGCATACTGAGATCAAATAGTTCTGAGTTCTCCAAGCACTCACGAATCATTCATCCCTCTAGTGATTCTGCCACCTCCTCTAGAGTTCTCTGACGGGTTTAAAATTTGGTTGAAATCTCCTAAGTTGCAGACTTATTTCTTCCTTTTAAATTTGGTTGAAATCTCATAAATTTGGTTGAAATCTAATAACTACTTACCCTTTTCCTTTTTTCCAGATTTTTCAGAAGTTATATATATATAAATTTCTTTCCATCCTTAGTTGCAGACTGAGTATCATATCCTTGAAGATATATATCTTTGAAACTCAACAAACTTTTAGATTTTGGAGAATATAAGGCATTATTTATGGAAACTTTTGTTCCATTAGACAACATAAAGTTTGCCTTGCCACTTCCTTTGATTAAGTCTGTAAGACCTAATATTGTATTGACAATCATGTTTGTCGATTTTAAATGAGAGATGTATATCTTCTTTCTAAGACTAGTTTGGGATGTTCCACTATCTAGTATACAAATTTCTCTTGTATTTATCTTGAAGATTTTCCCACTTATATCTTTTTCCATTGATGTAATCAATATAAATATCAATAATAAGATTATAAATTTTATTCAGAAATAGAAAATATTCAATAGTTTACAATACTATATTTTGAAAACATAGTATTTGAAAATAAGAGAAATTATTCATGCATAACTGGAGACTTATTTCGTACTCTCGCTACAAGTAATTTACTTTCCAATAAAAGCGGTCTCAAGAAAATCATCCATAAAGTCGGACAGGTGTGTCGTACCCTCAAAGTGTTCTGTGAGATTCACTTCTTTTCCCCCTTCCCTTTCTGGGATTCTTTGTATAATGTACAAAGATGTTCAGGGGTACGACATACATGGGTCCAATTGCCCTTTTGATCCACATCTATAACAGATGTTCTCGTGTTTTTGGGTGGTACTATCCTGGGATTCTTTCCTTTTCTAACTTTGTTCAGGTCGAACCCAAGTATAAGGCCCTCGGCCTTGTGGGTTATAGGCTTACCACGTCCCCAATTAAATCAGTGACCACGACCACGGCCACGACCACGACCACGACCACAACCTCTATAGGTCTGATTTCCTTAATCTGGAAATTTCCCATTTGATGCATCAGTTGCATTAACTTCTAGAAATGCTTTGGCACCAGTTGGTCGAACATTATGAATCTTGCTGAGGAGCTCATTATTCTTTTCCGCAAGCATGAGCGTCACAATCAGTTTAGAAAATCTTTTGTATCCGCAATTTCTGTATTGCTCTTGCAACACATAGTGGTTTTTGTGAAAAGTGAGGAAAGTTTTATGGAGCATTTCTGCTTAACTAACCGGCTTTCCACATTCCAATTAAGCCACTATTCTTAGCATTGCAAAATTATAAAGATCAACCTTTTCACAATCCTGGAATTTTAGATTATTCCATTCATCCATGGCATGTGGAAGCATGATTTTTTTTTGGTTATCAAACCTTTCTTAATGCTTTCCACATTTCTACCGGATCGTTTACCTGTGCATAATCATGTGTAAGATTTTTATCAAGATGCTTTCTGAGAAATATTATTGATAAAAAAAATCGTCTTCTCATGGGGAGACGAAATTTTTTTTTTCTTTTATCATTTCAGATATCTTTTCCATTTCCTGGTAAAGCTCTGTATTAGTAGTCCAAGCAATATAATTCGTTCCAGTGATTTGTAAAGCCGAAAATTTGAGTTTTTCAATGTTTGCCATATGATTTTTCTAAAAACAAAGTAAAGAATATTTTTTATTAATAAGATGATATTACATATTTAAAATAAACCATTAATATTAATAATACATTCAATTACAAAAAATATGATTGCATAGAAAAATTACCAATTATGATGAACTCTGCGTGGATAAATTTTCCAACAAAGAAACCATAAATACAAGCAAAAATTATATATAAATAAAGAAGTAAAAGCAAGCGAAATATTCTTCAAGATGAAAACTAAATCGACTTTTTTCTCCGAGAAAGATTTGAAGAGAAATGAAATATTTTGATGAAATGAATGAGTGAAAATGAGTGTATTTATAGATTTAAAACTACTGTCATAGCCATTTGAAAAGTAGATAAATTTTGAAATTTTTTTCTTTGTGACTGTTGGTGGTAAAGACTAAAGCAACAATTAATCTGAAAAAACTTTAATAATCAATCAATTAAATTACCAATTTCAGATAAAGAATTTAAATACTGGTGGCCGAGCCTCTATTAAATAATAACTTAAAAATTTTAACAGTAATAATATATGGTGACAGAGTCAGCCACATCAAAACAGTAAATAAAATATTCGACGGCTTAACCATCCTGTGAATATATAGTTATGGTGCATTAGCAACCATGACATAAGAATTTTAAATTAATACTGAGGCAAAAACGGCCTACAGTAAAAGTAAATGAATAGTAGTACATTAAACAACCACTAAAAATAATATATTTTTCTAAGGAGGCGGCATACCATCCACCATAGAAAACTTATACGGTAATTTGTCTGAAACATATTTTAGCATAATCATAGAGTGATCGTGCTGATAACATGTTTTAAAAGGAATATGAACATATCATAAAGCCAAATATTAATAAAGACAAAAATTTTATACCCATGAAAGTATCGGAATACTGATAGAGAGAAAAAGAAGACATAGATGTTTTCTATAAGAAATGTCTTATGCTTGAGTGAATTACAGCGATCAAATTTGATCGTTTATATAGAGATAGACAAGTAACTTACTATGCGGGCATAGTGACGGTAGACTCCATACAAAATAATATAAACCATGAAATGCATAGCATGTGTCTGCGTTTATTTTGACGCTCTATATTTTTGACTTTTATAACAATAGTAACATTTTAGAAAATCCCAGTCTACACTATTAGGAGTAGGCATGGGCACGAAGAGAATATTTGAATTTTTAAAAGTATTCATGATTCGATTCGTTACGTCAGAATAACTGACTTTATGATTTGTATTCGCTTCAGACCTAACCGAATGTTTTGACATTCGAATATTCGCTAAAATCTTAAGTATTCACGGATATTCGATTCACTTGCGTAATAATTTTAAAATAATTATAAAAATAAAATGAAACAAAGAAAAATTCAAAATTTATCACAAAATAGCAATATTTGTTTAAAACTACATATTTTCTTCTTAATTTATTAAATTTCAATCTTTATATAATTAATTTGATGAATAAAATTTTGCAATTTCTATATAGATAAAATAAATATGCAATATATTTATATAATTATCTATATTTATACATATATAATTATCTATATTTATATAATTAAAATTTTAGTATTTGATATTTGCTTCATTTAACCGAATATTAAATTTTAGTATTTGTTTTGCTTCATAAAATTATAAATATTTGGTTTTTCTAAATCAAAACGAAGCGAATAGCAAATCGAACCGAATCTAACGAATATTTTGCCCACAACTAATAAGGAAAGTGTATTTAAACTAGGATTTAGAAGATTTTGGAGGATTTTAAATTTAGAGAGATTTTATAAAATTGTAAGGAGATTTTTAGGGAGTTTTATAAAAAAAATTCTGATAATTATACAATTAACTACCAGTGATTTGGTGAGATTCTGGGGTGCTAGTGTGACTTTTTCAAATCCAATAAAAAAATTATCATCCGTCCCCATATACTTTTTTAATCCTCGTCACTTGTCGTCGCCATTACCCACCATTTATTTGATTTTGTTAACAGAAAACTGATGAAATATATAGAACCAAATCTGTTCCTGTTTGAGGCGTTTAAGTTTGGTATAAAGCTACAGGTATTGAGCTATTTTTTCTCTTCTTTTGAATCTTAAAGAAAAAACAATTATGTGATTTTACAGGATAATGATTAATGATTTACTTCAGAAACGATTTTACAATATGAAGTAGCAAACTCGTGTGGTAATTAGCTGTTCTTAACAATTTTATTCATGTTCCTTTGTTGAGTCTGTTGCACTTACTACGTGACATTTTTTGACACGTCCCTGGATATGGCCCAGAGGTTGTGAGACTTGTACCGAACAAGGAAGGATGGCTGGAGATATGAAATGGATAGTTATCGGGTCGGACGATGACTCGAGCCGAGAACACAATGGATAGTTGGCAAAGAGTGTCGCGAAACGATGAGTCGAATCGGGATACGCATGGCGACACGTATGGTGAAACAGTGGATCGATAATTGGCCACATGAGTTGCGGGTGACTCGTGATACGAAGAACAACAACTCGAGCCGAGCTACGAGAGTCGATGTGAAACACTTGAGAGAATTAACTTGATCAAATGAGGTGAGCAAACGGTTATAAAAAAAAAGTTATTCAAGGTTGGCTAACCCTTTTACATTTGGGATCTCGTGCTTATATAGCCGAGCCCATCACTAAGATTTGCGAAATACATAAAGACTAGCATGCTCTTTATGAGTCTCGTTCGTCAACGCGTGAATACAAAAGAAAGAGAGGTTAAAGTAAAGAGGTAAAACCTCTCGGGAAAGATAGAATCACACTTGGTAACTTTCCAACGCGTCATGGACATTTCCATGCGGAAATTTACTCGGGGTCGAATGGGATGCGCCAAGTTTATTGCCTCGTTAAAACCGCTCGGTAAAACCACATAGACATATAACCTGAGTGGAAAAAAAAGTGCATAACCTTGGCGTCTTAGGAGCATCTCACCGGGTAATGGTGAGAATGCTAAGGACAAAGTCCTTCTCATTCCCGGTCACCATTGGCTCGGTGACCGGTTCCCCGTGCACCATCGGGGAGCTCTGTAGTGCATGCTCCATGAAGGAATTGAGTCGTGTTCGGTAGTGCTTCTAGCTCCCTGGTCTGATCCCATCATTCGGCAAGCTTGGGGCTGGAACTGGTGTCCTCGGGTGCTCAGAAATGTTGGGTCGGGGAGCCTCGGCCTTGGTTTCGTCCTGATCCTCGTCGGTCAGGTATGCGATAGCTAGGCCATATCATATTTTGGCTTATCACTTATCCTAATCCCATTTGCTTTTGGAACAATATGCATTCGACAAGTGTTATTTTAATCAACCAAATTTCAATACCCGCTAATTCATCACATTCTGATCTCTATATTCCCTTATGGGCCACTAACATGAGAATGTAAATCACTTTTTGTTGACACATCTTTGTGAATCATTGTAATTCAGAAAAATTGACCAAATATTTTAACAAAACCCTTTTAAGAGTCATAAAAGATTTTATTACAGAGAGAATGAGTTTAATCATTGAAGACATATAAGCAATCGATGTGAAGAATGTCACAACTTTGAGCCAGAAAAGTGAAGAATTTAAGGAGTATGATCTGCTGATGAGTCAAGGAATCAACACAATCACAGTTCCATCTCTAGTTTTCTCTCAAAAGTTTTATATTTTTTTTTCTAGGACTTGAAGTTGGAGAATGAGTCTGAATCTGGTGGAGTCGCATGATGAGGAGGGAGGTAAAGAGGATCTGGGATGATATGATTTTTTTTTTTGGTTTTTGATTAAATCTCACCAAATTCCACCTATAGAGGTGTGAGTTTATCAGTTATAATAAAAACATGACATATAGATTTTTTTTTTAAAAAAATTTCTAAATAGATATTTATTATAAATTTAAATCTCACTAACAATATAAAAAATAAAAAACAGATGAGCAAAAAACTGGAAAAAACTTCCCACACATATTTTTTTAAATCATAAAAATAGAAAAACAAAAAATCTTTAAGTTTTTTTTATTATTTCTATAACTTCATTTTTTCATTTTTTCATTTTCCTCAAGAACCTAAAATATCTCCATTAAACCATAAATTATTTCTACTACATCTTATCTCCATGAACTTCAGATTCATTTTTTTTTCTTCCCTATAAATGATTTAGGCAACAAACGATTTATTAATGATCATTTTTTCTCCCATCTCTATTTCATATTACTCTTCTATTATCATCATATTTAAGATATCTTTAGATTTTAGTTTAATTTCTAAACTAAATTCTTCAACAAAGGAATTGAAGATTAGAGCTCTAATATCTCGTATTAAGAAATTGTCATCCTAAAGATAAACATGAATCAATTCTAGGCATGTAAATTACTATGATGGATGAAAAAATATTTTCACATATCAGTTTTTGTTTTTTTTCTGTGTTTAATTTTATTCTTATTAACTCAACATATATTTTATTGTTTTGCCAGAGGGCCTTTTAGCAAAATCAGTAAGATATATTATTCATACCTTAGTTTCATTTGTATTATCTTTTAGATTCTTAAATGTTAAATTTGGATCTCTTAAGTTTGATCATTTTTAATCTAATTACCCAATAATTTATTTTATTTTATTTTTGTCACAACAAGAATATATTAAAATTTATTTTCTTTAATTATTTATTAAAAATATTATTCCGGTACATAGTACGAGATTAATACTAGTTTACATATATTTTCATCTAAACATGTCTACGAAATATTCTAGAATCTCTTTTGAGATTCTTTCTTTAAAAATTTGCTATTGTTTGAATAACAGTGGATTTGACATAACTTTTATAAATTCTTGATCGAATAATAGTGGATTGGAGATGATAAAATTTCAAGTTTAGGGTTTGGGAAGTGAATTAAAAATCACAAGTTAAATAACAAGTGATTTTAATTATAAAAAACTTCTAAAATCCTAGTTTCAATGCACCCCTCCCCCCCCCCCCCCCCCTTAGAGTTTAGGATTTAAAATTTAAGATTTATGGTTTAACCTTTGTTCTTTCATCATATGAAAGATACCTTCATATCGGAGTTTAGAATCCAAAGCACACTCTTTTCTTGTCGTTTTGGTGTTTTCATCTGCTTCAATTTCTAAAGCTGACATCATGACCTTTCTTTTGTTGAAAATCTAAAGCCATAAATCCTACCTCATGCTCCCTAAAAGCTATACCTAAATCCTAAAATACCTAACCCAAACCAAACAATTAAATTATTATCCTTTACAAAAATGCTAATTTGTCCTAAATAAAAATATGTGCTATTTCTCTTACTTATTATGTTTCAAAAGTAGTATAACTAATTAAGTATTACATTAATAAAGACATACATGAAAAAAAAAATTATTTTATTTTTACTTATATTTTGCTTATGTTTTGCTTAGTTTTTGACTATGAATAAGATAATAACAAGCGTACCAGTTTTCCTAAATATTTTCTATTAATAACATAAAGAATTATTTGTTTGTCAAAAAATGTTTGGTTTGGATTCAGAAACATCATAACACTGTTAGTGTATATTGCATGTTTTAGAAACTAACCTTATTAGTTAGGTTAATTTTTTGTTTTAAAATGGTAGTATGCAGAATTATCTTGCGATACCTCACAAAAACTATACGGAACAAAAACAATAATAAATGGAAGCTTGGCTTCTTAATGTTTAAATGTAGGTTTACTTTAAGATTTTTTTCATTGAAATAGGTAAATTATATTTAATAAATTATACATGATTGAAAGCATGGAAATTGGTGGTTGAGTTTGGGGTCTGGCAATTCATTGGTTAGATATTGGCCGGCTGAAATTTTACGGATTAAGCTAATCGTGCACGCGAAGTGCAATGGGGTGGGGAGATCATGAATTTGCATAGCTCCGATGACGACACATATGGGCTCTGGACACTTCCCAAATAAAGACTTTAACAAGATCAATTACTTTCACAATCTGAAGACCGTAGATAGTAACATCAGCCTCCAGCTAGTTCAATATTTAAAATTAATAGTAGACAACTATAAATTTTATGATATCTATAACCGTACGCATTCGGGAGTTGTTTCTCTATGATTAAGTTGGTTTTTCCTTTATTTTAGTTTTTTTTTTGATAAATTTTCTGGTTGTATTTCTATTATTTGGTAACTGATTACAGACTTATAAATAGAAGAAAATAAGAAAAAGGAAACAATGCCTTTATTTTAGTTTCAGTCTTTAATCATTTAGTTTTTTTCCATATTTTTATTTTTGATTTAACACTTAGTTGCCCGCTATAAAAAGTATTTGTTTATGATGAGTTAGACTACAAATCTTACATAGATTTTATTATTTATTTTTAATCATGAAATTATGTTTGATTGAGAAAAATTTGTTTACAAATGGACTTGGTAATCTTTTTACCTATAAAACACTCAGTCTTTTACCTCTTTTTTTATACCAATCTTATTAATTTTCTCAACTAGTAACAGTTCAATCGCTTTCCTCAATCGGCCGGTTATGGTTAGGGCATGAACATAAAATCTTGATTCTATAAAAATCATGAATATACATGTTGAAAACATTGTTTTCATAATTCTTAGTAACTATTATTGTTCTGTTTTTAATTGGTATTTTTGTGAGAAGTAGTTCTTATTTTATTTTTAGTCATATTAAGATTTATTTACTTATTTTATTTTTGAAATGAGAGGAATGGTTAACCTTGAATACTATTAATATATTCTACGGCAATAGTATCTCGGACTTAGAAAATTATAACAAAAATGGCTAACTGAATAGCGGAATTCTTCAGCTGCCACCGTTCGAATTAATCAAATACTCGACCCGTCATATTATCCGAAGAAAAGGAAAATACCAAAATGTTCGAATTCATAACTAATAATAATAACAGTTCATGAATTGTTTTTCTAAAATTCACCTAAAATAATCAAAATCATTTAAAACTAAAATCATTCCAAAATATTTAATTAAGTACATCCCTAAACACATTTGGCAAAGTGAGAGTTCCAAGGAAAAAAAAAAAAAAAGCAAAAATAATTTAGCTTTGATTTGCTTGCCTCTTTGAAACGTGATGCCACCATTCATAACACGCCACTTCATTACAAGTACACGTGTTGAAATTTCATTAGCTATCTAAACGTAAGCTTGCGTGTCAACAAAAACTGAGCAAAATTAATGAAACTCAAACTATACTTGAGTCGATGCCAAATCAGTCGGCAAAGTTTAACAGATTTCGCTACCAATTTACTGTCTCCGGCGAGATCTCAATTTGAATCTTCACGGTGGCGTCGACGTCCGGGAAACAAGAAGGTCTCTCTAGAAGAAAGCCATCATCATTGTCTCCTCCACCTTCATCTTCCCCACGTTCTCCTCCGGTGAGGAAAACGAAACCGGAATTTCCCTTTTGGCAGGAGAGCTGGTTTATCGGTCTGCTCTTTACGATGGCTTTGGGATTCTTCTGTCTCGCTGTCTTCCTTTTCCTTAGCCTCGATCCTGATTCTGGTTATTCATCTGCTTCCGCCGCTGCTTCTGGTAAAGAAGGTGTCGAGGTGTGTTTAATTGCAATTGATTTTCGGAATCCCTAATCGATTCTTTTCAATTGGAATTGGATTTGATCATCTGATATTAGAATGTCTAACTTTATCTGTCTCGTGCTCTCTCATATGATAGATTACTTATGGTAGTGCGATTAAGCTGATGCACGAGAAAACTAAGTTTCGACTACATTCTCACGATGTGCCGTATGGATCCGGCAGTGGTCAACAATCAGTAACTGGGTTTCCAGGCGTTACTGATTCCAACAGTTATTGGGTACTTTCTTCTTCTTTGTATTGCCTTTGATTCTCGTTGTGCTTATCGGACTTGCCTTAGTCCTATAATATGATGTGTTAATCAGATATGGAACAACTTAAAGTAAAAGTCTTTAGATGTTAGTACAAAACTTCAACCAGCATTTGTTAGCGTATAGATTAAATTGTCTGAAGTTACTCCTTCATCTAGATTTTTGTATGTCGTTATGTATCTAGATGTTATATAAGCAAAGGAACTGTTGCATATGCTGTTCAATCTCACGTTTCAAATCCCATGTGTTTGTGCTCTGATTAAAAAGTCGGAATTTTCTAATGGTGCTTATTGTACTTGCTTTCTCCCTTTTGCTTTAATTGTTCCTGTAGTATCATTATCATGTTTTAATTAGATTGGAGCAGCTTAAAGTTAAAAGTAAAAGTCTTTGGATGTTAAAATTTTCGAAATTTCTCTTTATCTAGAAAAATTAGACAACAGATGTTGTTTTATATCCAGATTAGTTCCTGAACCAAAGAAACTGTTGCGCATCATGCTGTTCAGTCTCACGCTTTAGATCCCGTGTGTTTGTGCGATGTTTTAGATTAGGATTTTTCTAGCAATCTATTTGGTAATTTGAAACTGTGGTGTGGTTTCCTATTTTATTAAGTGCTTAATGAGTTATGGTGGAGTAATTAAGAAAATGTATTGTTTCGATAGATTGTTAAACCTGTGCCTGGGACAGCAGAGAAGCAAGGTGATGCAGTTAAGAATGGAGCAACCATTAGATTGCAGCACATGAAGACTAGAAAATGGCTCCACAGTCACCTCCATGCTTCCCCTATATCAGGGAACTTAGAGGTTAGTATTTTTTTAATTTTGTCAAACAGAGGTTAGTATTATTATTGTCATCCATTTAAAGTAGTTAAAGTATATGTACAGGCAGGTCTATGTGAATTTCCAATTGGTAGTTACATTCTCCTTATTACAAACCAATTTTCTCGGTGCAGGTTAGCTGCTTTGGAGATGATTCAAATTCCGATACCGGTGATCACTGGAAGTAATAATCGATTCCCAAAAGCAATTTGATGTTCATCCTAATACTTGAGTCTTTTCACTGAAAGCACTCTTGCAATTTTTCATTTGTTCATAGGGTAATAATCGAAGGGAGCGGTAAGACATGGAAACAGGACCAAAGAGTGCGGCTTCAACACATAGACACTAGTGGTTATCTCCATAGCCATGACAAGAAGTACCAACGTATAGCTGGTGGTCAGCAAGAGGTAACAAAAAATCGCAATTCTCATCGGATGCCGTAGATAATAGATAGATATTCAACAAGGTTTTTAACGCATCGGATTTGTTTTTTTTCGGGTAAACAGGTATGTGGAATTAGGGAGAAGAAGGCGGATAACATTTGGTTGGCAGCAGAAGGAGTATACCTTCCCATTAATGAGAGCAGCAGCAAGTGAGGCGAAGAGTGTTGTGGTAACTTTATCTGGAGAAGACTTTGAATCTCAATCTTTTTACTCTATAAACTCAAAAACAAGAAATAGAGATATATATTATTTGCTAATTTTTCGATTAAGAATACTTTTTTAGTTGTACGATTATATATCTTATGGAGTTGAAAGAACAATCTTGTAATTCATTTAATTTTCCTTCAAGCTGTGAGGTCTATTTTAGTAAATTAACAGGATTATTATACTTAATGATACCCTTTTGCATCTCTCTATGTATGGTCTGCCAAAGTCATGAAACAGTCTGTATTTTCAATTTCTCTAACGATTTTCTGGCGGAGAATGAAATTTACGAATTAAGAAAGTTCACCCGAATGGCCAGTATACCATGTGGAACTTGCAGACTTTACTACTCTTACGGAGAAATTCTCATCTTTTAGCTTATGTTTTACTCCGAGAGGAGCTAATGTTCATGCCAATTTCCTTGCACGTAATGCAAGAATTTTTAGCTTCCTTTTTTCATTTGTACACACTACTGTGCCACTGTGGTTATCTCGAGTAGTCTTGCACATGGTTTCCTATTTGAATGAGAAGGATACTTTGACGTTAAAAAAAAAAAAAAAAAGTTCACATTTGAAGATGCCTTGCAATTACCAATTGTTTTAATCTTCGATTAGTAAGAAAATATATCACGGTTAACAAAACCAAATTGGTTTCTTCACAAACAAACAAGATATCGAGAAAATAAGAGAGGACCAATACTGAGGTTGTGACTGTTCAAACACGTAGACGTCGCCCTTACAGTACTTGAAACGTCCTTCTTGCGTGTTACGTTAACATGGTCTTGATTGTCTGGTTGAATATTCCTGAAATTTCCCGGGAAAATAGGATTGGGTTTGGGAAAATAAGTAAATTGAACATTCTCAGGTACGCCTCAGAGGAAATGAGAGATAACTCAAAAGAGGAAAAGGTTAGAGAGAGGTAGAAGATGAAGGTGCAAGGTGTGTTCTTGGTGGCTATTTTCTACCTTGCGTTTACGCAGCTGGTGAAAGGGCAACCTCAACCTCGCGGGGATTGAAAAACTAGATGTGGCGACGTTGCAGTAGAGTACCCTTTTGGCATTTCTTCAGGTTGTTACTATCCTGGAGATGATAGTTTCAATATGACCTGTAAGGAAGACACTGAAGTGGAAAACTTTAAACATAGCGGCCAGCTACAAGTTCTGCTTCATCGATCCTCCACTTGCTACGACGGGCAAAAAAATGAAACTATGTTCCCTTACTCCCACTTTACTCTTAACTAATTTATCTGTCTCCTCCAACGTACACCAAGTTTAATTGATGATTCACTATCTTCTTTTGCCAAAATAAAAGATGCTCTTTGTCTGGATATTTAGATGATGATTCGAATATATTATTCAGATTTCTTACTTCACATTGATTTTGTAGATGGAATATAAAAAAATTCTTTCTTTTAACAATTACCGATATAGAATTTAAAGAAGAGATTAAGAACATAAATAAAGAATTACTCTCTTTATTAACTTTAGGAAACTCACTCAAAACCTAAAGCTCTCAAAGTTTTCTCTCAAAACTCTTAAATTGTATCACAACATTGATACCTCCTTATATAAGAGAACTTTTAACCTAGTCCTATTCTTATTAGGGATATATTTAGATAACTCCTAAATATAAATATATATGTCTTTAAATAACTCCTAAAGCCCATAACCTTAATCTCAATTTTCACCAAGTCTTGGACACCAATGAGATCTCTCATCTCCCCCTTAAGCTTGAATTTGATCCTTCCAAGAGCTTTTGTTAGTATATCCGCCTTTTGCTCGGTTCCACAGACATGTTCTACTTCAAAGATTCCATTCTCAACACACTCTCTTATGAAATGGTACCTCGTATGTATATGTTTACTTCGACCATGAAACACCGGATTTTTAGTAAGAGCAATGGCTGATCTGTTATCAATTTGAATGATGACCTTTTCACATGGTGACCCAACGATCTCTCCAAGTAGATCTTGGAGCCAAATTTCTTGCCTTGCGGCTTCAGTTCCTGCCATAAACTCGGCCTCACAAGAGGATAATGCCACTGTATCTTGTTTTTGCGAACACCATGAGATTGGGCTTGTACCAAGATAAAAGATGTGACCCGTTGTACTCTTGCCATCATCTGGGTTTACATTATGGCTACTATCGCTGTAGCCTACTATCTTTGGTATCTTTGAAACCGAACGTTCAAACTTCAAACCGAGAGTAGTGGTACCTTGCAAATATCTCAGACATTGTTTTATTGTAACTCCATGAGACTCTTTTGGACTTTGCATGTATCTACTCAAGACCCCTACACAATAGGACAAGTCTGATCTTGTGTGTAGTAGATAACGAAGGCAGCCAATGATTTTCCTGTAACTTGTCTCGTCGATATCCTTTTCCTTTTGCGCCTTTGATAGCTTACTCCCTGTTTCCATTGGTGTATGCACCGGATTACAATCTTTCATTCCAGCTTCTTCTAGGATTTTTAAAGCATACCGTTTTTGACTAAATGTTATTCCGCCTTCGTGTTGACATACTTCAATTCTAAGGTAGTATGTCAATTTTCCGAGATCGCTCATTTCAAACTTAGAGGCCATCTCCTTTATGAACATGTCAATGATCTTCACATTTGTCCCTGCGACAAAAAAATCATCTACGTAGACCGCCACAAGCAGAAGACATTCACTCTCCAGTTTCCGATAAACCGAAGGCTCCTTTGAACACTTTTCAAATTTAAGTTTCTTGAGAATTTGGTTTAGCTTAAGATTCCATGCTCTTGGTGCTTGCCTTAATCCATACAACGCTTTATTAAGTTTGAGAACTTTGTCTTCACACCCTTTTTCTTTAAACCCTTCTGGTTGTGTAACATATATAGTTTCTTTTATTTCTCCATGTAGAAAAGCCGTTTTGACATCGAGGTGATGAATTTCCCATCCATATGATGCTGCAAGATTGATGAGAAGTCTTATTGTCTCAAGTCGAGCTACAAGAGAAAATACTTCATCGAAGTCTATTCCATGACATTGTACGTATCCCTTGGCTACTAGTCGAGCTTTGTGCTTATTAATGCTTCCATCAGAGTTTTTCTTAAGCTTGAAAACCCATTTTAAACCAATTGGTTTTGCTCTATCTGGAAGATCCACGAGATTCCAAGTTTGATTCTTAATAATCGAATGGATTTCATCGTCACATGCAAGTCTCCAAGCTTTAGAGTTCTTTGCTTCATCAAAGTCTCTTGGTTCATCATTCAAACACATTAGCAGCTTTTCTCCCTCTTCTTCAGTGAGTAGGATGTAATCTTCTAGGTATTTTGGCTTTGTAACTTGTCTTTGTGAAGTTCGCCGTGCTGGTGCACGTTGAGTTTCTTCCACAACTTCATCATTCTCGGTTTCTTGTTCGAGTGACTCCACAGATTCACTATCATTTTCATTGCTTGTCTCATTGTTATGTCCAGAATCATCAATGATTTGCACTGTTTCATTGTGACTCGCATCTGTTTCTTGGATTCCATGGTTTCCGAATTCTTCAAGTATGATTCTGAAGCTTCTGTCATGTTCTTGTTCATTGGCTTTATGATTCCAATTCCAACCCTTTGTTTCATCGAACACGACATCATGACTTACTACTACCTTCCTTGTTTGTGGATCAAGCAGCCTATAAGCCTTCGAGCCTGGTTCTGTGCCTAGGTGAACAAGCATGCGTGATCTATCATCTAGCTTCTTCAAGTGTGGTGTCTCAACTTTTGTGTATCCAATGCAGCCAAAAATCTGTAAGTGATCAATGCTTGGTTTCTTAGCTTTAAAGCCTTCATACGGGGTTTTATCCTTGAGTGTTCTTGTGGCTACTCTATTTAGAAGATATGTAGAATGCCTTATTGCTTCTCCCCAAAGGTAGTTTTGCACATGCATGTGCTTCATTATGCTTTGTGTCATCTCCATTAGGGTTCTATTTCGTCTTTCAACCACACCGTTTTGCTGAGGGGTATATGGAGCAGTGAGATGCCTTGTTATGCCAGAAATTTCACAAAAAGAATTAAACTCATGTGATACAAACTCTCCACCTCGATCTGTTCTGAAGGTTTGTATTCTTGCTCCCGAGTCTCGTTCAACCAGAGATTTAAATTTCTTAAACTTGTGAAACGCATCACCTTTCTCTTTTAACAAGATTTTCCACATATATCTTGAGTGATCATCGATAAGAACAAACATGTACCTGTTTCCAGCGATTGTACTTGGGGTTATGGGACCGCAGAGATCACCATGTACAAGTTCAAGTATCTTAGTCGCTCGATACAGGGTGGCTTAAGGAAATACTTGTCTGGTTTGTTTTCCAAGAAGACATGATCCGCAAATCTCATTCTCAATGCTTACCCGTGGTATTCCTATAACAAGTTCCCTTTGAATCATTGCTTTAATTGTTTCAAGGTTTATGTGTCCAAGTCTTGCATGCCATCTGCTTGATTCACTTATCGACGTTAAGTGTAGGCACGCAAAGTCTCTCAAACCCATACGAACCTTGTACAATCGGTTCATTGATCTTATTGTTTTGACAAGTAATTTTCCCTTGCTATCATGCATTGTTAGGTAGTCTCCTCTCATCCTTATATCACACCCTTCTTCAGTAGCTTGTCCAAGACTGATGATGTTACTTTTTAAATCTGGAATAAAGTAGACATTCGTCATAACTCTTGGTTCTCCATTCCTATCAGTAAAGGAAATTGATCTTTTCCCTTTGATGTCTATTCGTGAATCATCTCCAAATCTCACTTTTCCAGTAACTGAATCATCAATCTTGGAGAAGTATCTTCGATCTCCAGTCATATGGTTGCTAACTCCATTGTCGAGATACCAAATATTGTCTTCTCCTGTGTTTGGTTCATACTTGCTTGGTATGCAACTTTTTCATTCAGAAATACCAGCTCGTGCATCACCAGCTCTTCTGCATCTTGTGTATCATCATTGTTATTTTCTTGTGCTTCTTGTAACTTAAGCAGGCGATCAGGACAACTCAAAGCATAGTGACCTATCTTATCACACCTATAGCATGTTATTTTTGATGTATCTCTTCCTCCATTGAAACGTCTGCGACCTCTTCCTCTAGAGTAGAAGCGTCCTCCACGACCTCTGCCTCTAAACTCACCATTGTGATCGCTGTTTGAATGATCTTCCATGTTCGAATACATTAGCTTGCTTTGATCTTCTTGTGTTTCTTCTTCTTCAAATATGCGTTCTTCATAGACTTTCATGCGACCTATGATATCCTCAAAGCTTGTGGTATTAAGGTCCAACACTTGTTCAAGAGAAGCAACTATGTGTATGTATTTCTTCCGAGGAATACTCTTAAGGAACTTCTTGACTAGCTTTGGTTCTTCGAGATTTACTCCTAAGGCGGCCAACTTTGATGATATTTCAGCTATTTTTCCTGCAAAAGTATCGATTGTGTCTAAATCTTTCATCTTAAGTCGATCGAATTCAGTCATTAGAGTTTGTAGTCTTGCTTCCTTAACTCTTTCTGCTCCCACATGCCTTGCTTTAATCGCATCCCATACTTTCTTTGCGGTGTCTAGTTCTCCGACCTGAAAGATAAGTGCCTCGGGTATTGATTGAAACAAGAGTGCTATAGCCATGTTGTTTTTCTCGCCATCAGTTGTCTCATCAATTGTTTCTGCATCTGTGATATCTCAAACTTTATGAACTTTAAGACAGATCTTCATCCTCATGGCCCATACCGTGTAATTAGTTGAGTTGAGCATAGGACATTGGATTGAGGATAAACCTCCGCCTTCTTTTGTTCTGCCGGTCGTTGGTACAATATCTCCTATGACTCGGTTTTTGACACAAGAGTTTCGTAATCAAGTCTCTAACTTTGATTGATCTCTTCCAAAACTCTGATACCAATTATAGAATTTAAAGAAGAGATTAAGAACATAAATAAAGAATTACTCTCTTTATTAATTTTAGGAAACTCACTCAAAACCTAAAATTCTTTCTCAAAACTTTTAAGTTGTATCACAACATTGACACCTCCTTATATAAGAGAACTTTTAACTTAATCCTATTTTTATTAGGGATATATTTAGATAACTCTTAAATATAAATATATATGTCTTTAGATAACTCCTAAAATCCATAACCCTAATCTCATTAGGATAGCTTATAACTCAAGCTATCTTTAAGCTTAATCCAACAACTAACAAGTACATAATCTTCTAACTAATTAGCCTTCCCTTATCTAGATATACTTAGAAGAGATGGTTGGCAGAACCATACTACAACTTGTTCGTTACCTAACAAAAAAAAAAAAATTAAAATTATGTTTGATACTGACTTGGGAGTGTGATGTGTGACATGTGACATGTGCCGTGTGAGTTAGATACATCGTACGGTTAACATTATGGATCTTTGTCTTTAACGGACCAAACCAATTATTTTTTTGTTTTTTTTGTTGTAGTTATGAAAATGAGATCTCAAACCTCCACCATATCTGGAATTCGAGAGAGCTTCCCACAACATATGTTCTAGTAATGGTAAAAAAGAAAGAAACTGTAAACAAAAGAGAGAGCCTTATTATTCCTATGTATATACATCTTCCTTGTAAGGCAATAAAAAAATAATTAAATTTTGAGGTGGAAATAACTGTAAAGAAAAGGTTAATTAATTTGCCTGGTATTCAAGAAAAGTAAGAGACGACGTCTCTCCGAGATAGAAGTTAAGATGGTTGAAAAGTCCACGAGTTAAGCGTCCTACTTGTGTGTAATTGACTTGGTTAGTCTCTGTAGTTTGTCGGGAAATGGGGACAGGTCAACGTGCTCAAGTCAAGCACAAGACTGCAGTTTGTTTTCATAGCTTTAAAAAGGCTCGGAGAGATGATAGAAAACTCAGAAGAAAAACACATTTAGAAAAAGAAAGAAAAGAAAGGTAGAAGATGAAGGTGCAGGGTCTGATCTTGGTGGCTATTTACTTGTCTCTTGCGTATACGCAGCTGATCAAGGGGCAGCCTCGGAAGGATTGCTAAAGTAGATGTGGCAACGTCACAATTGAGTACCCTTTTGGAACTTCTCCAGATTGTTACTATCACATTCCGGGAGATGATTTCTACCTCACCTGTGAGAAAGACAAGCTTCTCTATGGAAAAAACTTTCCAGTCATCAACATTTCCCATAGCGGCGAGCTACGCATCCTCAAGGCTATATCCTACTCTTGCTACAACAAAAAAACTTCCTACACCACTACGCTAACTAATTTTACTATTTCAAACAAGAACAGGTTCACTGCAGTAGGCTGTAACACTTACGCTGTTATGACTAGAATGAAAGAAGATGGAAATTCCTCAACTGGATGCTTGTCGTTATGCGATTCTCTCCCAGTCGGAAACAGACTTTGTTCCGGTGACGGCTGCTGCCAGACCTCCGTCCCTCAGGGGAGCCAGAATTTTGTAATCAGGTCAAATCGCTTTAACAGCCAAAGGTCTGTTAATAGCTTTAATCCTTGCTCTTTTGCCTTTCTTGTCGAAGACGGTATGTATAACTTCTCTGAAGATCTTTTGAATCTGCGGAAGTCCCAGAAGTTCCCCATAGTACTGGATTGGTCCATTGGAGAACAGACATGCGAACAAGTTGGAAACACAAGCATATGCGGTGGGAACAGCGAATGTTTCAATTCTACTACTAGAAACGGGTATATCTGCAAATGTAAGCAAGGTTTTCATGGGAACCCATACCTTCCAGACGGTTGCCAAGGTACTTTACATCAACTTCTTTTCTTTCTTCTTTTGAGTGTTGATTGTTGAATCTTCTTGCCTTTTTTTCTTTGGGCCAGACATCGATGAGTGTACTAGTAGTATACATAACTGTTCTGATACCAGCACCTGTGAAAACACGATTGGAAGCTTCAATTGTACGTGCCCATCTGGTCAGGACTTAAATACCACCACTATGAGCTGCGCACTACCTAATCAAACAGCTAAACAAGAGCCTAAGTATTTAAGATGGATTACAACTGTTCTTGGTAAGCTCTCTCTACACTTGTGGACTCTTTGTTTTCCAGAACAATTCGGATCATCTCATCCCTGTTTATCTGTCATGTGATTTAGGAACCATCATCGGCTGCTTGCTCATCTTGCTTGTCGTTAGCTGTATACAACAAAGAATGAAGCAGCAGAAGAACACTGAGCTCCGACAAAAATTCTTCGAGCAAAATGGTGGCGGCATTTTGATACAACGAATCTCAGGAGCAGGGACATCAAATATTGACGTCAAAATATTTACCGAGGAAGGCATGAAAGAAGCTACTAATGCTTATGATGAGAGCAGAATTTTGGGTCAGGGAGGCCAAGGAACAGTCTACAAAGGGATATTGCCAGACAACTCCATAGTTGCCATAAAGAAGGCTCGGCTTGGAGACTGTAGCCAAGTCGAGCAGTTCATCAACGAAGTGCTCGTGCTTTCACAAATCAACCATAGGAACGTGGTCAAGCTATTGGGCTGCTGTCTAGAGACTGAAGTTCCCTTGTTGGTCTATGAATTCATTACAAATGGAACCCTTTTCGATCACTTGCACGGTTCATTGTTTGATTCTTCTCTAACATGGGGAAGCCGCCTAAGGATAGCCATAGAAATCGCAGGAACTCTAGCATATCTTCACTCCTCTGCTTCTATTCCAATCATCCACCGGGATATCAAGACTGCTAATATTCTCCTTGATGAAAACTTAACTGCAAAAGTAGCTGACTTTGGTGCTTCGAGGCTGATACCAATGGATAAAGAGGAGCTCGCAACTATGGTGCAAGGAACTCTAGGTTACTTAGACCCAGAGTACTACAACACAGGGTTGCTAAACGAAAAGAGTGATGTTTATAGCTTTGGGGTAGTCCTCATGGAGCTCATCTCAGGTCAAAAGGCATTGTGCTTTGAACGACCACAACAGTCAAAACATGTGGTTAGTTACTTTGCTTCTGCCACGAAAGAGAATAGGTTGCATGAAGTTATTGATGGGCAAGTGATGAACGAGGTTAATCAGAGGGAGATAAAGGAATCTGCAAGAATTGCTCTTGAGTGTACAAGATTTATAGGAGAAGAAAGGCCAAGGATGAAGGAAGTAGCTGCAGAGCTAGAGTCCTTGAGAGTCACAAAAAACAAACATAAATTGTCAAATGAGTATCCTGAGCCAAAGGAGATTGGGCACTTGCTCGGTCTTGAAATCTTATCAGCACAAGGCGAAACCAGTAGCACTGGCTATGACAGCATCAAGAATGTAGCAGTATTGGACATTGAAGCTGGCCGCTGATATTCATGACTTCCAACTCTTATTAAATCACTTGTTGTCTTATTAAACAAAGAAAGTCATTTCGTTGTTGCTGTTCATAAACAATTTAGAAAGCAGAGTGTCAAAACATGACATTCTTGGTGTAGATTATCAATTAGTTCACCAATCTGATTCCATTAGACATTGATAATTAATACGATTGTGAAAAGAACAAAACAACATTTAAAGAAAGCATAAAAAATTTAAAGTATCTTTTTGCTTCACCAATCTGATTCCATAAGACATTGATAATACCATTGTGAAAAGACAGAAAAAAACTAACAGAGAAACTGTGATCGATCATCAACATTTTTAGCGCCTTGTCGAGTTCATCATCGATTCTTCTTGTTTTACCAAAGTGTACGCTTGGTAAATAGACAAAGGAGGTTTCATGAGCATGATTTGCATTGTCACAACACTAAAACGTTTGTTCAAACCCATAAGAAACGCATAACACTCTTCCTTATCTCTCGCCTCATTGGCTCGTTTCGTGATCTCACACTTGCAAACACCGCATGAACACTCCGGCACCGGATCATACTCAGACAAATCCAACCAAGCTCTCTCCACTTTCTCGAAATACTTCTTCACAGAGTCACCATCTTGCTTCAACATGGCGATTTTCCGACGAGCCTCGTAAATCTTTAAATCGACGTTAGGAACAAATATCTTTCTGAGATGTTCCCACATTTCTTGCGCCGTTTCTGCTAACATCACACGCTTACCAAGTGCGTCAGTCATTGAATTCCACATCCAACACATTACAAGGGCGTTGCACTGCTACCATCGTTTATAAAGCGGCGAAGAAGGCTCCTGTTTCTTGATAGTACCGTCCACGAAAGCGAAATTGTTCTTGATTCGAAGTAATTGTTTAAAACTAAGTTTCCAGATAGGGTAATTTTCTTCGTCTTGGTTGAGTATAACCGTAGAGCGACTGAGGTTCGGGTAATCATCATCGAGATGATAAGGTGAGTCGAAATCGAGTATGTCTAATAGGTTCGTAGTTTCCTCCGCCATTGTCGCTGCTCTGAGTTTTTGTGTCTAGGGTTTTGCTTTTTATCCCGCAATTGCCTCGCAAAATGATTAGTACTAAGAAGTTGAGTTTCAATGGGCCTTGGATTATCCCTTTTCAGCCCAAAATATCAGGGATTATGAGATCAATATATTTGTTCCAAAGTCCAAACTATCTTGATCGGTCTAAGGAAATATTAATATTGTCGTTGTCAAGTATTTAAATGAACTCTACTGATGGTATTGAAATGCATTCTGCAAATAAATAGTTACAACATAGTACTTGAAATGAGAGGATATAATCCGGTATTTGTCTGTGTCTTCATCGAGATTCAATGGAACAAGTTGGGTAAAAAAAAATAAAAAAAATTGGTATAAGTTGTGGAATGGCTGATACAGGATTTAAAGTCTTTGCTGCAAGTCCGAAAAATTCAATCTGATGATTACATCCTTCGTCGACGCAGATGCTAATAAGTAATATAACTAATGTAAGAGAAAATTATTCTTATATTTCAATGTTTTTTTAACTGATTTTCTGTTTTTTGATTGGTAATAAAATGTTTTGCAGATCTTTTGAATTCTATCTTAATGGAAAGAAAAAGATAATAAAATGTTTATAATGTTATTATCAGTAAAACAACTTATTGACAAAGGACCTTCGAAAAACGACATTGGCGAAAAGTTCCTCGAAAATTACCATTTCGAGGGGAGAATAATGATGCTTTTGCCCCTCTATTTGCTGATGTCGCTTACTTTACCAATTCTACACGAATTGGTAACGTTTCAAATTTCATATGTTCTCTTCGTTTCTTATTCAGTTTCATTTCTG
Source organism: Cardamine flexuosa (assembly GCA_963555745.1). NCBI lineage: Eukaryota > Viridiplantae > Streptophyta > Magnoliopsida > Brassicales > Brassicaceae > Cardamine > Cardamine flexuosa. The sequence goes on from OY743217.1 coordinate 16,843,695, forward strand.
GAGAACTTCGACCATCTCTGTCCAAATCTCGGCCCTACAAATAATCATGGTTTATGACAAGGAGCAAACGGAAAACGGCGGCGGTTCTTGCCATTGTTGTTGCATATTCTCCGCCGAGAAAGTCGCGGTGGACTTCTACAGTGATTAACAAAACCGGGGATTCCATGGTTTCACCATCACCGGCGACAAATTCTAATGGTGGTTGCCAAAGCCCACAGAAGCCCGTCTCAAAGAAGCATCATTGTAGATCGACTGGATTGGGGGTGAAAGCCACTAGACGACGGGGAAGGTGGTTAAGAAGAACACTACCGACTGTTCAGTGAAAAAGGTCGGTGTTTCGGAAATTAAGGCGGAGACGTTGGTCTACACTGAAACAATCTGACACCGCTGGTATATAACCCTAACTTTTACTTCCAAATTATATTCTTAGTTGCTGTTTTAAAAATTTTCTGTGTTTGCCTATCTCGTCAGATTTGTCCTCCATCGGTCCTCATCGTCGTTCTTCTTCAGGTATGTTTGGTGAACGGAATTCTCTTAAGCTTTGGACGCAATTTTTGCTTTCCTTTTGTTTTAGTTCTTTACAATTTTAGTGTTAACCCACTCCTCTACAGCTTTCGATGACCTTTTTATTTGATTTTGCGTGTCTCTTTCATCGTCTATGTATCTTCTCTATGTCATTGGTTAACATGTAATCTTGGCATATTAGGCTCATTTATAGTCTCCTTCTACAGTTTTTTCATTTCTAGTATCAGGATTTACCCAAACCAAAAAACTCTGTAAATTCATGGGTATGCGTGGCAGTATAGTGGTGGGATAAAATCTACAGAGAGTATAGTGCACTTATTGATCTGTAGACCGAAATAGAGTTACGGTAAAAAATATTAAATAGTTATCACAGAGAAAATCTGAATATAAATCCAAAAATATTAAAAAGGAAATAAAAATTAATTAAAATAAATATTGGAATATGGGAAATTGCAAAGATTTAATAGTTAAATAAGACATCTAACCGGATTAATAATTCAATGATATAGATGTAGAACTCAGAACACTATAGACAAATAAACCACCTCTCGTACGAGAATATTATCTTGGTTCTTAAATCTGTTAGGACCTTATGCCAACATTTATTAACAGGTCTGACATTGTTTATTTGTAGATCCAATCTCGACTCTCGTCGGCTTAAAATATCAAGCCTATAAACTATTGATTTAGGAAAGAATAAAAACGCTAGATGTATTAGAAACCCTAGTGATTATTTGATAGATTCGTCAACATAACAAAAGTATTAAAAACATAGAAATAGAGATCTAATAATCATAACCCTAATCTATAACAACATCTTAATTAAACATTAAAATCTCTTTGAATATATCCCATCCTCCAACAAGCAGATCTACTCAAGCATGCCAAGAGATTGATAGATCATAGTGAAAAACAATGAAAATTCGTCTCTAGGTCTTCTTGGCGGATCAGAAAATGAGCCTTTTTTATATATATAGAGAAGTCTTTAGTTAAAAAATTAGAGTAAATGCTTGGTTTGGAGAATATTCGTGATCGGAATTGATCAATTAAGTTTGGATTGATCAAATTCTTCTTTAGATTGTGCCACCTCATAGATTCTTCTGACTTGTCTGACTGGTCGATCCTCTTTCAGATCGGTCGATCCTCTTTCAGATCGGTCGATCCCAGAGCATCTCCATGAATTCCTTGAAGTTTCAAAACGTTCAAAGTTGCTCCATTTCATCCATTTAAGCTCTAACGAAGTCATAACCTGTAAAGACACTAAAACGGACCAAAAGGAAACGAAACCTAACTCTAGACTCAATAAAAACATATGAAATAAGAGGTAAACACATGTTAAAATCATGACTCATCACTACTATACACCACAATTGTTGTCTTCTACCTTTTCGTATCTTTCTTGTTGCATAACTGGCTATAACTCACATACTTGTTTCCCTTTTACTTTTTCCTTTCACCTATTCTTTTAAATCCTTCTTCTCGCTTTTCAGGTGAAACAAGCAATGCCAAATCTAGTGGGCCTTCTCAAAGCTCCGCTTCTTCTTGTAAGTTCCCAAGAATCTCTTCTTCTTCCGTCTTTACTTGACTTGTACGTGATGTTGTTATTCTTTTACTTGTCCTTCTTGATTTTGTTAAAAAAACAATTGCTCCCTTTTTTCAATTGTCACCACAGTCCGGCCCCAAGTTGTTCTTCTGAAACCTCTGCCTCTCTTTGTAACTTATGAATTCCCTTTTCCCTATGCGTTCACTTTGTTCTTCCTTCCGTGGTAGGTCAGGTTCATATAACTGACAATGTTATTCCCTCTACGGATTTTTCATTCCTAATTTTTCTTTCAGTACTTATCATTTTTCATTTTATTTCTCATTGTTATTTTGGATCTTTTTTTTTCTTTCTTTTTTCTATGAAGGTAAGCTATTAGAAGTGAATAGTGGGTCACGAGATCTCTCCTACCTTCACAGCAACCCTACTTCATCATTTCCATAAGAAGTAGAAATGTGGGGCATAGATTTCTCTTACCCGTTTCTACTTCAGAGAATCATTTGGTCATTCATAGACTATACCTAAAGGCTTTTATTATTAGTAACAACTTTTTGGAGAGACTAGACATCATAACTTACTTTGGTTTTATCAGGTTATGTATGAATGAAAAGTCAAGCTCTCAAACATCAATTTTGTCCATGAGGTAAAAGGAACTGACAAAAATTAGCTCAGGCTATAGCGAGCATCTGTTGTAAGTATAAAGATCTCAAGTTAACCGGTCAAACTTGAGGGTTTTCCATTAGTTGAATCTTAATTAATAAGCTCTGCAACCATAGTCAGCAGAAGACATAGCAAACAATAATAAACCAAGAGATAGCTCATAGTTCCTGGAAAAGTTTTGACTCAATAAAACAAAGATTTTGAAAAACAAAAAATTTGGGACTGACTCTCAAAAGAATAAACAGAGTTAACAACTACCTCCCACAGACTTAAACTACACTGTCGCTAGTGTAAATAAGCCTAAGAAAAGTGATAAAAAAAAATTGAATATGGATTGAACTGTTATGTTTTGAAAAACGAGACCTGACTTGGTGTGTGCATGTCGACCGACAGACACCCTGCGTGTCGATCGACATGAGCAGGGATGTGATGTTCCAAAATTCTGACACTATTCTATCTGATCTGATCACTCAACTTGTTTTCTGACATTTTGATCATAATTAAGAGCAAAACATGTCAAATAACAAGCAAATGTATAACATAAAGGGGTTCAACAATACTCAATAGAAGTTAGAAACAAAATACTGAAGCAAAAATAGAAGCAAAAGCAAAAATAATAAAAATGTCTTAAAAGAAAAAGAAAAATAGGGAAACTAATCCTCTTCCAAAACGGGATCAGAAGACGGAGTAGGAGTAGGGATCGGGATAGGCCAGGGCTGAGTGGGAGGTGCATTTGTCCGATGAACACATCTGCAGCGTGAGAGTGAAGCAATCATGTTCTAGACACTTTGGAAGCTATCCTCGACATACCTTTGAGACACAATAGTCTCCATAGGAATGAGAAGTGTAGCGGGAAGTCCGTACTGAGGTGTAGAAGTGTCTGGGATCGGATCATCCTCTGATGCTGTAGGCACAGGCTGAGATGAGGCGCCACCGCAGCGGCGGGTCTGGGGAGCAAGGGTGCACAGAGTGTGATGCAGCTGGAAGAGGAGGCGGACCTGACTGCCCGTTTGCAGAAGCTTCACCAAATAATCTACTCCCTCACTATGGTAGCACCAAACCTATTCCTTCCTAATCCACTTGGCGTGTTTCAAGAACCACTCGTTCATGCCGGATCTCTCAGTTAGCACGTTGACTCCATCGGTGCTAATCCCGCAGAAACGGAAGATGAGAGTTAACAAGCTATCCACAGACTCTGACTTATCCCTCATACCCGTGAATGGGCAGACCTTCAAGCTGACCAAATGATACGCAAAGATCACGCCAAGGTTTACATTGGGATCTAGCTCGGTCCAATCCTCAGTGAACAACCCCTGAATCGCATAACACATCAGAACCAACTCACTCTACCTCATCTTGTTGGCCTCCATCTTACACAGTAGTGTGTTCGAGATGGCTCGAACCACGTAACAAAGAACCAGATGTTGGATGTCAGAGTGCGTAGACCCGTTAGTGTTGTAAACCCCATCCGCAAACTTACCCCAGTAAGTCTGAAAATCAATCGACATGTTAAAGGTCAGAGTAGTCCCAGTCTTGGTTGGGTCAAACCCATAGATGGTGCAAAGATCAGGGATGGAAATCCTGTACCTCCCCGAATCAAGAATGTGAGGATACCCGTCTGAGCTAGCCCCTCAGGCGAGGTGTAGTAGAGTTGCACTGTGGCCATGAACTGTCGGACCAACTCCGGGTAGACCTTGTAGTACTGAGTGCACATAGTACCCAACCCAATCTTCTGCAAAGCTATCATACACTCATTCTTGATCTTCATACGTTGTAAGGCAGCGCTGTCCATAAGCCGTGTGGGCTTAATCTCCATGTTCAACCAAACATTGTAGAACAGAGTATCGTACTTGTCCCACTCCTTAGAGATCTCACGGTTGTAACACTCGGGCTTCATCACCTCCTCCCTTGGGGTTCCGTCCCAATCACATTGGGGTCTAATCCTCAGCCCCTCTCGAAGAGGCCATGGATGATGAGATTCAATAGGAGAAGATGGTGTACTACTAGACTCTCCCGAGGCCTCTGAAGTCCGTGGTCGCTTCCCCCTAGTAGTCATAATGTACCTGAAAGAGAGACAAGAGAACAAATCCAAGAATCAGCAAAATTCCGGAATCAATGTACCCGTGTCAACCGACACGAGCATACCGTGTCGATCGACACGGTGCCAAAATTGGCATGTGAAGCACAAATTCATCTCAATTCGAAATTCAATCAAAGTTTAAGCATAATCTATCATCAACACTATCATACCTACATCGATCCATCATCCTAAACATCTCTAAATTCTAAATTTCATGTCAAATTAGTTCAAGTTTCATTCATAGAAATTCATGACTTTTTGATAACACCACTTTTATACATGCTTTTACCACCTTTTTATCATGTCTTAGAGTAGATTTCATCCATTGTTTATACCATTTCGTGTATTTACGCTTCATATATGATGTTTCATATTTCTTTATAGGCATTGCATGCATATTGCATATTTGAGGTTTTATCAGGTACATATGGAGCATATGGAGCACACTTTGATTTTGGCTCATGAAGTGAAGACGTGTAGCAAGCCTTGTGAAGTCGAGTGAAGATTGCAGAGAAGATATATGGCTCACTCGACCAGACTACTCGAGTGAAGCACTCTCAAAGCCGTTGCAGATGACAGGCTCACTCGACCAGTCCACTCGAGCGAAGCACTCTCAGACAGGCTCACTCGCCTAGACCACTCGAGTGAAGCACTCTCAGGTGATCAGTCTCGACCTCAGCATCACCGCCTACCCAATCAACCAGTCCACTTGAGTGAAGCACTCTCGGACTACACCACTCGACTGCTGGGTCGAGTGGGCACTCTCCGACTTTTTCTCCTTAAAACTCACAAAATGTAATAAGCGCTAGAGATTATGTATAAAAGCGCCTCATTAAACCTAATTAAGGAGGATCGAATATCGCCGCTCTAGCTTAGTAATTTTTTGGCTTTCTCTCATTTTCTTCTCTCTTGTTCTTGATAGTTTTTCTCATTTTCCAGTAACCTTGTAGCTTTGATAACTTTTGAATAAATCAGTATTTTGCTTTTGATTTCTTCTCCACCCTTACTCACCAGATCAAAGGCTATAAAATATGAAAAGCTCAAGTAGTTTTAGTACTGTGATTTTTCTTACTTGGTACCTCTAGTATCAATTAGGGTTTTTAGTAGATTTCTTATTTAGACTGCTAGTACCACACCCTTTTGATAATCACTTGAATAGCTTGTTTTATTTATCAACTGATTGTTGTAGACCACTCTTGATTGGTTCGACATTGTTACTACTCTCAACATCACTTTACCACTATATTACAATTGATAAACTTTGTATTTTGTCTCTCTAGGCTTAGGTTGATTACATTGCTGTCTTTCTTTGTTTAGGGTAGGCAAAATCACAGTTTCACTTTTCTATCAAATCAACCTAATTTAGCAACAATTAACACTTCAATCCTTCTAAATTCAACCTAATATATCAAGATTAGCAAGTATTGAAGAACATACCTTAGATTTTGATAGAACAGATGATATAGGAGTGAGTAGAATTGAATTCTCTTGAGTTTAGGAACAAGAACCGATCAATTTGGTAAAAATAGCAAAAACGCGAATTTGGGTTTTGAGAGGCGGCTGGGTTTTACGATTTTGGAAACGATAAAAGTGGAGAAGAAAAAGAAATTAGATATTTATACTAACCTCGGTACCACGTCGACCGACACAGGGTGAGTGTGTTGATCGACACGGACACAACCTCGTGTTCCTTGGTCAAAAAATTATGAAAAACTTCTTTAATCCAATATCAATCTCTCCAAATTTGTCATTAAGCACGTCTAATTCATGAGACAAAACAAAAACAAAGAAAAATTAGTTAAAAAGACACATAAAAACTTATTTAAAGACTCACCAGTGGGTTGCCTCCCACTAAGCGTTTATTTTCAATCATTAGCTTGACTTTGTCAGAAATCAGTTGGATGGAGGTTCTCCGGATGAATCCAAAGGTGGTGAAGTTGAAGTCTTGGAGGTGAGATCATCCTCACTTAAGTCAAGCATCTTGGGTTTCAGAACCCTATTCATCATCTCATCCATCGCGGCTTGTCCTTTAGCCTTAAATTCGGGAGTGATGATAGGTTTAATCTTGGCAAATTGCCTTGAACCACTTCCATACTGAAGCTTATACTCAATAGTATCATCAACTTGCCTCACAGGAGTCAAAGTCATAAGGGGCTCCGCAGTCACTGCTTTTCTCTGCGGTTTCTTCTTCTTACCCGTAGCTTTCAGATTCTTTGCAGTGAATCTCATTCACTTCTTTAACAACAACCTGGGACTCCATATCACATATCCTTCTGGATTAGCGTCATAGAACACATCAGGATCAACATGCCTCAGAGAAATCCTGCTACTCAGCAAATCAAACATAGCTCCAGCAGCAGCAAGGAATGGTCTACCCAAAATTAGTAGCATATCAGAGCCGATATCTGTCTCAGTAACATGGAAATCACAGGGAAGCAGACAATCACCAACTTGAACTCCCAGATTCTCAATAAAACCCATGGATTTCTTCAGAGAAGCATCAGCTAATGTAATCTCTATTGAAGATCTCCTCATATTGCTTATTCCCAACCTCATTGCAATGTCATTAGACATAATATTGATACTAGACCCATTATCACAGAGTGAATCAGTGAACTTAACTCCAGCAATGGAACAAGGTACAACAAAACTTCAAGGATCTTCCAACTTAGGCAATTTTCAGAGATAGATTCTGTCATGGAGTTGAGCATGTAGATCGACACGGCCAGGTGCATGTCGATTGATTTGGGTGGAGTCAGGATCGTCCTTAATCGTAACTTGCATCAAATCTTCTGATAAGTTGGGTGGTGTCGACCAACACGTAAGGGTGGTGTCGATCGACATGAGTTCCGTGATGAGAGTCTCAACTCTTTCCTTAGCGTCAGATTTCTCCATAACTTCTTCTTTTATCTCTCTCTCTTGACCATATCTCCCCAAGACATAACAGCAGCACAAGAGTACCTAGGATTAGTATCAATACTTCCAGGTAAGACGCCATCAGGGTGTTTAGTGTTCATAGCATATTGTGCAAACTGAGTATCCAACCTCTTGATGTGGTTGTTCAAAGTCTCATACTTCCCATTAAGATTTGCGTACAATGCATCTATCTTACCATTGAAATCCACAGTCATCTTCTGCTGTCCTTCAAGTATTTGGTCAAGCATATCCTTCAACTCAGACTCCCCAGTTCTAGGAGGTAGATTCTGGTAAATGGAACTTCCGAAATCCCTAGTGAAACCACTATTGTTTCTCTGAGCATCCTGAACCACAAGCCTGGGCGTAAATCAAGAAGAATTCTGGTTGTTCCCGTAGTTGTTCCTCTGAAGTTGCCTTAAGAATTGCCAAATCTTTGGCTATTAAAGCCGGAACCATTCACATAGTTCACATTCTCTTCAATACCTCAACTTCTTGAGCAAAGTGAACCGACTTCTTGTTCACTAGAAGGTTGTGCATAGTATCCAGCTTTGCCTTGACTTCCGCTATCTGATTATTGTTCAAACCAGCATCTAACTTCTTTCTTTCAAAATCAGCATTCTTAGTACTACTACTAGATGCCAAGTTCTCTATCAACTTGACGAAATAACAATTAAATGGGGTTGATTAAAGTGATTAAAAGCACTAGACCTAGGGACATCAATCAGGAAAACTCAAGAAAGTGAATTGGGCAGTTCTTAAATCAAGTCTACAGTGTTTGTGCGCTTCTTAAACTCGTAACACTAATGTGATATCTTATCCAACTCTCGCTGCAAAGACATATATCCTCTAAGCAGAAGCAAACCAAATCTCTTTGCAAAATACCAATAAATAGAGTCTCTATGATTAGCGGGTATGATATGTTTACAAAATTCCTAAACCAATTCTCGCTGCAAAAAGGCTGTTTGCTCATCTTAGATTGAGTCAGGGTATCAATAAGACTCTCGCGCTTACCAATAATCCTACGATACCAGTATTAAGGTGATCAATCTTAAGACTAGTGTAATTATCAAATCTAGATGAAGAACATAATAGATAACTTAACAAGACTATGCTCAATTCAACAATCCTTCATAATCCCTTTTGAAACCCTAGATCTAACAAGGTGACTACTCAGACATAGAAGATGAAACAAAAATCATTGTCTAATAATACTCATAAAAATAAAAATAAGAAAACAAAGGGAGTTCTGAATCTTATCTCCAATAATCTCCTTGAAACTTACAATAAACTTACAATAAACTTATAACTTCTCAAAAACTTGTAGAAATACCAAACTTAGTCTCTGGGACTTCTAAAACATAATTTAACCTAAAAACATGATTAGGCATGAAGTATGAACTTTGAAAACTTCTGGGGCAAAGTTGCATTTTTTGAAACTTGATAAAACTTGAAAGGGTCATTCACGTCTTGGTTGTGTCATTTTGGCCATTTTGGATGGCACACTGCAGTATAAAACATTGCTCAACTCATGTTTTGGTTCATTGTTGAGACTTCCTGTCTGGCGGTGTTTGTTGTCTGGTCTACTTTTCCGTAACATTCTCTGCCGGCAAGTGTTGACTAAGAACTCTCATGACCTTTGGTTTACATTTGGAGCCCCCCCCCCCCCAATCAGATTTCACTGCATGAATTTGAAGTTCTTACTGGAATTCCTTGTGGCCCTTATCCTGACGAGGCAACTAGTGTTGCCGCCTAGAATCCTCCTGAAGGTTTTTCTGTTTACTGGAGTCGGCTTGTTGGTTATAGAAATGAAGTGACGATAAAGGAGATTATCCAAATGTTACAGGATGAACCAGAAATGGATCCGCTGAGGAAGTTAAGGCTCTTACTGTTATTATTGATGGTATATTGATATGTGGAACCCAGCCTATTTCCGCATCTCTTCCAATAGTTGCAATAGTTAAGGATCTCGATTTTTTCTTCACTAACCAATGGGGTCGGTTGGCATTTGAGAGGATATTACGGATGATTAAATTTGGGGAGATTGTTAGTACGGTCTCTAATTTAGCCTGCAAACTCTGTAAGAAATCTGTAGCGGTCCATGGTTTTCCTATTGCCATCCAGTTGCTTTTGTTTCAATTTTTTCCCTTTTTGCTGCGCCATTTACCGTTTGCAGATGATTACCAGACTTTTTTAGATCGATGACTTATAAATTACCGACTCTGAAGACCTTTCATACCGAAAACATCATCCAAATTGAGAATGACCCTGCTGTACGTTTAACGCATCTCTGTTTTACTGTTTATATATTCTCTCATGTTATTATATTACTCTCATTTTATCCTATTTCTGTAACTTGTTGTCGAATATATTCTCCCACTTATAAGCGACGACCTACCTGCACGTAGGGATGTTAAATAGACTTTTAAAATCCAGCCCTTAATAAACCTTTTGAAGTCCAGCCCTTTTAAAACCCTAATCCTTTATAAGCCCTTCATGTTATATAAAGTCCTAAACCCTATACAAACCCTATATGAATTCTTTATCAACCAAATAAGTCTTATTTTTTTTAAATGAAAAACCATATTTTAGTTACAAAAGCTACAATAAATCAAAGATCTATAAATCCATAAATATAATATCTAAACATATTTAGAGCAACATATTTTTAAAACCATAAATCAACATAAAATAATAATTCTGAGAAATAATAAAGGTGCTTCGTCCAGAGATGAACAAAACTGATACAAAGTCTAAGATAATAAAAGTGAATAATGATAATGGTGCTTCCTTCTGAAACTGATAACCAGATCTTGAACCTACCCTCATGTAGTCATATTCGATTCCCCTACTTCTGAGCCACATGGAATATTTGTAGCATCATTATCTTCAATATCAAAGTAATCTTCAATGTTTCCTACAATTTTAAAACATAAGTTAGTCAAACAACATAAGGAAATAGTTTTATCAATATCAAAGTCATCTTTAAATTTTACCTTCAAACTCTGCAAATCCATGTAACCAGTTTCGAGTACAAATTAATGCTTGCACATTTTTTGGAAGAAGACGATTTTTGTAAGGATTCAGCACTCAACCTCCAACACTGAAAGCTGATTCTGATGCCGCTGTGGTGATTGGGATGCTAAGTAAATCAGATGCCATGGTAGCCAATTCACCATTTTGCTGATGGTTCTCTTTCCAAAAGCTCAAAACTTCTATATCTGCAAAAGTCTTCATCTCTAGTCTAGGTTCATTCAAATAGGTTTCCAAAATCAATTTGGAATTGTCTGAACCAGATGCAAGGCTATTTTCAAGTTCAAAGAGATCCTAGAATATACATATACACAAGATTAATAACATATTACTTAGTAAGAACTAAGAAGGATAAAAATACTTACATCATTCAAATCATCTTCAAGTGGTGATTCTGTGAGTAGCTCATGAGTAGGAGTCATTGAAGATTTCGAAAACCTTGTAGAATTGGCCTTATATTCATCAAATAACAAAAACAGATTCTTCTTAACAATATCAACTTTTTCCTCAGAAGTATTGGGATCCACTTTGTCATAAGCCGATATAAGTATCTATAACTTCAACCTTGGATCTAAAGCAGCTCTCATCGCTATAATGATACTATACTGATCCCAATACTTTGCAAACTTCCTTCGCATTTTCAAAGCCAAACTTTTCACATCATCATCGTCACAATTAGCATATTTTTTTAGCAACAGCTCAATTTTCCACACTTGAATAAAGTAAACATTGGCTGTAGGATACTTCACGCCTGAAAAGTAGGTGGTAATGGTATTAAAAGGTTTAAGTAAATCACAGATTTTCTCTCCTCGATCCCACTCATCCTCTGAAGGCATTGAACTGTAACCTCTCTCATACAAATTCAGAATAGCAAATGCATTCCTAAATTTCAAAGCTCTAGCAAGCATCTCATACATCGAGTTCCAGCCAGTAGAGACATCCAAAGATAAACCAGCTCTACTTTTTATCCCAACTCTCTCTACACATGTTGCAAATGAATATTTTCTTAACTCAGACGTTTTCACAAACTTAACACTCTCTCTGATATTCTCCAATAGACCTTTAGCTAATGCCAACCCATCTTGCACTATCAAATTTAGTATGTGTGCGCAGCATCTTACATGCAAATCCAGAGTGATTGAAAACACTTTTTTTCTCTAAACCCCACTCTTTCATATAATCATACACTTTCTTTGCAATCTCTTCACTGTTATGTGGAGGCTTAAAGTCACAAAAAGCCAAAATTTTGTTGTTTAACTTCCAATCATCATCAATGTAGTGCCCAGTAATACAAATATAACCCATAACAGTACTACGGGCTGACCACAAATCTGCAGTGAAACACACTCTTCCTTGATGTTTTGCAAAAATCTCTATCAACTTAAGCTTTTCTATCTCAAACCTCTTATAGACATCAGTTCCTGCTGTTTGTCGACATATATGTATACAATCTGGAATTAGATATCTATCTCTAGCCCTAACCTTTTCATATTCAACATATCGAAAAGGCAAATCATGACAAATGATTATCTCATCAGTCATCTCCCTATCAATTTTGTGATCATACTTAGGTCTAACTTTAGGCGGAGGCCTTTCAGGACATATTAGAAGATGGCGATTCATAGTAGATGTTCCATAAGTCTTATCAATCACCAACTTAATACTACAATGGTGACATCTAGCCCTTTCTTTTCCATCTGCCTCTCTTCCTACCTTAGTAAAATCTTCCCAACATCTAGCCTTAGATTTACGCTTTTTACTAACCGGAGCTTGTGTTGATTGAGTGGCACTGTGTGCTTGTTGTCCTTCATGTTCCATTTCTTCGTTCCTCTCCATCTCCAAGTACTCATTCTCTGCATTTAAAACCGCAATTGTTTCCTCTGATTGCAAATCCATACTGTATTTCAAAAGAAACATTCAGGTTTTTGTTTACAGATTTTTTTTAAAAAAGAACACAACAATCTGAAGCTGTCTATTCATTTCAAGTAATCATTTCAAGGAAATAAGATAATCTGAAACAGACTAACATCAAACGAAACTGCAATCACAGAGGTTATAACTTATAGCCTTATCAATATCTGAAAAAAACTTTTGAACAAGCTTTTCACAGAGGTCAAAACCAAACTTTCTCATGTCACTCTAACAAGCTTTTCACAGAGGTCAAAACTTTTGAAACAAAGTCAGAACTACAGAGGAGAAGCACAGGCAAAAATGGAGTAACTATTAGGTTTCCCAAATATGCGACTTCGGTCAACATGTACCAAATTCATAGACATAAACAAAATAAGTAGATGTAAAGAAAAAAATATGCGTGCTCAAACATCAGTTATCATTATCATGTTGTTTCTTTCAACACATTTTTGTCACATGTAAACATTTGAATACTAGTATGGGTCATAAATATTATATTATTGGCTTACAAACCAAAACTTATGTTGACTAATTAGTAAAATCAATAAAATAATAAACTTAGAATATGCAGTTGACGACCTTTTTATCTTAGAAGACCCACTGATCCCTTGGTAAAATCAATAAAATAATACGTTTTTTCATTTGAATTCTTCATTCAACAGCACCAGAAACCAGAAATACGAAATTATGATTGATTCATTACTTATAATAAGATATAAGAAAGCCAATCTGATTATTAAGCGGACAAAATAAAAGATGATGGTGATGAATTGATGATGATAGGCTTATACGATAATGAAAAGGCTAAAACAAACGAACTAAAGCCAAATCAATTAGCAGGAGGAGCGGTCCCTTTGTGATCACCAAAATCAGAACTGTTTAAGTGTTAAACAACAAAAACAGAAAGGCACACCTTGGTTTAGTAGACGAAATGCGTGTGGAAGCACATGCAAGAATGGAGTAAGCTTATGACGTTCTCCAAGTAACTCCAAAAGATACCTACCAAAAGAGAAAATCCAAATCAGTAAAGATTCAAACACACAGTAAACTTACATGTAGATCCACTCAAAATGCTCATCTTGGTGAACAAACCAATAACAAATGTTTAAAACCAATGATCTATAAGATCCACAATAACACTAAAAAACTGATACTTAAACAACAAAAGAGAAGCATCGAGATATGAATCAACCAAATGACCTCAAATGAGAAAATGCTTCAACTTTCTAAAGTCTAAATACACAAAAATCGAGTCCTAACTTAGACCAAATACGCAGTGGATAATATGCTTAGTAAGAATCTACCACACCAAGTACTGGACACCTTAAACAAGTTCCTTCTTTGCCTCACAAATTAAACCGTTGATTTCAATTCATCCCTCATCACTCCGACAATGACCGAACCCGTTAATCTTTACAGAGAAATGAATCAATCAAATGTCACACATGAGAAAATGTTTCAGCTTTCTTAAGTCTAAATCAACAAAAAATGAGTCCTAAGACCAAAATCGCAGTGTATCCATAGATATAATATGCAATACCATAAAAATTCTGAAACTTTAATGCTCGCGCTCACTCACCACAAGAGAATAAAGGATTAAGAGAGGAAAGCAACATGTTACTCACAAGTCACAAGCAAGGAAACTCCAGAGAAAGAGAGATGACGAAAACGTAGAAATATGAAGTCTTTGAACAAAAAGGAGATGAAGAAAAAGAAGCAAACATATGAAATCTGAATCATAGACGAATTCGGAAAAGGGAGAGGGGAAGAGAGAAGGATACGGTGAAAGGGAGAGAGGTAGAGAGATGAGGAGATCTGATGAAGAAGATGATAACCTAAGGATTTTTTTTTCCAGATCTCGTTTATTCTGGAACGAAGAAGAGACGAAGAAGAGATAGAACTTAAAATGCCAGTGTTTTACGATCAGAAATTAAAAATAAAACAAATCACGGCCAACTCTATTTAATCTCTTATATTTTAAAACCTGGAGCCCGAAAATACTAAAGCATAAAAATAGGGTCGAGGGCCAACATAAATAAAATTAGCCAGGGTTAACCCTATAAATTAAACCCTTTTTAACATCCCTACCTGCACGTGTGCCTATCACATATGACTCTAACCCCAAGATTCGGAATATAATTAGCTTAATTAACGGTGGATTTCAGTTCTCTAAAGGAGACTGGCCTGGTGGGGATGCATCTCTACCCCTGTTTTGTATTTGTAAGAAGAGAAAAAACCTTCACTGTAAATGTTCTGCAGCTTTTTCAGTCCAACCCCCTCCTGTTTTACCTGATCTCTCCCCTACTGGGATAGCTGAATCAAATGCTCAACAGATTGCCAATCTTATAAAAGAGGATGCTCGAATTAAAAGGGGTAAACAGAGAGAGATTAACAAGATTAAGCAAGATCTGCAGAAGCAAATGCTACTGCTTCCTCGCTGTTGTCCACCTGCCCCTTGTGATCATTCTCCAACAGTTCCATCTGCGTCTCCTACTGTCTATCCGTCTGTGAATTGTCTGCCTTGTCGTTTTCTACATAATTGTCGTTTTTTGGTTTTCTTCCCATGCGTTTAACTTTCTAAACTGTCAATATTTCCTCTCCTTTTAGATCGTCATTGTACTGGGGTTGTAGAACGTTCATGTCCGCCACCTCTCCCTGTTGATGTTGGAGGATGTGCTTAGGGCCCTTTACCAGCTCCTCAAACTGTATTTATGGACGAAACATCTGATTTACCTTCAGAGGTGTACGAACCTTTCCTCTTACCAAAGTTTTTTTCGTTTGTATATTTTTCCTTATTTTTTCAGTATGCTAATCATATTTCCTTCATTTCCTAATTTTTTCCCTTCTCTTTATTTTGCTGAAACTTCCCTCTCTGCATTGTCAGAAATCCAATCCTCTTCATGGTATTTGGTTTGTGGTACCAACGTCTGCCCCAACTCTACCCGTTCATGTTTGTTCATGTGCTTCTAGCCCTTTAAGGTCTTGTAACTTGTGTTATCGACACATCCTCCTTTACAGCTTCCGAGGTGTATACAGCCTCCCCTTTTACCATTTTTATTTTACCTTTTCTCTCCGGATAATTATTTTACTGCACATATAATTTTTAACCATTGCTGATTCCTTTTTTATCCTGTTCGTTTTCCGGGTCCTTTCTTTCACCCTATCTCAGATATCAAATCCTCCTGAAGCTATCATTGTTGACTGCCATGCTCCTCCCACTACGACTCAAGTTTCTTTTCTTCCAACACGTTTCATTTTTCCGTCTGATTGTTATAGTGCTAACTTACTATCATATTTGTCTCTCATTGTTCATCTTCTGTTTGTTTTTATTTACAATTTATTTTGGATGTATACCATGCCCCCTCTCCCCATATTTCTTGTTTATACAGCTTCATTCTCTATATTATCTTTCTTCCTTTTTAAAAACTTTTCTTTCTTATGCAGGAACTTCCCCCCCCCCCCCCACCAAACCCTCCTTAGTTGTTCCCAATCCAGATCATGTTACTGTCCACCCCTCACTTTATGTTCACCTCCATGCTCCCCAATAAATATGTTATTTGTAGTTTTGTTTCTCTATCAGGTTTTAGAACCTCGAATTGGCTCTACTTCCCAACTAATCTCTTCTGCTGCCCCAGATCCATGCTTTGTTCTCCCTCCCTCCTCTCCACTTCTTTTGTCTTACAAGGTATAATCCATCGTACTTAACCATTGTTCGAGTCTTTATTTACGGTTGCTGATCAGTTCTTTACGGTTTGTAGTTCAAAATTTACTGTTGTTCTATTTTCTTTCATGTTTATCGTTATTATTTGGTGTCTTCTCCGTACGTTTAAGTTTATAGATGTTCTTTAGGGTTCCTCTATCTGCCTTTAGGATTTATAGATCTTCCTTTAGGGTTCCTCTATCTACCTTCAGGGTTTATAGATCTTCCTTTAGGGTTCTTCTATATGCCTTTAGGGTTTATAGATCTTCCTTTACGGTTCCTCTATATGCCTTTAGGGTTTATAGATCTTCCTTTAGGGTTCCTCTATATGCCTTTAGGGTTTATAGATTTTACTTTAGGGTTCCTCTATATGCCTTTAGATTTTAGAGATCTTCCTTTAGGGTTTATAAATGTGCCTTTAGGGTTTATAGATCTCTTTTTAGGGTTTATAAATGTGCCTTTAGGGTTTATAGATTTTCCTTTAGGGTTTGTAAATGTGCCTTTAGGGTTTAGAGATTTTCCTTTATGGTTCTTCTATATGCCATTAGGGTTTATAATTATTCCTTCAGGGTTTACAAATTTTCCTTTACGGTTAATCTATCTACTTTGGGACTTCGAAATTTAATATTAAAGTTCCTCTATCTCCTTCTAGGGTACTTATCTCGTTTTACGGTTTATAGCTTCTCTTTATGACCACTCATTGTCCTTTAGGGTTTATAGTTTCATTTTAGGGTTTATATTTTCATTTAGGGTTTCTATTTTCATTTTTAGGGTTTATAGTTTCATTCTTGGGTTTCTAGTTTACTTTTACGATTTACAGATCCCCTTTAAGATTTATAGATCCATTTTAGGGTTTATCGATCCATTTTAGTGTTTAGATATACCATTTACGGTCTATAGATCCCCTTTACGGTTTAGAGGGTTTATAGATCTCCTTTAGGGTTTATAGATCCCCTTTAGGGTTTATAGATCCCCTTTAGGATTTATAGATCCCCTTTACGGTTTAGGGTTTATAGATCCCCTTTACGGTTTATATTTTCCTTTTTCGGGTTCATGAATTTTTGAGGGGTTGTGTCCCAACTATTGAAGGCAAATATTACTCTATTTTATTCCTACATTAGACCCATATACATTAATTTTATTTGAATTTGTCTACAGACATAATGGTTTTCCTATTTCCAGCCAGACGTCGAAGACCAGGCAGCCGTTGGAGTTGTATTTGAGCCTCAAGTTACTTCTTTGTCTATATTCTGTTGTCATGCTTTACATCATTCTTTAACCTTTCTATCTACTCAGGTTGTCCAACCAATTCTCCAACTTTGTTTGATGCTGCCAGTTGACACTGTGTCTCCTAATGTGATTCTTATAATATTTACCCTTTTCATACTGTTTTACATATTATTTTACCATTTACAATCGCCTTTTCATATTTCCTTCTTCCAGCTTCTCCAGGTCACACCGCCAGAAGTTACCAAAATAATATTTTGTTCCTTCAACCATCTCCTCAGGCTGTTGTGCATGCCTCTACCGATCCAGCCCCTAAAAAAAATCACCCTCTTCCAAAACGATCTTCCAATCGACGTAAGGTTAAAAATATTTTGTTCCTTCAACCATCTCTTCAGGCTGTTGTGCATGCCTCTACCGATCCAGCCCCTAAAAAAAATCACCCTCTTCCAAAACGATCTTCCAATTGACGTAAGGTTCCACTTTTGAAACCCCAGGAGGTGACTATTATAGCTGTGAAGGGGGACTTGCCTATAAATGAAGATGATTCTGCCCGTTTTACTGTTGTTCCTCACCATATTGTTCAGAAATTAACTTCTCTGCTTTCTGCGCATCCGAAGTCGTGCATTTTCTTCTTTTACCATTTGTTGCATAATTTTCATATTTATACCCTATCTGACAACATTTCCAATTAAACGTAGGTGTTATGATTTTGATGGCTGTGATGTTTCTAAGGATTTTTTTACCGACATATATACTCCGAAGCAATGGGTCTCTCGAACTGTAAGCTTCCCCTCTTCTTTTACCATTCACTACTTTTCATATGAAACTGTTAGTATTTTTCATATGAAACATATGTTTCAATGATGAAGATGTTTTTCCCATCTTATACCATGTCCATTAACGCTTCAGATATCCTAATATTTTACAGTTCTTTATATTTTATGTTGTTCTTACGTTTTGGCTTCTGCCAGTGATGTGATGTTTTATGCATCAGGTTTTACCCAACATCTAAACTCCGCAAGTGCACGGTTGTGTGTGAAATAATAGTGGTCGGATCGATCCACAGAGAGTAAAGAGCGCTATAGATCCTTAGATCTAAACAGAACTATGATGAAAAATATGGAAAGTGTCACTTTTGGAAATTCGAATAAAATCCGAATAAAATCTTTTAAATAGGGAAAGAAAAATCAATTTAAAACAAATGTTGAGATTTGAGAAATCGCAGCGATTTAAATAAAAAAAAAAGATATCTAACCGGATTAGTAATTAAATGATCTAGATCTAGAATACAAAAATTGTACCAAAATAAATCTTTTTAATAAAAGAAAATATTATTTTATCATAAATCCGTTAGGACCCTATGATAACATATTTCGACCTAGTTTGATAGAGTCCACTTGTAGATCCAGCTTCAACTCTTGGAAAATCTGGAAATCAAGCCTACAAACTATAGATTCCGGGTAGAATAGCCAATGCTTGTTGTACTATAAAACCCTATAAATCATTTGATAGATTCGTCAACCTAACAAAATTATTTGATTCATAGAAGTAGAGATCTATTAACCATAATTCTAATCTATAACAATAACCTAACTTAACATAAAATCCCTTTGAACAAATCTCATTTTTCAACATATAGATCTACTCAACCATGGTAATTAGTTGATATATCATTATGTTGTATGGTTGAAAACAACAAGAAAGAGATGAAAACAGATTGTGGATCTTGAAAATGCAATGAAAGCTTTATAGATATGAGAAACAGTAATATAAAAATTACAGATCTGAAATGAGAAATAAAAATGGCAGAGTAACAGTAAAATTCGTGTCTAGGTCTCTCTGGCCGTTCAGGAAATGAGCTTTATTTATAGAGTGTCTTCTAGATCAAAACTCAGAGTTAATGTGTGATTTAGAGAATATTCATGACTCGGATCGATCGATCCTACTTGGATCGATCAATTTTCTTCCTCTGATCCGTGCTACCTCATAGATTCCTTTGACTGACCGATCTGCTTCGAGATCGGTTGATCCTCATCATGCTTGGTCGATCCTCGTCATGCTTGGTCGATCCTTGTCATGCTTGGTCGATCCTCTTCAGGATTGATCGATCCAAGATGTCTTCAGAATCCAATGATGTGTAAAAATGTCCAAAGTTGCTCCATTTTGCACATTTTAACTCCAAGGAAGTGAAAACCTGAAATGACACTAAAACCGACCAAAAGAATACAAAATCTAACTTCTAGACTCAATATGACAAGTAAAAGAATAAAAAAAAATGGGTCAAAATAGACACTCATCACACCCCCAGACTTGAATCCTTGCTTGTCCTCAAGTAAGAAACAAGACAATGAAACAAAGTACAAAAGTGGAAGTTTGAAAAACGGGAACTTACGCTTAGCTTTAGAAATCCATCATGTTGATAATGTAAACCAAGAAGAAACCTTGTGATAGGTTAATCGGACTTTAGCAGTACAACATGTACTTTACCATAAGCATAGCAAACATTACTGTACTCTAGCATCCGAGATCCAAGGGACCTTCTGAAATCTCCATTGTTGGCCCTTTAACATTCATTAAGTGTTGCGTGCAGTCTCACAAAGGGAGTCGAAATCGCTAAGGGCTAGTAACGGGGGGCCATTTTTGAGGGTGATGGTTAGGCATGATAGATGAACTCCGGTGCAAGCCAATGCACAAAATCACAGTGAGACGGGAACCAAAGATGGTGCACAACCTCCTGAACCTTGGATCCCAAGCAAGCTTCTATATAATGATCCTAATAGAGTTGCTATTGGTTCTAAAATAAAATAGATAACAGAAACAAATAACCAACTAAATAAACAAAAGGTTTTATTTTGGTTCCTTCAAACTTCTTTCCCTTCTCTTTCTTCTCCCTTTTTTTCTTTTTTTTTTAAAGTGAGTCAGGATTAGACAGGATCGATCGATCAAGGTAGGATCGGTCGATCCCAGAGTATTTTTTTCTGAGAAGGGGAAGTTGGAACCAGTTCTAACCATTTATATTAATCCTACTAAAAACTGCACCAATAATCAACTCAAACTAATATATAAGAAGTACTGATACTAGAAAGCTTACTCGGAAATCTTTAGAACATTTGGTTGTACCGGTTCCCATACTTCATAGTTTTTGCACTTGGTTGCACATGCACCTAATGTTGCCAAAGACGACTGGGGTCTGAATGAAAAAGGGTGTAAGGGTGTGGAACCAAACTAAAAATGAGCTTGGCCATCTGGAGCTCCAATAAGAATGGGGTGAACTCCAGATGTATATGATTCCTTTTGCGATACGAGCCCTTAAGTGAGAAGATTAGTCCAAGTTTAAGGTCCAAGTAGATAGAGCCAACGCTGGGTCATTCAGATTTCCAAAAGATAGGTTGCTTCACCTAAAGTTGATCCACTGATGGTGTTTCCAATCTTCCTGAACTAAGTTCAATAAATGTCAACATAAAATAGAAACCAAGAAAATTGTAAAATCCCATGTTTTGACTCTATAAAACGACTCAAGAAAAATGAAAAAGTATTATTTTTGAATAAAATTTTGAAATTTTTTTGGGACAAATAAACAAAAGAAAACACAGTGTTAGTAACATATGAAAGCAGTCACCCCTTTCTACAGACTTAAATCACTACATCCCGCAGTGATATAAAATCAAAGAAAATGGGTGCTGCGAAACAATAATGATAAAGAGAAAATAAATGAATGCTCATAATGAGTCAAAAGAACAGAGTTAAAAATAATACATAAATAGTTCAGAATAAAAAGGAAAGAGAAGAAAAAGATAACCGAAAAATATCACTCCTCAGAGCTAGCGCGAGTGGAGCCGCCTGGACTCCTGCGTCATCTGCGCTGGCACGTTCCCTCATCTGAGGATGATGTCTCTCTCTCTCCAGCTGCTGCTGCGGCTGTGCCTCCTCTGCTGGTACTCGGTTCTGACTCGTCTACTCTCGGCGGGGCAAAGCAGCTAGGGCACATCCTGCAAAAGAAATCATACGCCCTCCGTATCATAGAGTGCTGCCTCCGAGTGCTGTCGACCATCCAGCGCTCAAAGTCAGTGCTAGGCTCTCCTGGGAACTCGGGGAGGTTGAACTCGCTGAAGTCCAGGACCAGGAATGGTGAACTCGAATCCCATGGCTGAGACGAGGTCGAGGCGCGCTGAGAACTAGGGTCGTAGTCAGACGGCATCGCCTCTGGAGCTAGGCCTCGGTGTGTGGTGCGACGAACAGGAGGCAGGGTTGGCTGTACTGTCCTGGAACAGACAGCCTCTGGTGGTGGTAATAACTTGATGTCCTCAGCAGAGGACAGAGTAGTGTGCTGCTCTTGTGGCAGCTAGATGAAGCGGTACTGAGACTGGCTGTCCTGGAAACAGTAGACCGAGAAGTTTGGCACCAGAAACCCGCATGAGCTCAGATACTGCCTGTCCATAAGGCTGCAGCGCTCCATAGGCGAATGTCTCGGGACCTCGATGACCAGATGCTGTATTGGAGTCACTAGACTCCCAATGACGATCGTCTTCAGAGACCAAGGTGCAGGCGAGGAGGTACCCCATGTTCACGTTATGCTGCCTATGAGGGGCCACAGCCATCGTGCGACACCCTGATTCAGTAACCATAGCCCCTGCTTGTCCACAGCAGCTGCCTCGGACTTGAGGCCCAAGGTGACACTCATGAGTTTCCCGACGAGATGGACCACATGATGGCGGATCAGTGACTGCTTTGCTGCCCGTGAAACATAGGGTCCCTGGGCTATCAGCTCCCAGAACTCTCCGTCATCAGTCTCCTCAGTCATGTTGATGAGGGGTGTGCGACTAAAACCGAAGGCGTCACAAAGCTGGTAGAGGGTCATCGTATGTAGCTGACTCTGAACGTAGAAACTGAGACTATCCTCATCTGCCCTGGGGTAGCGCACATCCCGGAAGTGCATCATGATAGTCCCCAAAACTTCCTTTGCCAAGGAAGTGTAGAGATTGGGCTGCATGCGGGACAGGTTCCCGAACCCCATGGCGTCGGTGAGCGCAAAATAGCTATCGCAAATACCCAGGCTGGTCAAGATCCCCTTGTCAGTCATGCGAGTGGGCAGAAATGTGCAAGAACTAACCAAGCCTGCGAGAGTCACATCTGCATCTTGCCAGGTGCGTGCAGATGCGGGGCCGGGTAGGCTCACGATGCCCTTGTCCTTGTTGATTTTCTTGGGTGTCATTTCCTGAAAAATCATAAAATTTTACAAGTCCGTCACGAGAAAAATCATTGGACATAATAAAATATGTAACGAAAATTTGGGTTATTTGGTTCACATGAATAAATAATAAATAATTAGGAAATCAAACCGCATGATCAACTAGGATCGATCGATCTGCGCGGATTGATCAATCCCTTCAGGATTTTTGCGAATTTCTTAGATTGTAAAAGTTTCATTTTTCTTCAAACCAATCCGTAATTCATCATCACTAAAATCATAAACACCCTAATGCATGGCCATATGCCTAATCTCCAGCCCTAATTCATCCTAGATCTCAAATTATGAGTTTATTTCTCAAAAATCAAATTTTCACAAAA
This sequence comes from Cardamine flexuosa, assembly GCA_963555745.1. Lineage (NCBI taxonomy): Eukaryota > Viridiplantae > Streptophyta > Magnoliopsida > Brassicales > Brassicaceae > Cardamine > Cardamine flexuosa. The sequence continues at coordinate 16,866,852 of OY743217.1, forward strand.
TTTCCTCGATCAATCCTATTCTAAATCGGTTTCTTTAACAACCTATCCATCAAATTATGCTCAATATACAAAAATAAGGATGAATAAAGAAGTTGAAGAGAAAATTTTCGGATGATCCAAGTTTAGTTCCAAAAATCGGTTCTAAACCCTTGAATTCCGCAACATACCTTTGCAGATCGAAGCTAAGGATGATACAAAGAGATAGAGGGAATAAACCTTATGAGTTGGGGCTTTGAAACGATGAAATCGAGTGAGAAACGAGAGAGTTAGAGAATTTTAAGGGTTTTAGGGTTTAAGGATTGACGACCATATTTATAAAACCCTCAATCCTCGCCTACTTGGGTTCGGGATCGATCGATCTGCGCGGATCGATTGATCGTTCAGTCGATCCTACCCTTATTGGTCGACCTTGATTATTTTAATATTATTTATATTTTTTTATTTTTTTAAAAACAAAAATGCTATAAGGGAAAATGCCTGGGTTGTCTCCCAGTAGTGCTTGTTTTTAAGTCAGTAGCTTGACTAGGAATATTTCTGAGATTCAGTAAAAACCTCCTCGGGGTTTGAAATAGTCCTCATCAGGATTCCGCGTCAAAGGATGTTTTTTTCTATCGTCAGATATTTTGTCTCCATTGGTAAACAAGTCTCCGCTCCTCCTGCGTCCTGGCGGAATATACTTAGATGTCGAGGGATATTTTTTTTGGAAATTCCCTTTTATCAACTCTTGGCTTCTTTGCGTATGGGTTACGCTTTTGAAGTTTTTCTGCTGGCAGTGAAGGATCATCCCATTCTATTTAAGAATTGGTTATCTTTCTTGGAAACTTTTCTTTTTTATACTTGGTTGGAGAACGTGGTTCAGTCAGATAAACCTCTACAATATTGGGGAAAGAAACTATCTTTATTTGATTTTTGGAATCCAACATTCGAGCAAACCCAGTTGTCTCCATCTTGGTGTAACCATATTCAGGTTCGGCCTGAATTAGTGCGACTTCAAGAGGATCTTTAGAATGCATTTCATGCATCATTTCTTGGGTAATCTCCTCAATTGTTTCAACCCATGATTTCTGATCCTCTATCAAAGGCCTTTTTGTCATTTTGTCCAAATCAAACCTCATGTCAAGGTCACTGAGGTGAAGATTTATTATGCCTTTCTGCACATTGATTATTGCTCCGATAGTAGGGAGGAAAGGTCTACCTAGGATAATTGGGTCGAGAGGTTCTGTTTCCAGTTTGAGGACGATGAAGTCTGTCAAAATTGTACATTCACCAATTTTAACAGGTACATTCACCAATTTTAACAGGTACATTCTCAAGTAGTCCTTCAGGACGGCGAACTGAACGATCCACTAATATCAATGAGATCTTGCATGGTTTGAAAGTCGTCATGCCCAATTTCGGAGCAACAGACAACAGCATCAAATTCACACTCGCTCTCAACTCACATAAACAGCGTTTGAACATTTTTCCCTCAATATCGCAGGCAAGTGTGAAGTTCCCTGGATCGGTGCATTTTATGGGGATTTGTCAAGCAATATTGCTCTGACCTCATGTGTTAGCACCATGTTTCCCTTTTCCAGCATTCGTTTGTTCGTAAGGATGTCCTTCATGTATATTTTTAAGGTCGGGACCATCTTAACCTTATCTACGAAAGGGAGTCTTAGTTGTATATCATCAACGATATTTTTCATCTTTTCATAGTCCTTTTCCTGTAGAGTTCCTCTCCTGTGAGGAAGATAGGGGATTTTTGGTTCACAATGTTTTGGAGGGATACATGGTGTTTCCTCCTCGGGAATCTTTTCTTCTTGATCATCAGGAAGTTGGACTTCTGACGTCATATCATGTAAAGGATCATGGGGTTGTCCGATCTCGGAAGGGATTGGTTGACCTTCACCTTTATCAATATCATCCGTAATCCTGTCATCAGTTTGATCGACTTCCCCTTTTGTCCGATCAATCTCTGATGTTTTTGGATTTCCCACTAATTGTTTTCCACTCTGGAGGTTAATTGCTCAAACATGCTTTGCGTCTAAGTTTTTGCAGAATCATTTGTCTAGGTGATCTTATCTTTAAAGTTCTAAGCTGAGTTTCTAAAGTTTTGCACCCTTGGCTTATCTTTAGATGGATCAGATCACTCTTTTCATTGATCTCTTTGCAAAACTCCTTGTCGTTTTCCAAAATTTGCTGGAATAGGGGTTCAATACTAACCAGAGGGTTGGTGTTCCCAATCTAGTGGTTGAATCCCTTTTTACCATAACCAGCACTATTTTGGGGGTTTTCTTGGTCCTGAGCACTCTGAGATGGATAGAGCCGGTTTTGGGAGTTCTCAATATCAGTTATACAGTAGGACAGGTTAGGATATTTTCTGGAGTTGGGGTTGAATCCCCTGTTTTCCTGTCTACCAAGAAAGTTGATCTCTTCGGTTTGTTCCTCCTCATCATCGTAACTCTCCAAGAGGTTTCTCTTCGATCATGTGCCTTCCAAAGCACAGCTACCTTAGCAATAAGCTTTTCTATGCACTCATAAGAACATGGTCATTCCTTCGGTTATAATTAGAGCTTCTGTTTAAGTTGCTTATTGCAAGGTTCTCGATTAGTCTTATTGATTCCTCTTGCGTGTTGCTCATGAAGTCCCCTTTACTGGCTATATCCATAGCCATCTGGTATTTCGTTTCAACTTCATTGTAGAAAAAGTTCATCATGTCCGACTCGGTGTAGCTTCGAGGGGGACAGTCCCTTAGATACTCCTTACAGCGTTCCCAAGCTTCATAGAGAGACTTGGCACCAGCTTGGCGGAATGTGGCTATCTTCTTTTTCAGGACTGCGGATCTAGCTTTGGTGAAGAACTGTTGTATGAAAGCAGCTCGGCATTCACCCCAGCTTGTGATAGATCCGGGTCTCAAAGATTTCAGCCATCTATGAGTCTTATCAGTGAGGGAAAAGAAAAATAATTTATAACGGATGTAGTCTTGGGGGGAACTCCGTTGGCTTTGGCGGTACTACAGATGTCCTCAAAGATATCAATATGGTCCATTGGGTTCTTGTTAGATATCCTATGAAATTAATTCTGTTTAACCAGGACGATTATTTGAGGTTTAATCTCATAATCTTGCCTCTGGATAGGAGGGGGAATAATAGCAGATCGGTTCCTATAGTAGGCGTGCGGGGCATCTTGCTCGCCTAAGGTAACCCTGCGTGGCGGGACTTGCAGTCCCGGCATAGCATTCATGCTAACCCCAGCAGCTCCAACATCATTGAGAGGTCCTCTATTATCCTGACCCTCTCTCTGCCGGACTGCATATGCATTCTCACCATCAACAACAGGGGGAATGTTTCTAAGGTTATTAGGATCAGCCATACTAACCTAATCTTTTGCTTTCCTTGTGGTTTTGTTTTTCTTTGTTTCCTTGATCTTCCTTGTGGATTTCCTTGTCAACTCTTCTATGCTCAGGTCTTGTGGATCTTTAGAAGCCTTGCTCCTTAATTGCATACACCTGAGAAGCAAAAGAAGTTTGAAGATTAGATCCAGAAAAAGGGCTATGCGATCGATCGATCTTGGAAGGGATCGGTCGATCTTGAGAGAAAAAGGATCGCACGATCAAAGAGGGATCGATCAATCTTGCACAAAGTAGGATCGGTCGATCTTTAGGGATCGGTCGATCATGCAAGAAGTAGGATCGGTCGATCTCAGAGACATAAAATAAAAATGCAGAAAATAAAATATCCTAGACTAGGTTTAAAAACTTAAATCTAAAGGCTACAATTACTCCCCAACAATGGCGCCAAAAACTTGATGTGCTGTTTCATGCATAAGGTTTTACCCAACATCTAAACTCCGCAAGTGCACGGTTGTGTGCGACATTATAGTGGTGGGATTGATCCATAGAGAGTAAAGAGCGCTATAGATCCTTAGATCTAAACAGAGCTATGATGAAAAATATGGAAAGTGTCACTTTTGCAAATCCGTATAAAATCCGAATAAAATCTTTTAAATAGGGATAGAAAAATCAATTTAAAACAAATGATGGGATTTGGGAAATCGCAAGGATTTAAATATATAAAAAAGATATCTAACCGGATTAGCAATTAAATGATCTAGATCTAGAACACAAACACTATACCAAAATAAATCTTTTGAATAAAAGCAAATATTATTCTATCATAAATCCGCTAAGACCCTATGATAGCATATTTTGACCTAGTTTGATAGAGTTCACTTGTAGATCCAGCTTCAACTCTTGGAAATCTGGAAATCAAGCCTTCAAACTATAGATTCCAGGTAGAATAGCCAGCGCTAGCTGTACTATAAAACCCTATGAATCATTTGATAGATTTGTCAACCTAACAAAAGCATTTGATTCATATAAGTAGAGATCTATTAACCATAATTCTAATCTATAACAATAACATAATTAAACATTAAATCCCTTTGAATAAATCTCATCTCCCAACATATAGATCTACTCAACCATGCTAACTGGTTGATAGATCATTATGTTGTATGGTTGAAAACAACAAGAAAGAGATGAAAACAGATTGTAGATCTTGAAAATGTAATGAAAACTTATAGATCTGACAAAAAACAATGTAAAAATTACAGATCTGAAATAAGAAATAAAAATGGCAAAGTAACAGTAAATTTTTTTGTCTAGGCCTCTCTGGCTGCTCAGGAAATGACCTTTTTTATAGAGAGTCCTCTAGGTTAAAACTCGGTGTTAATGTGTGATTTGGAGAATATTCGTGACTGGGATCGATCGATCTTACTTGGATCGATCGATTTTCTTCCTCTGATCCGTGCCACCTCATAGATTCCTTTGACTGACCGATCTGCTTCGGGATCGATTGATCCTCGTCATGCTTGGTCGATCCAGGATGTCTCCAGAATCCAATGATGTGTAAAAACGTCCAAAGTTGCTCTATTTTGCACATTTTAGCTCCAAAGAAATGAAAACCTGAAAAGACACTAAAACCAACCAAAAGAATACAAACCTAACTTCTAGACTCAATAAGACAAGTAAAAGAATAATAAAAATGGGTCAAAATAGACACTCATTAGCCAGCATGTGGACTTCATGATCAGGCCAATCAGGAATAGACGACGTTCCATTTTTGTCAAGAAGGGTATTGTTATTCTTGATGGCATGTTGACGTAGCTACTTGCTTCTCAATATTGTACGTTTATCCAGGAATCAAAACCTTCTGGTTATGTGTGGCATCCCATGCTCCAAAGCTATGTAGAAGGTACATTTGGTGACTGAATGGAACTAACTCAGTGGGTTAAGGATGTGACAATAATCTATTTGCTTATGAATTGGGGTATGAAGCATTGGGTATGGTTGGTTATAGATTTAAAGTCCTGGCATATAGACATTCTTGATCCCCTTGTCTATTGTACATCTGATAGGAAGGTAGGTACTTTCATGGCGCCGCTACAGAAGAAGCTTCCTAATCTTATTAAAGCTTTATGTGATCTTGCTGACGTTGGTCATGAAGCTGACGCAGACTTTAGTTCTTCCCGTTTGGAATGTCTTGCTCAGAACGATATAACCGGAGATTGTTGCCCACGCTCCATAAAGTTTATTGAGCTTCACTCACTTGGCTGGTCAGTGGAGGAGATGGCAAAGATTGATGATGATATGGTTGATAATTTGGGAATGAACTATGCTTTGAACGTATATGAAGACTTTGTAGGCCGTGTTACCATTTGACCAGAGATTTTTTGTTACATTTTACTCTTCCATGTTGTCTCTTCTATTACTTATTGTTTTTACATTATATTATTTCCACATTTGTCAGTCCTATCTGTCTCTGTACTTAGGTAAGCTTTGACTGTTTATCTTGTCCACATCTGATTTAATCTTCTCCTCTACGTCACTTATGTTTATCTACACATTTTAGTCCCACAATTTTGGTTTATGTATGTCATGTCCATTTAATTACCTAATCTAACTATAGTACGCCTTCTACCCACCAATATTACAATCAATGCGGTTACATGCATTCTAATATTAATAACCCCTCATCTACTTCTCCACATTCTTTTAAATATGTCTTCTTTTACTCACCACTATCACCATTCATACGTTGTAGCCCTTATTTTCCAGCCATGGACAACCTTGATGATGATGTTGTGATCTCTATCTACCGTTCTTTTGGTCGAAAAGGTTTTAGGAATCTTGCTCCTTTTCTACTTCTTTCTAAGAGGCAAACCAACCTTGTTCTTTCTGATCCTGTTCTACGTGAAGTTTCTCTTGATGAGTTCTTGGAGCATCCTTATATGGTGGAAGAAGGAACTCCTTGTTTTAAGTTCTTCAAGAAATGTGTTGGTACTCGTAATCCTGTTGCCACCTACCTAGAGAGCCTTCGTATAGCATGCAAGTATGGTGCCATTGAAGATTCTTTGGGGTTGATTTTTGCAACCGTCCCTGAACCAGACTATGAGTCGTTTGCTAGGGGTTTGTTTATGATATATTGTAACTTCACCAGCCAAAGTATTGTGCTCTCTCCGCTCTCCTCGCAACTGTTGGTAGCATCGACCGTCTTCATTCAGTAGGCCAGGTTGTACTCCGTCATCTCATGTATTTTAGACCGGTGGATAAACCATTTTTTCCAATATACAGGTCCTCCATAATATCCCTCGCTGTCTGGGGATTTGTTGTAATCGACAAACCAAATGTTTACATTGCTACCTCTATTGGTTTTTCATTAGCTTTAATCACCTTCTATAGCTCTTCTATTATGTATGTTCATGTTGGTGTTCCCCTGCTCTGTTTCATTTTGCTGTGTTCCCCTTCTCAAGGTGTTGTAAAATATGTTCTGTCACCTTCTGTAGTTGTTGTATTGTATATGTTCATGTTGTTCTTCCCCTAGTCTGTTTCTCTTTGTATGTTCCCCTTCTCAATGTGTTATAATACTATTTTCTATACTACCATCTCATGTTATATAAATTCATTATCTTTTTCTTCAATTATACGTATTCTAATTAATTTCATCTTTCTCCACCACGGGTTCATTTAGGAAAATTACTGGCAGTTGAGAAATATGAGATACTAGTATACACTACATAGACTGATTTACATTAACATTAAGTACATTAGAGGAAAAGTTTTACACGGAAGTTCATACAAACCATTACGTCTCCCTACATCACCCTTAGAAGAACATTAAACAACCCACATTACCTTTTAGCATAGGTTCTGGACTCGAACTGAAAACCAATATGCGAGGCAGTCGAAGCACACATTCATCATACTACAACAGTAGTATACGCAGTCGGGTATATCGAATGGAGTGTAGGGGTACATTGTATCGTAGTTCCCAGTCATTGGTGGGCCTATCTCCACGATTTGTATCATCACTTCCTCCCTTAATTTCTACTGCTTAGTTGAGAAACAAAACTCTGCGGTACACCTCCTTTAATGTGGTCAATCCTTCCTCGAAACGGCCACAACATATACTGAACACACCTGCTGTGAACTTCACATAGACAATCTCCCCTGCAGCGCTCTGAATCAGATGTAAAGAAGCATCAGAGGGGCCATATTTCACTGCTACACGTAACCCTTCTACATACATGGCTGTTATGTTTCCTGCTTCTAAACATTTCAAAACAAATGTCTGGTACACGGATTCCTCAGTGGCAAGGGAGCTGACAAAAATAAACTCATCAAGATCCACATCAGCCAAAACAGTGTTGTCGTAAGCAAGCTTCTTCCCATCTTTTCTACTTCTTATGAACCCCGCTAGCTCTCTGAATCCATGTTTACCGAGTTTCCTCACTATATCTAAAATTATCTAAGCGACCACATAATATTATGTCTATTGTCTTTTTCCACTCTTTTATTTTTTTCATCTGTATACACCTTTATATAGGAAGTCGTTTACCCTAGTTACATATACTGTTTCCATTACCTTTAATCTATTCCTAAATTTTTCATTTATTCCATAATTAATATATTACATCCTCCAAACGAGCTTACCTTTTCTCACTCTTCACATGCATTTTACCTTTCATGGACATCTCAGCGGGTGATGTGATGGCCTTGATTGTCCATGGTCTATCCATCCGTCATTCAATTTAACTTTTACTGTTTCAAAAACTTAATAATTCTATCTATATGCTAACTGTTTTATCATTACCACTGCTTTTACCGTCTACATGTACTTTTATCTCCTCATTTTACTTATTTGCTTCACTTGTAACGATCTCCTTCTCCAACATCAAAAACATTTCAATGGATTCTCTATCACCTGAAATTCTTGTTGACTTTGTTCGCCGTGTTGGGGAACATGATTCCCATCACCTTGGCTCTCTCATTGCCACTTCGAAAAACAACAAAAGATATTGCTTTCAGCCTGAAGTTTTAAGAGTCGCTAATATGAAAGAGTTCATCATTGATAGCACCATGGAAAAGATGGACTCCATTTACCGACCGTTTTTACTTGCTTATGTTTCTCATCATAACGTTGATGCCAGTATGATTGAAGCTCTGTGTATTCTTTCTCAAGATGGTCTGTCTGAGGAAGCTTTCTCTAACTCAATATTCTCCTCTTTTGTTACTGGGTTTTTCCGAATCTGCGCAAGGGAGTATGATATTGGGATTCAGACAATCATTGTATCTGGGATATTGTTGATGGTTGGTGTAGAATTGGTTGCCAAACAAGACTTGGTTTTATTAAGTTGAGATACAATCGTATATATACACATATATGCATGACTTGTGCCCTAGGTTACAGACTCAAACTTTCCCTAATCTAGTGACCGACTTGACCTCGACATACACATGGGCTTCGATGGCCCATTACGTCAATATTCCCCCTCACGTTGGAGCATGAAGATCTTGAATGCCCAACTTGGACAGTAGATGATCAAACTGAGCTCGGCCAAGAGCTTTAGTTAACATATCGGCTATTTGTTCAGTTGTTCTAACATGAATAGTCTTGATAATACCATCACAAACCGCATTACGTACTGAGTGACAATCATTCTCAATGTGCTTAGTCCTTTCATGAAAGACTGGATTAGCAGCAATGTGAATGGCAGCTTTACTATCACAGAACATCTGAGTAGGTGCAGTTTGTTCGATTCCCAATTCTTTCAAGAGTTTCCGTAACCACTTTACTTCACGAATAGCAACTGACATTGAATGATATTCGGCTTCAGCAGATGAATGAGAAACCGTGTCTTGCTATTTGTTTTCCAAGATATAGGAGATCCACGTAGTAAGACAACAAATGCACTTAACGAATGACGGGTCAAAGGACAAGTAGACCAGTCTGAATCACAATATACCAATAATGAAAGATCCGGAGAACAGCTAAGAAGGATTCTCTGACCTGGAGCTCCTTTTAAGTAACACACAACGCGCTGTGCCACCTCCCAATGATCTTCCCGAGGTTGTTTCATAAATTGTGATAGTAGATGAACTGAGTAACTCAACTCTGGCCGTGTATTCATGAGATATATCAAGCGCCCAACTAGACGGCGGTATTTTAACGGATCAGAAAGAAAAGAACTCTTACTTTCAGCGAGTTTATGGTTTTGTTCTAGTGGAGTTGCGGCTGGCTGTGAACCCAAATAACCAGTTTCAGCAACAATATCCAAGGCATATTTACGTTGAGACAGAAAAATTCCTTCTCGACCACGACTAACTTCAATTCACCAAAAAATATTTCAATTTCCCCAAATCTTTCATGGAGAAACAGCGACTCAAATATTCTTTGAATTTCTTGATCATATGACTATGATTACCACAAATCACCAAATCATCAACATAAATTAATACCTTCAGTTCCACACCCTTCTTCGTATAGGAAAATAGAGAATAATCATCATAAGCTTGAACAAAACCAAAATTGAGCAAAGCATCCAATAACTTCTTGAACCAACATCTTGGTGCTTGATTTAGACCATACAAAGATTTCTTTAGATGGAAAACTTTACCGGGATGAGTATGGCGAAAACCCGGAGGAAGTTTCATATAAACCTCTTCCTCTAAATCCCCATGAAGAAAAGCATTATTGACATCCATTTGATAAACCTCCCAATTGTTCGTCGAGACCAAACGAAGCAATGTACGAACTGTGGTCATCTTGACAATGGGAGCAAATGTATCACTATAATCCTCACCTTCCACTTGATTATTACCTTGAACAACAAGGCGAGCCTTGTAACACTCAACCGAGCCATCAGAATTATATTTTGTTATATAAACCCATTGACTACCAATAGCAACTTTATGATATGGTAAATCCACTATATCCCAAGTATTCTTGTCTTCCAAAGCATCAATTTCTTTGGTCATAGCATTATTCCAAGCTTTAATCCGCACAGCTTCTTTAAAATGCTTTGGTTCATTATTCGCGGTGATAGCCGCCAAGTAAGCACGATGACCTGAAGAAAACTTATGATCAGAGATATAGTTTGTAAGAGGGAATAGTGAATTACCTTGGACCGATGTCGAGGACTGACGAGAGGAGTTGGAGAGAGCATGATGGGTATCTTCAGTAGTTACAACATTGTAAAGTTTGTAATCTTTGTATAACACATTCAGAAATTTTTCTCTTTGTCCTTTACCGAGTTTGGGGACAACCGGAGACGGAGAAGGCTCAACTGAAGCTGGGAACAATTCAACACGAGTTGGGGACTTCTGAACGACAGCCGGACACTACTCAACTAGAGCCGGAGACTGCTCAACTAGAGCTGGAGACTGCTCAACTAGAGCTGGGGAAACTGGAACCCTAGACGGAGTGATTTATTCTAAAGAGTCATTGTGTTCTGGTTCCTGTCGAGACACTGGTGTGGTACAAGTCGGTACTGCAATTTCTGTACTCCCCCTTTCTTCTAACGTAGGTAACTGAGGAGAAGCGGGAGTAAATAACCAGTCCTCATCGCAAGTATCCAGACGAGGTGATGAAGATGATGATAACTTGTTATGGACGTAAGGAAACACATCTTCTCTAAAAATCACATCCCGAGATATTATGAATTCTTCTCTCCACTCGTCCATTTTGCTGAGGAGTCGCGACACACGAAGTTTGATGGATAATTCCCTTTTCTCGAAAATAACTAGACAAACACATAAAATTCTGTACCATTGTCACTTCGGACGGTTTTGATAGTTTTCCGAACTGTTTTTCCGCATATACGAGAAAGTTTGTTAGCACATTGCAAACTTCAGATTTTGCAAGAAGTAGAAATGTCCACACAGCTCTGGAAAAGTCATCTACTATTGTTAAAAAATAAACTGAACCATGAGAGGCAGGTACTCGATATGGTCCCCAAACATTGCAGTGTATTAAGGAAAAACAAAAACTTGCTTTATTAATACTATCATAAAACACTTCTCTTGTTTGTTTAGCTCTAAAACACACGTCACATGAATGAGAACTAACAGAAGAGCCTTTATTCGAAAACATAGGTAATGATGAAAACACCAAAAAACTAGGATGCCCTAAACGCTGATGCCACAAAACTTGATCCGAAGAGACTGTTGCTTTGTGTATCCTTGCAGTAACAACATCCGTAAGATAATAAACCCCATCACGCTCTTCGAGGGTTCCAATCAGAGTCCTCAAGAAATGGTCCTGTAAAACAAAAACTGTATCAGTAAACGTAGCAAAACACTTTGTTTGTTTAGCAAGTTTAGAAACCGAAAGCAAAGTGAAATACAAGGATGGAACATAAAGGACATTAGTCAACGAGACTGTATCCGAAAGATGGAAAACTCCCATACTCAAGGCAAACGTCTTACTACCATCTGCAAATCCCACCGAACAAGGAGATATTGGAACAACATCGGTTAAAAGAGAGCTCTTCCCAGTCATATGATGGGATGCCCCTGTATCAAGTATACAATCGCCGAGATTTGGCTTACCAGACAATTTTTCAGAAGATGCGGAGGCTGACTTCTCTTCAATTATTTGAGTTAGAACTTGCCATTGATCCTTTGTAAACTCTGGAAACGCAGACGCGTTGGAACTCGTTGCATGAGCTGCTGTTACCTGACCGCGACCACGTCCCATGTTTGGACCACGACCACCACAACCTCTTCCACCGGAAGCACGGCCACCATTACTTGCTCATTCCACCACTCTGGAAACCCAATAATTTGCCAATGGTCCTTTTTCTCATGACCAGAACGGCCACAATGCGAACACTGAGTTGAACGACAAGGCTGCAAAATTGAATCCGTTCGTGTGGCTTGATCAGTTCGAGGAGACTCATTATCTCTTCGACTGAGAAAACCCACGGCCTCTGTTTGCTGCTCACAAGCTCGGTTTCCACTCAAGGGCTGCTCTTCACGGATTACTTTGAAGTAGACTTCTCCAAGAGACGGCATCGGATCTGTTCCAATAATATTGGTACACAAACTTCCAAAACGTGATTCATCAAGACCCATTAAGAATTGATGAGTTCTCTCATTAACTCTTTCTTTTGAGATCACGGCTGCTGCTCCACACAAACAAGGAGGAAGAGGACACACCACTTGTAGCTCTTTCCACAAATTACACAATCGCCCATAATATTCAAGAACGGTTTGCCCGTTTTATCAACACGCAACAAGATGAGACTTGACTTGATGAATTCGAACTTGATTCCCCACCGAGAAACGATTTTTCAACTCTTCCCAGAGCTGATAAGCATCAGAGATAAAAGTCACAGTTGATTTGACTTTTGGCTCTATGGAAGCTCGAATCCACCCAATGATCATGGAGTTAACGGTTTTCCAATTTTCAAGGTTGGAGCTATCAGGAGCTGGTTGTGGAATTTTTCCATCAATGAACCCCGTTTTGCGTTTGGCCTAAAGTGCATTCAACATCTCTCAAGACCACTCGTTGTAGTTGTCTCCATTCAACACCACCGGCGAGATTATAGCACAAGGATTGTCCGAACCGGACAACGTATACGGCGACGGAGTTGTGTTCTCCAGCGGCAAAACAACACCACCTTTAGTAACAGAGGACCCCTCTGTGTTTGACATGACAAGAATACAGAAGCTTTAAGAAGAATGAAAGCTTTAAAACAGAAAAAAATGACGAAGACACAAAATCCGAAAGCTTCAACTAGAAGCAAACGGCGGACACAAGAAATAAGAATTTTTTATGGTTTTTGTATAGGATTTTGCTCTGATTCCATGCAGAATTGGTTGTCAAACAAGACTTGGTTTTATTAAGTTGAGATACAATCGTATATATACACATATATGCATGACTTGTGACCTAGGTTACAGACTCAAACTTGCCGTAATCTAGTAACCGACTTGACCTCGACATACACATGGGCTTCAATGGCCCATTACGTCAATAGTTGGGAATATGCTGTTTTTATTGCTGAGATGGTCATCAATCAAATCGTACAGATGGAACCTTCCCGATCTGGTATGCATTTTTACTGTCTTACCCACTTGAAGAAGTTCTCCACTATGTATTTGACGGCTGCGGTGCCGATGAGGTTTGTCAAGAGTGTTTTGCATTTTGGTTCTCCCTTATCATCCGGTCACTTTGCTGAGACTAACCAAGGAAATACACTGCCTCTGTTTCCTCTGTTTCCATTATGATCTATGTAGTTTTGAACACCGTATGGTCTATGTTTCCCCGGTTTTAATCGATGTACAATGATTGTGGTTGCATTATTGTACACAGTCTACTTAGCCATGCCGTACTCTGCCGCTGCTTTTGTTTCATCTGTTTCCATTATGATGTTTGTAATATTGAAAGTAATATGGTGTATGTCTTTTTTGGTTTTAATGGATGTACAATTACTGGCAGTTGCATCCATTGTAGACAGGTAACTATGTCAATCACCTTTTTAATTTAGCTTTGTTAACTCGTCTTTCATATTTTTATTCATCACCGTTTGTCACAATTTTCCTCTTCTGGTTGACGGAACAAGAATATTTTTAGCTACTAATGTGCATTCATTAGATTAACTTCATTGTTTGTTACACACCTTGCTAAACAACTAGAAAAATGAACAACACAATCCCCAGACCCCTTCTTGCCCTTTTTACACCAAAAAAAACTATAGCTGAGTCCTTTCCTTCCACACTTGTTTCTGATGGATACGCCTCTTGTCCAACAAATATTTCGTTTACTTCATTATATGTATGATTCCACCAGGTTGCATCAAGCTTTCCACTTCAAATATTTAAAGCAAAATACTTCTTCCACTCTTCTTCACTTCTCTCTACCAACCTGCACTTTTAACATCCTATTAGCAACTACTACCACACTGTAATACATATACTCATATAATGGTCTTTTCCAAGTACTTTCAAACATTTTCTTACTTCTTATGGTATCCCATTGTTGCATGTAGCCCTGTTATGGCCAGTTTGGAACATCTACTGCATCTATTAGGTCCAATCCTTCCTCTCTTTGACACCTACAAGTTCCCACATCAAATCATCTCACTCTTGACGATGGATATAATTACTTAGGTTACTAGTCATAGGTTTTTTCTTACCGTTGTTTCCCCTTATGATGGGATTCTCCTTTTCCTTGGACGTCCAGCTCCTTTGCTTGTCTCAGGTGGGAATAATGTTGCATTAAGAAGTTCTTCTGGGATATCAACGTCTGCTTCATTTGGAACTGGCATAACAATGCCACTGTAGGCCTTCTTCCAATATTATGTTGAGTAATATTTGTCCACCAGTTCTGCAATTGGAGTTCCAATGTGTCTTACAGCGGTCATGGCATGGTTGCATGGAAACCCCAGAAGTCAAACATTCTACAGCTGCATGTTTTTTTCTCGAGGTAACCTGTGAATGAGACGCCAAGACCTATGTTCACTTGACATATATTGTTTGTTGCTGCTGCGACGGTTAATCCTCAAGAGTTTTCAAGGTTTGCATGAGATTCTCCTCCACCTCTTTTGTTATTGAACTTCAGTGGCTCTCTGACTCTATCCGCCTCTCATAGAACCATTTGATAGGTGTCAAATTAACTCCTAGAACTATTTTCTCAGATTAAGAGATCACTGTAGTTCTTAGGGATCAAATTCCACAGAGACTCGGAAAACTCACACAATAGATAGGAGATGAAACACAAATCATCGTCTGAATAATACTCATGAAATAAAAATAAGAGATTAAGGGAGTTTATAATCTTCTCTTTACAAAGGTGAGGTCTGATTCTTCTCTCCAATACAAACTTGCTTGAAACTTACAATAAAAATTAGAATATCAAAACATAGTCTTCTCAGACTTCTAAAACAAAGATATAACCTAAAACACGAACTGGGCTTGAATTACAAACAAAATAAACTTCTGGGGCAAAGTTGCAATTCTTGAAACTTGATAAAACTCGAATGCATCTTTTACGTCTGGTGTGTGTCGACCGACACAGGTAATACGTGTCGATCGACATGGACGGCAATATACGTCTCCAAGTCGTTTTGCTCAGCTACAAGCCTCCAAAAGCTCCAAAGTGATCATCAAGATCTATCTCGTATTTGTACCTAATAGAACTCAATATACAATAGAAAAAACTCTAAAACCAATGCATATATCATGGCTAAAAACCATAAAATCCATGACATATCAACTCCCACAGACTTAGCTTTTGCTTGCCCTCAGGCAAACAGAAAACTGAATCAAGGAAGAAGTTTGAAAATCGTGAAACTCACCTACTCTTTAGAACACTGTACTTACCAGTCATCATGTAATCCACATGGTACAAGAATAATTGAGAGACTAACCACCATGTACATTCACCGTAGTCACTCGCAGACTTCTTAATTCCCACTGCAACTTAACAACATATCCCTTTAGTAAGCCAATCATTGATGGGTCTCATCTCTGGTCTCAGTGCTAAGAACTTTCTAGACTCAGCTGTCATCCTATACCATAGCAAGACAAACCTCCCAACAAAAATGGTGTTTTCGTCTCCCCCACACATAAATCCTTTATTTTTGAGATTTTATTTTCTTTGTTTATGAAGGTAGAGATGGAAGTGAATAGTGGTCACGAGATCACTCCTACCCTCACAGCGATCTCTATATTCATCATCTCCTTAAGAAGTAAAACCATGGGGGCATAGATTTCTCTTACCCAATTTTACTTTAGAGAATCATTTGGTAATTCATAAACTTAACCATAAAGGTTTTTTATTAATATTATCTTTGGGGAGACTAGACACGATAACTTACTTTGGGTTTATCAGGTCAGCGTATGAATGAAAAATCAAGCTCTTAGACACCAATCACATCAATAAGGTAAAAGGAACTGACAGAAAATAGCTCAGGCTATAGCGGGGATCTGTTGTAAGTATAGGAGTCTCAAGTTAACCAGTCAGACTTGGGGTTTTTCCATTAGTTGAGTCTGAATAAGTTCTGCAAAAATGGTCACCAGAAAACATAGCAAACACAACAGACCAAGAGATAGTTCATAGTTTCTAACTAGGTTTGACTCAATAAAACAAAAATTTGAAAATTAAAACAAAAATTAGGACTGACTCTCAAAAGAATAAATAGAGTTAGTAACAACCTCCCGCAGACTTAAATTACACTGTCCCCAATGTAAGTAAGCTTAAGGAAGATGAGAAAAAATAATAAAAATGGATATATGAGTGAATTGTTATGTTTGAAATCGTGACTTGATGTTGGTGTGTGTGTCGATCGCCATGAGTGTGAAGGTCGGACAACGAAGTTTCACACCATTCAATGAGTCATTCAATCCGTTTTCTGACAATGAATCCTTATTAAGAGCTCCAAAATATGTCAAATAACAAGATAATAGCATAATCATAGCAAGTTCAAACAATATCCAAAGTAAATTAGAAACAAAAACAGAAGCAAAAGTAAAAATAAAAATGTCTCAAAAGAAAAGAGAAAGAAAAGAAAAACCAATTCTCTTCACTAGTCGGGTCTGATGTCTGAGATTGAGTAGGGATCGGGACTGGTCTTGGCTGAGGTGGAGTCACTGACACCTGAAAAGAGAAGCTATCACATTCCAGACACTCTGAAAGCTATCAACCACATATCGCTGATGTACAACAGTCTCCATAGGGATATGAGGAGTGGGAGGGAGCGTATACTGATGTGAGTGAGAAGATGTGGCAAAATCTGGGATATGGTCATCCTCAGCTGCAGTAGGTATGGCTTGTGAAGAAGCTCCTCTGCGATGATGGAAAGAAGGTGCACGGCGGAGGAGTATCTCGTTAGGCTGAAAGAGAAGATGTGCGACATCACCTGTGATCCGCGTGAGCTCCTGCTGTGGAAGCTGAATCAAGTAATCTACACCCTCACTGCGAAAACTCTAAATCCACTCTGGTTTGATCCATGCAGCATGCTTCAGAAAGTCTTCATTCAGGAAAGACTTTTCAGGCTTCTTCTTGACTCCATTGGTGCTGATACCACATAACTGAAAAATAGGAGTCGAAAGACTACCAACTGTCTCAATGTTTGACCCAGGAACTCCTGTGAAAGGCTTGGTCTTCAAGCTGACCAAGTGATGTGCAAAAATGGCACCGAAGTTCACATCATCATCTAACTCTGTCCAATCCTCAGTAAACAGATCTTGGATAGCATAGCACAGCAAGAGAAGCTCAGATTGTCTCATCTTCCCAGGCTCCATCTTACACAAGAGAGTGTTAGAGATTGCTCAAGCCACATACCTAAGGACCGGATGCCTAATGTCAGACTGAGTGGACTTGTAAGCACTGTAGACCCCATCTGCAAACTTGCCCCAATATGTCTGGAGGTCTGTCATCGAGTTCCCATCCAAGGTTGTACTAGTATTGTGTGCTGCAAAACCATAGACGGTACAAATTTCAGGGATAGAGATCTTGTACCCCCTCGAATGAAGAATGTCAATGTGCCCTTCTGAGCCCGCGAATATGCCTCAGTGTAGTAGACTTGCACTGTGACCATGAATTGATGCACCAAGTTTGGAAACAGCTCATGATACTTGGTACAGATCGTACCCAAACCAATCTTCTCCAAAGCCAACTCACACTCATCCTTAATCTTCATGCAGCGTATGGCAACATTGTCCATATGCCTAGTCGGCCTGATATCAATCAACCTCCAACAAGGCATTGTAAAACAGAGTGTCATATTCATCCCACTCATTTGCAATATCTCTCTGGAAGCACTCAGGCCTAGAAATCTCTTATCTAGGAGTACCTTCCCAATTCACTTGGGGACTGATCCATAAGCCTTCTCTCTTAGGCCATGGGAGGTGGGAGACAATGGTGGGTGTAGATTGGCTACTTGACTCTCCTTGTGCTCTTGTTGTCCTCTGTCTCTTTCCTCTTGTATTCATCTTAAACCTGAAAGGCCAAACAAAAGAGAAGCAAAAATCAGTCAAGATTCTGAAATCCGTGTATCACAATGGTACCATGTCGATCGACACGGTGCCAAATCGTGTATGAAAATTCAAAAATCTCAAATAAGATTAAATTCAAATCAAAATTTCATCACATAATCAACACAATCAACCATCAAAATCACCATACCAGCATCAATCTATCATCCTAAACATCTCTAAATTTCAAATTCAAGTTAAAATATTTTCAAGTTTTATCAATAGAAATTCATGACTTTTCTATCAATTCAACCTAAATTAGAAACAATCTACACTTAAATCCTTTTAAATTCATCCTAATCAACTAAGATTAGCAAATATCAAGACCAAAATTGGATCTAATTAAAAGTGAGAATTTCAACCTTGAAATTTTTTAATTTAAGATGGAATTTTGAAGAACGTACCTTTGATTCTGAGAGATTTGATGATATAGAAATATGGGAAATCATAATCTCTTGATTTTAGAGACAAACATCGAATGATTTGGTGAAGAATAGAAAATTTTCAAATTTGAGTTATGAGGGTTGCCGTTTTTCATGAAAAGGAAATAAGGAGAAGAAGACAAATCGGACCCTTATACTAACATGGGGTCCGTGTCGACCGACACAAGGTGGTCGTGTCGATCAACACGGACACAAATATTGTGTTCCTTTGTTAAAAAATTATGTAAAATCCTCCACATGATGAGCAATCCTTCCAAACTTGTCCTTAAACACGACTAATCCCAGAGAAAAAACAAAAATAGAAAAAGTTTGTGTAACAAGACACAGAAAAGCATATTTACAGACTTACTGGTGGGTTGCCTCCCACCAAGCGTTTATTTTCAATCATTAGCTTGACTTTGTCAGATATCAGATGGGTGGATTGTCTCCGGAAGAATCTGAAGGTGATGATGATGAAATCTTTAAACTGTGATCATCTTCACTGAGGTCCAGCATCTTGAGTTTCAGAACCCTGCGCATCATTTCACCCATAACAGCTTGTCCTTTAGCCTTAAACTCAGGAGTGATGATAGCTCTAACCTTAGCAAATGGTCTTGAACTACTTCCATACTGAAGCTTATACTAAATGGTATCCCCAGCTTGTCTCAAAGGAGTCAAGGTCACAAGAGGTTCTTCAGTCACTGCTCTTCTCTGTGGTTTCTTCTTCCTAACCACAGCTTTTGAATTCTTTGCAGTGAATTCCTTAGAGTAAATCCCATTAACCTCTTGGTTACAGACTTTCTCAACTTCTTCAGCAACAACCTTAGGACTTAACATCACACATCCATCAGGGATAACATCATAGAACACATGAGGATCAACATGCTTCAGATAAAACCTGCTACTTGGCAAACTAAAAGTAGCTCCAGCAGTAGCAAGGAATGGTCTTCCCAAAATTAATGGCATATTAGTACCATTGGCCATCTCAACAACATGGAAATCACAGGGAAGCAGACAGTCTCCAACCTGAACTTTCAAGTTCTCAACCAAACCTATTGAAGTCTTCACTGAAGAATCAGCGAAAGTAATACCAACCGTAAAACCCTTGCTATCACAAATCCCCAACCTTGTTGCAAATCCTTAGACATGAGGTTAACACTATACCCAATATCACAAAGTGAATCATTGAGTCCAACTCCAACAATGTAACATGGCACAGAAAATCTTCCAGGATCCTCCAACTTAGGCAATATTTGGAGAAAAACTGCCTTAGATGGTTCTGCAAGTCGACCGACATGGCCAGGTGTTTGTCGATCAACGTGAGTGAAATCAGGACCGCCCATCGTGATTTTCTGCAAAGTCTCAGAAATCTTGGGGAGTGCCAACCAACACGAGGTAGATGTGTCGATCGACGCGCCTCCCTGACGAGATTCTCAACTTTTTCCTTAGCATCAGAATTCACCAGACTCTCTTTGGGGATTTCTCTCTTGACCATATCACCCCACGACATAACAGCACCACATTGATACTTAGGATTTGTATCAGTTCTTCAAGGTAAGACACCATCAGAGCGTATAATATTCACAGCAGATTGGGCAAATTAGGTATCCAACCTCTTGATGAGGTTGTTCAAAGTCTCATACCTCTCATTCAGATCTGCATACATAGCATCAATCTTACCATTGATGTCTACAGTCATATTCTGTTGTCCCTCTAGAATTTGGTCAAGCATATCCTTCATCTCAGAATCTGGAGTCCTAGAAGGTGGATTCAGGTAATAGGAACTTCCAAAGTTCCTTTTGAAACTGATGTTGCTTCTCTGAGCATTCTGAACCTCAGTATTAGGCGCAAATCCAGAAGAGTTCTGGTTGCTCCCATAGCTATTCCTCTAACCACTGTAATTCCTGAAGTTGCCTTGAAAATGACCAAACCTTTGACCATTTAATCTGGAACCATTCATATAGTTCACATCCTCTTTAATAGATTCATCCTCAGCCTCAAAAACCTCAACCTCTGAGCAAAGTAAACTGACTTCTTGTTCACTAATAGGTTGTGCACAGTATCAAGCTTAGCCTTAACTTCTGCCACCTGACCATTGTCCAAACCAGCCGCTAACTTCTTCCTCTCAAAATCAGCATTCTTGGTGCTATTACTAGACGCCAAGTTCTCAATCAACTTGCTAGCTTCTCTAGGTTTCATGGTCTTGAAGTTACCCTCACTGGTAGCATCTAAAGAAAAATGATACCTCCAATCAACTTCACTAAAGAAGGTCCTCAAGAGTTGGATTTCATCAAAACCATGGTGTGGACAATCCCTTTGGTAAGCTCTGAATCTCAATCAAGCAGCCTTGAAAGTCTCTGAAGGTCCCTAAGTAAACTCGAGTGATCATGTTCCTCAAGTCATCTGACTTAGCATCATCATATAAGTTGACAAGAAAAACTGTCTAATGTCCTTCCATGTAGTTAAAGATCCATGTAGTTAGGGGATATTGTGGAATGCGAACTGGGTGGTTCAGTATATAGGATTCAATTATATGATCGGTTCTTAAACTCGTAACACAACTATGATATCTATCCAACTCTCGCTGTGACAACATATATCCTTTAAATAATAGAAAACCAAATAGCTTTGCGAGTTCTAATGAATGAAGTCTGCATGAATAACAAGTATGATATGTTCACAAAATTCCTAAACCAGATCTTTTTGCGATAAGGCTGTTTGCTCATCTACGATTAGGTCAGGATATCAATAGCACTCTCGCGCCTACTAACATTCCTATGATACTAGAATTCAGGTGATCAATCTCAAGTCTAGTGTATAATAAAATCCATATGAAGAATATTATAAATATCCTAAATGTTTATGCCTAATTCAACAAACCATTATAAACCCTTGAAATCCCTAGATCTAACAAAGTGACTATTCAAACATAGGAGATGAAACACAAATCATCGTCCGAATAATACTCATGAAATAAAAATAAGAGATTAAGGGAGTTCATAATCTTCTCTTTACAAAGGTGAGGTCTGATTCTTCTCTCCAATACAAACTTGCTTGAAACTTACAATAAAATTTATAATATCAAAACTTAGTCTTCTCAGACTTCTAAAACAAAGATATAAACTAAAACACGAACTGGGCTTGAATTACAAACAATAGAAACTTCTTGGACAAAGTTGCAATTCTTGAAACATGATAAAACTCTAAGGCATATTTTATGTCTGGTGTGTGTCGGTCAATTTCCAAGTCATTTTGCTCAGCTACAAGCCTCTAAAAGCTCCAAAGTGATCATTAAAGTTCATCTCGTATTTGTACCTAATAAGACTCAATATACAATAGAAAAGATTCAAAAACCAATGCATATATCATGGCTAAAAACCATAAAATCCATGACATATCACCATTTCATCAGCAACATCCTAATGGTCTCCACCATTGTTACTATTGAAAACTCCAATGCCTTTGCCACTGCTTTATTCAGACTTTTAGCAATGTTTATTTGTGTGATATTGTAGTTTTTTTCTGGGAAGCAAGCACGAGTCTAATGTGCTACCCCAATATCACGAAGATACTTTCCACATGCTTTAGTGTGTCTTCTATTTCCTCAAATTTTGATATTAACTCCCCAACAGTGTATGCAGATGCCGCATTTGTAAACAAATATCCGACACATGCCCTCCAAAATTTAGCCTTAACATTCCTATACAGATGGACAGCACATGCATCATGTGTAGCTCTTGGATAGACATTTCTGATGGCCCTGTATATTGATGGATGCCTATCAGAAACAATAACCAAGTCCTCCGAATCAGGGAAGATTTTTGTCAGTTGGAGGTCGTCATTTTCACTGTTAACAACTCCAAATGCTATTAGAAAGATCTGAAAATTTCCGTCCTGGCAGCTAGCGGTTAACAAACATCCCCTAAACTTAGATTTGATAGTCGTTGCATCAATAACAACTACTTTCCTCATGTACAGAACTCTAGCGAGCAACGCACCAAGCGCAAAGAACAAGTACTTAAACTTTATCTTTGCATCACACCCCATCCATGCTTTTTCCACTAAAGAGACTGAACCTCCAGTAGTTTCTTTTAGTCTCTACAAATATGACAGCAGAAGTTTTTAACTTCCATCTGTTGTTCCTTGTGCAATCCCCCAACAGCTAGCTCCTGGGCATGCCAAGCTCTCATATATGAAATAGACACACTTAGCTCCTCCAATACAATTTCAGGAATGTCAATTGCCTTGGACCGGGCTTTCCATTAGCATATTTTGATCTAAGAACTTCTACACTGACTCTGTAACTTACTTTTTTCAGTACTCCGACCGAGTTGACACATCACACGTGTGCCTTAGTGTTGCTGTCCTCACTTCCATGTTTTCCGAAGATACCCCTACTATGTGTCCATGCACTCTCCATGAACATGATATGTCAACACAATTTTTTATCAGCCTCTCCTTGTCAGATTTTATCTTTTAAAACTGAAAAACCTTTTAATTTCGTAAATGGCAAGTACTGTCCTCATGTTTTATTTGTTTCTAAACACCCTTCCAATAAAAATTGCATCATCACTTGGATCATATTCCCCGTAAGGTATGTTTTGAGTTTCAAAAAAGTTGTCTCCGAAACATGGTGGGCAGTCTTCTCCTTGTAGAATATCAGCATTGATAACCTTATTACGTATAATGTGAAGCCTTTCGTCAAAATACTCTTCATCCTCCACCTCTCTGCCAATAACATCTGTTAATACATTGACGTTCCCATCCTCCACCTCAACGTCAATAAAATTTGTTACTAAATAGTTGTTCTCATCTACATCCCATCTTGAGACCTCTGTTACTGGTTCCTTTTCTGGCCTATGTCTTAGAAGGGCTTCTTCTTGTGTTTCAGGAACAGAGACTATATTGATGGCATCTGAAATCTGACCACCTTTTCTTACATAGGCGTTTTCAGCTTCTTCCCCCAATGATACTTCTATTATTGGTTCCTTTTCGCGCCTATATATTGGCATAGATTCTTCTTCTCTTTCAGGAGCGGAGAGTATAGGGTTTGCATTTGAAAAGTTTTTCCAATGTCATCTTCACACCCTCTATCGTACTCTCTGATTTTCAAGGAGTCCCAAAAATTGTAGTCATAATCTTCCTCTTCATCCGTTCTGTAGGGCTCATACTCGTCACTCTCATTTCCAATACTATTAGTCCTTGTTCTAAAATTCCGCGGTAGTCATCCGCCGTGATTTTGCCTAATCGGAGTAATTAATCAGTCAACCGATTTTTTGCCATCTAGTCGATTTTTTGCCGATTAATTACCGCCTAGCCGAATATATTTTTCAAAAAACAAAACAAAAAAAAACATTTTACACAATTTAATAAAATTTTAGACCAATTACAAAAAAATCAATAAGAATCTATTTATATTTATTTGTTTTACATCTAATTCTTGATTTGACCAAAATACAAAAATAGACCAAAATACTAACGAAATCAAGAACAAATCAACTACATATTTGTATTATATGTTCATAACAATATTTTTTGATAAAAGTACTAAAAAGGATCAAAAAATTAATCTTCGATTAATCCCTGTTTAATCCCTGATTTTTCATTAATCGCTAGGCCCACCCTCGGCCGCCTAGCTAGAGCCAATCGATTTTTAAAACATGGCTATTAGTCCAGTTTCTTCTCGTCGTAATCGTACCCTTCCCAATACACTTCCCTCCAGTACCTACGCTACTGGCCTCTGCAATTGCTTCCATTCTCATAACCTCTTCTACAAACTCCTTATATGTAAGCTTATGAGAAGATTCTTCTAAATATCCAAGGTCCCTTGTGTTTCCTCCCGGTTCAACTATGTCTACACGTGTTTCATGAGCAGCTATTGGAGAGTCTAGTAAGATCAGATTCTCAAACTCTGGTGTTTCAGCATTAAGCCTAATAATTTCATTCTCCATCACCCCATTACTCTGTTTTTGGTCATTCAGGTCCGTCGCATTGGGGGCTCGAAACGTGACAAACATGTTCAACCCTCTAGTTCCTTCTTTCACTTTCATAAAAGTTTTCACACCTGCATCACTTGTTATGCTGACAGGCGGGAATGCACCTGTTGAGAACACAGACATTTCTGTTGGTATCATGTATGCTATTCTCCCAACTACACCTGGCATATCACTAGAAAATTTTCTCTGTATAATCTTCTTCACGCATTTGCAGCCTATCCCATCTTCTACTTCTATGCATCCCTTTTGAAGTACAAAGTCTCAACCTCAACCTGCTGAAACATCCCACTCTCCAACTAACACGACAACAGCTTTGTCCATAACCTATAAATAATATACATATTTATGTATTAAAATGAATCCCGAATAGACACATTTGTTATATGTGGGTAACGATTTCATGCAAGGAAAGTAGTTTACCCCAAAATTATTTAACAATAAATACCATTTCCAACCACCTCGGTTCCCATATCTTTTATAAGTGCAAAACAGAAACACATTTATTAACAGAAGCATAGATTTATTAACTAGATGTTTTTGTCTGATATATGTACACAATCTTACTTACGTTAATACGGATCGGAAAGCTTCTAATTTTGTTGCCAAAACAGAATTTCTTCACTCTCTCTTCCGATATTACTTTTTTGGATCAACTAGGTTTTTTGCAGGAACTGTACCTGCTCTTTCATGTCCACATATTACTTATAGGCAAAAGCCAACATAGTTAGTTTGACTCCTGTCCACAAATTAGTGTTCGATTTTCACACTAATTTTTTTCCTAATCCCACCTAAGTGTATTTCAGTTTAATTTTTCCTCCTTCCAACTTCATGACGTCACCATCCCCCAACGCCGCATATCGACCATACCACACAGTAAACAAAATCAGATTTAGCTGAGGATGATTTTGTTATTATAAGCAGCTACAGTTTCGCTTTTTCAATGGTTACTATCGCAAATGACTTTTTCCGAAAGCCATATTGCAAAAGTGGCTGTTTTTGACAATTCACCCATGTTTATACATCTACCTCTTAGTGATTATCAAACTTTAGCTCCTGGATGGCAAAAAAGTTTTGCATTACCACTATTAATCATTATTCACAAAGTCTCTCCATACATAGAGGTAGATAGTACTATTTCGACTTAATGGTGATGACATCTTTCTTAATTTAGAATTGCAACTAATGAATCTGTTTTCGTTAAAGTAACAATAGGTGGAAAAGGTGTTTTAATGGTGAGAATTCCTCTTGGGATATGTCATACTGGTTGCACCACAGTCAACTTAATGATGAATTTCTAGTGAAGGGTGATCTCAAGATTTTCATCGATGCAGAGGTTCCCGACAAAACTGGTGATTTTCTTGCACAATGTAAGGCAAGAACATGATTATGCGGTGTCCCGTGATTTTCTTAGCAAGACTCCACTAGTAAAATGAACCATTAATGTCAATGGGATGCAAGTTCCTCTTTCACAAGTAAGATTGTTTTAGAAATTTTAACCTTCAGGAGATTTTATATTTGTGGGTTAGATAAAAAAAAAATGTTAAGTCTTTTGGACTTGTAACTCAGAACCAGTTAGATATAAGTGGATTGACCTATATCTATTATATACTAGTGTTAGTGTTTTTTTACTTCCAGATGTGAAATGCTAATATGAATTTCACATGTAGGCGAAACTTTGATGACTTATATTATAAAAATACCCAGATGTTGCTAAAATGCTTTGTCAAATAGATCCAGTTAACTTGACAGTATGTTTGGGGTATGTTGATCAGCCTAATGAAGACGCTTCTCAAATTACATCGGGAACTATCTGATGATAGTCTGGTTCAAGCAGGGTACACTAGCATAATCAGGATATAAGGTGGATTAGTTGGAGAAAAACTTGATACAAGTAAAAAAGAAGGAAAGAGACAGAGAATAACGTGAGGCTTATATTCAACGACTGGAGGAAGAATTAGAGGTCACTAAGCTGAAGTGGTTAGACCTGGAAATTCACCTAAAGAAGGAGAAAGAAAGTCCCAGTATGCTCTATATCTCTTGATGACATTTTGTATATTAGTAATTTTTTGTGGAGTGTAGAGGATTAGCTAGAAATATTTAAGCAACGAAGAATGATTGATAGCTTATGCAAAGTGTTTCACTTTTGAGAAATGTTACAATTTCCAAATTTGAGATTGTAAAATTGAGATATTGGTACTTTGTGTGGAGTTGTTCGTTAAAAAGACTCATTATCTTTTGCCCAAAACCAAATTGACCTATTATCTCTACATGACTTAATAAATGTCAACCAAATCTATACTATTATATTTTTTGCTAGTTAAAAAGTTTATCAATATTGTGACATCCACCAGATCCACAAATTCACTATTATCTTTGTTAGGAGATATCATTTTAGTTATAGGTATTTAGTATCTATGGATCTTTCCAAATGTTATATACAACTTCAGGGCCGGCCTGCAGTGGTTATGGGCCTAAAGCCAAAAAAAATTTTGATCCATTAACAAATACATTTAAAAAAATAATAACAATAACTTCATATATAGGTTTCAAACCTGAGACCATGAAATGAAATTTGTGCGGCTTAAACCACTATGCCTCAAACAATATATTGAAAATAATGCCCAAAAATGTTGTGATCAATGTTGACGCTTAAAGCCCTAGCTTTACCAGCTCTACCCCAGGGCTGGTCCTGACAACTTGATTGTAGATGAGGTAGTATTTTTATGAGCTTTGTCCAATCATAACCAGAGTCGCTCCTAGGTGTATGAATCTGGGAGGCAATGCTAGAATAGAAATGCATCAATTTTCTTAAAATAGGTTACTTAATTTAAAAAATTATAATATACACTAATAAATAATTTATCTTAAGCATCAATTTGGTCTAAGAATGTGCATAAGTAGTACATTAGGTCAATGAAAAACAAAGTACAACATCTACTATGTGTTTACAAAACTCTAGTTTAACTTATTTCAGTTTCAGTTTAAAAAAAAAACATGCATCATCAAAGTTAAGAGATAGCAATTATTTTGGTCATTATTTTAAATCAAAATGCAAAACTAAAGACTAATATTAGATGAAACATAATTAAGAAAAAAGTATATTACGTCCAATTCGAACTTGTTCAAAGTGGTTGAGTCTCAGTTGAGCAAATTTTCCACCAAAGTTTGATCCATATTGGTACCAAGTTTGGCAGAGTTATATAATCTTGCTTTCATCCGAGCAATGAGTTTTGTTCTATGTGTTGTTTAGATGCTCATTTTCCTGCCTTTTGTGAAAACATGTCACTTTGGAACTCAAGAATTACCCCTAAAAATAATTCTTGCCCACGGTGTGGCCAGCTCTACTATAAAGATTTTGGTTGCCCACACATGACTTGTGCTAATGCATATTACCTAACACAATTTTGCTGGGATTGTTTAGCTCTATGGGCTGATCGTCACAGATGTGAAGTTGGTGAAGTAGATGATTTGAACGAGCAACATGCTCGGTGTTTTCTTCAGCATCAAAGACTTGATACTGCCTCTCAACAGATAGAGAGCTTTAGGGCATTTTTTTTGTATCACCCTTGTTAAGGCTATCTAGCCTCCATTCATCGGATGCTAGAGATTGTTAGCTTTCACAAATTTCTAGCAATTATTTGCTTTTATGATCCCGTGAGTGATCAGTTGCTCTCTTTATATGATATCAGCTATGGATGATTCTTTTGAAAGGGTCATGGTATTTTACAGCTGCGACATGACCTATTTTGATAGGGGTGGATATGTGATAAATGGAAAGATGGAAGAGCTCCATATTGAATTCATTTGACTTCTTGCCTAATGGGAAGACTTGTATGGAGGAGGCAGGTCCTGTGTAGGCTCTTCACTTGGTTCTTCGTCTTTGTGGTGGAAACTTTTGAGCTATGTTTGGTTCTTTGTCTTATGAGCTTTGTTTCATTCTCTATCTTCTGAGCTCTGTTTGTTAATTTTCATGCACTTTTGAAGAAAAATTTGTCCCTTTCGATGACCAACCTTTGGACTTTTGTTTTCGCTATTTTTTTCGAGGCACGTTGTCTTCAATGAGACTTTCTTCTCAGCCGTAAACCCAAAGAAAATTGCTTCCAAGTCGAATGAATGTTTGAATAATGTTGACAAACCCTCATCATTGTTTCATCAAATTCTCCAAACATCATCAGCGGCTATAATACCTCCAGAGCCAAAACAACACACCTCCTTAGCCAAATTCACATCCACAAGCTCCACAACCTTCCCAACTTCTCGTTTCCAGGGCCCCATCTCATTATCCCATGACGACTAGTAGTCGGATTGGTATTCATAAAACCAAACAAAATGTCTCTCTTCTTGCTACTACATTATCTCCTCTTCCTATCACACATCAAAAATTTCTTTTAGATCCCAACTGGAATCCGGCTATGAATGATGAGTATGGTTCTCAAATTGATAATAAGACATGGAGTTTAGTACCTAGCCCAAAGAATGCTAACATTGTGAATTATATGTGGGTTTTTCAGCATAAATATGATGCAGATGGAGTTTAGCTAGCTGCAAGGCACACTTAGTGGCAAATGGGAAAACACTGGCTGAAGGTATTGCCTAAGACAAGACAGTTGCACCTGTCGTCAAGCAAGCCACAATAAGGACGGTGTTACATGTTGCAGTTTTGAGTAATTGGGGAACCAAACAGCTCGATTTGAAGAATGCCTTCCTTCATGGCAACCTCACTGAAACAATATACATGCACCAACCTCCATGATTCATTGATTACTCCTTTCCCCACTATGTGTGCAAAATCAACAATGCAATATATGGTCTTAAGCAAGTCCCACGGGCGTGGAATGCTAGATTCACCAAGTTTCTCATCGACCTAGGGTTTGTAACAAGTAAGTGTGATCCTTTGCTATTTGTTTACAAGAAAGGGTCGTCTATTTCATATCTACTCTTGTACGTAGATGATGTCATGATTATTGGATCAAGTCAGCTTCTACTAGATACAATTACTAACTCCTTGAAACAGGAATTCCCAATCACGGAGACTAGACGATTACATTACTTTCTTGGATTAAAGGTTGAATATAATGAAGATGACATGCTTCTTTCACAAGATCAGTATGTGAAAGAGATAATCCACCGAGCTGGTATGACTGAGTGTAAACCTTTGGCTACTCCGGTTGATGTAAATTCAAAATTTTCCGCAGATGCAGGTGAACCAATATCTAATCGAACGGAATATCGAAGCCGTGTGGGAGCACTACAATATTTAACCTTCACAAGCAGATATCACCTATGCATTACAGCAAGTATGTTTATTCATCCATGACCCTCGGAAAAAATATCTTCAAACGTTGAAGTGCATCATCCGATGCTTGAGCAACACTGCACAACATGGTTTACAGATTTACAAGTCAAAACTCGGAAAGATTATGGCATATTCAGACGCTGACTGGGGCGGGTTTCCTGATATAATGAGGTCGACTTAAGGCTACTATGTCTATCTAGGCGATAACCTCGTCTCCTGGTCTTTAAAGCGCCAATAAACCATTTCCCAATCTAGTGCGGAAGCACAGTACAAAGGAATTGCAAATTCAGTAGCTGAAACTTGCTGGTGATGGAACCTTCTCCTTGAGCTACATATTCCAATGCAAACAACAACACTTGTTTTTTGTGACAATATCAGCTATGTCTACATGTCCAAACAATCCAGTTCAACATCAAAGAAAGATTGATCTTCACTTTGTAAGAGAAAAAGTAGCACTTGGACAAGTCAGGGTGTTACATGTCCCTTCCTCATAACAATATGAAGATATCTTCACGGAGGGGCTACCAACTTCCCTTTTCAATGAGTTTTGACACGACCTCATGGTTCGTTCTCCAACGTTGCAACTGAGGAAGGGTAAAAGAATATGACTCGGCTTATTCTTTCTTATGACTCGGTCATATATTTAGATTTGATTCTCCAAAGTATTAGGAATAATGTAACAAGACTCTCTGTATTTTGGATGTAATCTGTACATTGTTGATTAAGGGGAAAATACATCGACATTCAAACATAAGTCAACGAAAGTTAAAATTTTACATTAAAAAATATCTTATATTAAAAGGAAGTCAAGAAATAATTGTCAAAAGTGAAAATGGCCATATATATTACTCCCAAACTTTCTAATCAAATATATCTAATTTAAAAGGGAAATTTGCATAGAATGACACACATTTTAGTGGAAATTATTAGTTTGGTTTCATTTTTGAAGAAGATAAAAAAAATTGGTAAAAAACTCATTTATCTAACTTTTGTAATATAATAACTAAAATGCCATTAAATATATTTTTTTTAAATTACGAAATTTATTTAATTTTTCCAAATAATATTTTTTCCTAAAAACTAAAAAATTCAAAATATTCTCAGAAAAAAAGATTATAAATAATATTTTAACAAAATAAAAAATGCCATTATAATTTACAAAACAATAAGAAAATAATATAAAAAAGATTAAAAACAAAAAAAATTTAAAAATTGAAACTTTTTAAAAATAATAATAACAAATTTTTTAAAAAAAATTAAAAGAGTTAAACATAACAATAACTAAAATAAAAAATATATAAAAAATGAAAATGACAAAATAATAATCTTTGAAAATAAATAAATAAAAAATTAAAATCTATCATAATTCAAAAATATCTTGTCTAAAAATAAAATTTATTAAAAAAATTTACAGATATCTTATATAATGTATAAACAAAATCTTATTCAAATAGCTAAAATATTAACATAATTTCAAAATTCAAAAATATCTTACATATATTTTTTTGAAAAAATATATATATACATATATTGTATTTTCAAAAAAATATATATATTAATAGAATTTCAAAATATCTAACATAATTGATTTTTTTTTTAATTTTTTTTATAAAATCTTACAAAATTCAAAAATATATTATTTAAATAACTCCGCGATATCGTATTTCAATAAAACTGCTACAACATGAACAAATATAAGTATGCGGTGACTGAGTTAGCCAAATAACTCGATCGTGTGGCCCAAATTTAACAATTAACATAACTCTGCGACAATGTTCTAAATAACTCTGCGACAACGTTATAAATAACTTTGCGATGACTAATCCATTAAGTCTACGATATCGTATTACATAACTCTGCGACAATGTTATAAATAACTCTGCGACAACGTTATCAATAAATCTGTGACTACATAGTAACTCTACGATAACTAAATTTATCGAATAACTATGCGGTCATAGCAAATAACTCTACAACTCGAAATAAGTATGCGGTAATATTGACAAATCTGCGGTCATTCAGTTTGTCAAATAATTCTGCGGTCAAACAAAATAACTCTACAACTCGAAATAAGTCTGCAGTAACATTGAAAACTCTGCGGTAACTGAGTTTGTGAAATAACTTGGCGGCCAAGGAAAATAACTCTGCAGAACTAGCAATAAGTCTGCGGTAAATTGATAAATCTGCAGTCATTAAGTTTGTCAAGTAACTTTGCGGTCAAACAAAATAACTCTACAACTTGAAATAAGTCTGCGGTAACTTTGATAACTTTGCGGTAACTGAGTTTGTCAAATAACTCAGCGGTGAAGGGAAATAACTCTTTAACTTGAAATAAGTATGACATCACATAAAATAACTCTGCGGTAACTGAGTTTGTCAAATAACTCTGCGGGAAATAACTCTATAACTTGAAATAAGTCTGTCATCACATAAAATAACTTTGCGATAACTGAGTTTGTCAATAACTCTACGGTGAAGGAAAACAACTCTATAAGTTGAAATAAGTCGGTCATCACGTTAACAAGTCTGCGGTAACTAAGATTTGCAAATAACTCTGCGTTCAAAAGAAATAAGTATGCGACAAAATAACTTTGCGATCACATAGACGGAATGGTAGTTTTGTAAATATATGTAGCACTGAAATTATCTCTTTAATGGCATTTTAGTAATTATTTTTTCCTTACAAAGCTTTATAGGGTTATTTTGGCAATTAAAAACTCAAAATGATAAACTAGTAATAAAAATAAGATTTGTGTTATTCTAGTATTTAAATGAAAAATATGTGCCATTCTAGTAATTCACCCAATTTAAAATAGTTATCGCTAATCCAAATCATCATGTCTATCTCTATACTTTGTGTTTAAGAAATTTCTTTGTTTTTTCCTGGAAAAGGGCAATATGTTAAAGTTTAAGTTTTAATTCCTTGAGAAAATGATGGTGACAATAATTCCTAACTATTATATTTCCGATTCAAAAAAGGTAAGGATAATTAATATACAGCCAAATATGTTTTCTAGAAGAGTTAAAGTTCAACTTGTTAGAAAGTTCAAATGAGACCTAGGAACAGGTTCGCCTTGTAGGGCAAGTCAAGGAGTCGCACAAGGGAGTATGGTTTTCTGGGGCTACCTCAAAATACTCTTTTCTCCTGTGGCACAATAGGTTAACAACGGGAGATCGAATGTCAGCTTGGAACAGAGGGGTAATCGCATCCTGTGTTTTCTGCCAACATACGATGGAATCTCTTGATCATTTGTTTTTCGAATGTGCCTTTTCTGCCCGGATTTGGGAGGTGTTGCTGCGCAAACTGCTCCAACAGCACTACACTACTTCTTTTATTGGGATTCTCACTCTACTTTCAGACTCATGTCTTGATAAGACAACCAGGTTTATTTTGTGTCATGTGTATCAAGCAACAATACATAAAATTTGGCATGAAAGAAATAGACGAAGACATGGTAAACTCCCACATTCATCAGGTTATCTCATTGCTTTTATAGATCGGATAGTTCGTAACAGGATATCTTCAATACAAATGCTTGATCGGTCAAAGCTAGAGGATGGACTAATGATTTGGTTTGGCTCTCGAGACTAAGGATCACATTTTGGGTTGTTATTTGATTTGATTTTAAATTATGTTCTCTAATTTCTTCTTTCAAAAACATTCTAAACAAGGATGCATATAATGTATCAAAGGATTTGTTTGAATAAAATTTTACATTCATTCAAAAGAAAAAAAAAACAACTTGTAAGAAATGTCACTCTCTGATTTGGTTTGACATTATTTTTTCCAAACCAGTCCAGTCCGAAGTAATCTCCATTGGCATACAACAAAACTTTGATATAGCACTTAAAAGTTATAGTTCACGTTTGAAAAATGGTTAGGGGCTGGTCCAGTTCCTAACCAATAATTCAAAGATTATTCCGAAATATTTTTTGCATTTTTATTTAATTTATGAAAAATATAAAATACATAAATTGGATACAATTTTTAATGGAAATTATTAATAATTAAAATTTTAGGTATGAAATTTTTTTTATGGTGTCAAGAAAATTAGGCATGAAATATGTATGTAAAATCTAATATCATGTTAGTAACGTATAAACGATTTATTTGTATAAAACTAAATATCATTAAACTTAAATATATTTACAATTTTCTACGTAAAAAATCAAATTGTTAGTTTGACTGTATGATGTTTTCACGCCAGCATCTTGAGATAGTTAATAAAATGATCATCTCGAAAAAATAATGGTTGTTTTTATGTCAAAAATGTTTTATGAAATCTACAGTAAACTCTCTATAAATTAATAAAAGTTGTTGGTTTTAAATCGAACCGGTGTAAAAATAAACAAAATTCAATAAGATAATTAAATGA
This sequence comes from Cardamine flexuosa, assembly GCA_963555745.1. NCBI lineage: Eukaryota > Viridiplantae > Streptophyta > Magnoliopsida > Brassicales > Brassicaceae > Cardamine > Cardamine flexuosa. The sequence continues at coordinate 16,901,246 of OY743217.1, forward strand.
AAAAAATAAAATCTCTATATAACTATATAGTCTCATTAATAACATAAACTAATAATTATGTAAACTTGCATATATATATATATATATATAAAGATAATATAATTTTGTTTTTATGAATTTCTGTTAGACCTCATAAATAGAAAACATTATGTTGTATTTTAAATTATCTTATTGTTATAATGTAAATACATTTGTCATAAAATAAAATAAACTTTTCTAAATATGCATACTTTTATTTCAATAGTCATCGGCTGTTTAAATACAACAGTTGAGGTTACTAATCATAAACATAAATTTATATTAATTATTTATGTTAGTGAATTCATCTATAATTTTTGTTATTTATTTTTCAAAATTATTTTTTTTCTTTAAAATTTTAAAATTTCAAGTCTAAAACTATTAAAATTTATAACATCCAATACATTAACTTTATTTAGATCAAATTTCTTAACTTATTTATTTTTAATTTTTAACAAAAAAAACTCTATAAATTAATAAATATTATTTTATAGATAAATTAATATCACTATAAATTAATAAAATATCATGGTCCCAATATTATTAATTTATAGAGGTTTTACTGTATATGGGTTTTAGTAATTTTAAAGTCTCATTTTATACAAATCCAATTATATAAAACATATTAGGCTCTAGACGGACATAATGAAAATTACCTATGAGCGATTAGTAATAGGTGTCAAATATAACCCTAGAAGCTACTTTCTCAAATTAAGAGGTCAGTTGCAACACTTAGGTGTCGAATCCACAAGAACTCTGAAAACTCACACAATAGAAGGACATATTCGAATTAAGCTAGATCAAATAAATAAGAAATAAAGGAAACAATGCAATAAACGAAGTAGCAATTAAACGGGGTTGATTCAAATGATTAAAAGTGAACTGGGTAGTTCGTAAATCAAGTCTAAAGTGTTTGTGCGGTTCTTAAACTCGTAACACTGATGTGATATCTCATCCAACTCTCGCTGCAACGACATCTATCGTCTAAACATAAGCAAACCAAATCTCTTTGCGAAATACCAATAAATATAGTCTCTATGATGTGCGGATACGGTATGTTTACAAAATTTCTAAACTAACTCTCGCTGAGAAAAGGCTGTTTGCTCATCTAAGATTGGGTTGGGTATCAATAGCACTCTCATGCCTACCAATAATCCTACGGTACCAGTATTAAGGTGAACAATCTTAAGACTAGTGTAATTATCAAATCTAGATGAAGAACATAATGGATAACTTAACAAGACTATGCCCAATTCAACAATCCTTCATTAACCCTTTGAAACCTTAGTTCTAACAAGGTTACTACTCAGACATAGAAGATGAAACACAAATCATTGTCTGAATAATACTTATAAAATCAGAAATAAGAAAATAAAGGGAATTCAGAATTCTTCTCTCTACAAAGTTTGAGATCTGAATCTTTTTTTCAATAATCTCCTTGAAACTTACAATAAACTTAGAATTTCTCAAAAACTTAGAGAATGACAAAACTTAGTCTCTGGGGCTTCTAAAACATAGTTTAACCTAAAAACATGTCGGTCGACATGGCCAGTTTCGTCAACAGCTTCGACAATTGGGTTTCCATCAGCATCAAGTTTCAGACCTTGATCATTATACTGGTTGCCCTCTAAATCATGTAAGACCCCAGCTGGGTCCCTCACAAGCAGAACAGTCCTAACCATCTCTGATTGCTTATGTGCCTTGTGATTAGCTCTCTCTAACTTTCCAATCTCCTCAGTAACAACTAGTTCTTTGTCTTTGTTGCTCATAAGTTTCATGCACCTGAGATAAGAGAAAGTAGAGGCGTAAGTAACAAAATAAAAGAAATTTCCAATCTCCCCGGCAACGGTGCCGAAATTTGATAGGTGTCAAATATAACCCTAGAAGCTACTCTCTCAAATTAAGAGGTCAGTTGCAGCACTTAGGGATCGAATACACGAAGACTTTGAAAACTAACACAATAGAATGACATATTCGAATTAAGCTAGATCAAATATATAAGAAACTAAAGGAAACAATGCAATAAACGAAATAGCAATTAAACGGGGTTAATTCAAGTGATTAAAAGCGCTAGACCTAGGGACATCAATCAGGAAAACTCGGGAAAGTGAACTGGGCAGTTCGTAAATCAGGTCTAAAGTGTTTGTGCGGTTCTTAAACTCGTAACATTAATGTGACATCTCATCCAACTCTCGTTGCGACGACATCTATCCTCTAAACAGAAGCAAACCAAATCTCTTTGTGAAATACCAATAAATAGTCTCTATGATGTGCTGGTACGATATGTTTACAAAATTCCTGAACCAACTCTCGCTGCGAAAAGGCTGTTTGCTCATCTAAGATTGGGTCGGGATATCAATAGCACTCTCGGGTACCAGTATTATGGTGATCAATCTTAAGACTAGTGTAATTATCAAATCTAGATGAATAACATAATAGATAACTTAGCAAGATTATGCCCAATTCAACAATTCTTCATTAACCCTTTTGAAACCCTAGATCTAACAAGGTTTCTACTCAGACATAGAAGATGAAACACAAATCATTTTCTGAATAATACTCATAAAATCAGAAATAAGAAAATAAAGGGAGTTCAGGATTCTTATCTCTACAAAGTTTGAGAGCTGAATCTTCTCTCCAATAATCTCCTTGAAACTTACAATTAACTTAGAACTTCTCAAAAACTTAGAGAATGACAAAACTTAGTCTTTGGAACTTTTAAAACATAGTTTAACCTAAAAATACGATTAGGGATAAAGTTTAAACTTTAGAAACTTCTGGGGCAAAGTTGCAATTCTTGAGACTTGATAAAACTCGAAGGCGTCAATGTCGTCGTGGTTGTGTCGACCGACACAGGTAGAGTATGTCGATCGACGTGGACAGAAATATTCGTCTCCTTGTTGATTTGTTCAGCTACAAGCCTCCAAATGCTCCAAAATGTTCATCAGGGTCCAATCCGTGTTTGTACCTAATATAACTCAATATATATACAAAAGACTCCAAAACCAATGCATATATCATGTCATAAAACCATAAAATATATGATAAATCAATTAGACAGTTGCTTAGATGGTAGGCGGTCGAATTTTAGAACAAGAGTGGAGACTACAATGTATTTGGATTTATCTAATCTCCATTTTGAGGAATTAAAAGGCTGAATATTTGTTTTCGTTATAGTTCTAAATTTTTCTGAGGAGTAAACTACAATACTTTAAAAATACATTTTTTTACTAGTCATTTTCTCTTAACGAGAAAATGCAATCTTATAAATTCCCTCTTCGTTTGTTTGTTTGTTCAATTTTTCTCTCGATCTCATCCTTTAATATAGAAGATATCTCAAATTTTCTCTCGATCTCAAATTTTCTCTCGATGACTTGCAAACGATATGCACTAGAATTAGAGCTAGCGTGATTATTTGACCTTCACATCATTCATGTCAACGTTATTGAAATTGAGCCTAACTCGTTGATGGTAATTTCGATACTTAGTATAGTTATATATTTTTTTCAACGTTAGCTACAACTTGGTTGATATAGTCCAACAAACCATAACACATCACTATTCCACCCTAAAAGTCGTCTCATAATCATAAGTATTCTTTTGACGCAAAAATAAATAAAACCTTCTTCTATCTTCACTATAAATATTTTGAAACCCCATTAGGCTTAGAATCACAATAACAATAAATAAAAACATCAAAACCCAAGCTAAAAATATTACCTTGAATGGCTTCAAGAAAACCAGTTACCCGCCCTTCAATGAGGCACCCAAGCCACAACCATCCGTTGCGCGGTTACAAAGCCCAAGCTGAAGATGATATCATCTGCTCTGGCTGCGACCTTGACCTGATAGGTGCAGCTTACAAGTGCACAAAGTCAGAGTGCGATTACTTCTTGCACAAGTCATGTGTAGAGCTACCACGTGAGATTCGTCACAAGTCTCACCCTAATCACCCTTTGAACCTTCTTTATTCCTCAACTTATGATAATTCTGAGTACTTTTGTGACGCGTGCGGTCAAAGCGGAACCGGGTTCGGTTACAACTGTTCTATATGCCAGTATGATATTCATGTCGGATGTGTGTCTATGCCTGAGACCATGCAGCATGAAAAGCATACACACCCGCTCACTTTGCTTTACAGTGTTCCTAGCAGATTCTTTACTTGCGATGTTTGTGAGGAAATGATGAATAACATGTGGTTTTACTATTGCCAAAAATGTAACTATGCTACACATTTACATTCATGTGTCGCCAACGAAGAGGAAGAGCCAAAGAAAGCAGGAGGAAGTGGTGGAAATGGGGCGAGAAGAGAAAGCAGCTCGGCGAATTCAGAGCTAGAAGCGATGTTGAAGGCTCACAGGGAGATGGAGAAAATGCAGATTGATCTACACTTGCAGATGCAAAGAGATAAGATTGATAAAAAATCAAGAAAAAATATTCTCAATTCAATCTAAATATATGAACTAGGATATGGCTCTCCGAATCTTGAAACTCTAAAACTCCTTCGCCTTTTACTTGTTTTTATGTATTGTCTTTCCTTTGAATTGTTGCAAGTTTTTATGTTGATTTTTCTTTGAATGATCATTTAATATTACTATAGTTTTGTGTTGTGCAATGATTATAATTGTTGACAGAATCTCGTTACAAAAGTTTTAAGTCATCATTCTATATTTCTATGATAGAATCACCGACCAATTCTCCCCAATTTCTCCTTGTGATCCTTTTCCTATTTTAAGTTCATGTGGCTCACCTTCCGATCGATTCTCATCCTTATTCCAGTACGGAGATTTCACATAAACTTACGTAGTACCTTCTAAATAGTTCCTTGTTCATTGCAATCCAACCACCAAATAACTTCGAGGGCTAGTAATAGTCCTATTTATTGTCCCCGTTGATTTAGTAAGTCTCTCTAGAAGAATTCTAATTTTTTTTCTTTACTATTTTTGGAGGATATAGTTTTCATTTAATGACAACAAAAAAAATCTCATTTCATGGATGAAGAAATATCACTTCGGCTAGACTTCTGGTTAAAAAATAATTAATCAAAAGAATTAGTTCAAGACACTTCATTTCAGTTTGGAATGATTCTTGGATACCAGCTATTCGTCCGAGGCCAGCAATTTGTAAGGGACCAAAGTTTTATCCCCATATAACGGTCAATCAATTAATTGATCCATTAACAAATATGTGAGATTTAGACTTAATCAGTAAAATCATTGACCCGTTAGATATTTCATTGATTCGGGGTATTCCAATCAGTAGAACTTTTAAAGAAGATACAGTTGGTTGACATTTTACAAAATTCAGAAAATATACGGTAAAATCAGAATATTGGATGGAGAATATTTACCCTTTTGTTACAATACCACAATACTATGGTCTAGACATCCGCCCATTACAAACTTACTCTTGGAAGTTTAAATGTTCACCTAAAATACTTCATTGTATATGGCAAGCTATAACGGGTTGTCTAGTAGTTAATACAAATCTCGGAATAAGAGAAATAAATTGTGATATTCAGTGTGCTCGGTGTGGAGTGGAAGAGGAAACAATCAATCATACCCTTTTTGAATGCCCTTCAGCAGTACAAGTTTAGGCATTATCCAAAATATCATCGGTACTTGGACATTTTCCTAGAAACTTAGTTTTTTTCAAATATGGACCATCTATTCTGGAGAATTCCATATACAAAAATGATTTTTTTCTTTGGATTTTGTGGTATATCTGGAAAGTTAGAAATGATAAATTCTATAAAATATTGATAGAAGCCCACAAGAAAGTTTAAAATTAGCATAAACTGAATCATTAGCTTGGACGTCTGCAGAAGTTATTGATATTAATGATTTTAGTCAAATCCGTTAGGATTCTAGTGTTACATCCTATACTCAAGATTTTAGAGTTTAATGGGTATCGATGTTATGCAGATAGTTCATGGAAAGAGACAGATAAATACTCTAGATTAGGTTTGTTCTGCTTTCAGAAAGATATGGAAGGAATGTCATGTAACACTTGAAGGTGCCTTTCTCCTTTGCACGCTTCTGACAAGTCCGCTAACACAACAAAAAACAGAAGTAGCTTTTACGACAGAATCCTCCGAACTAATGAAGATGGTATCTACACCGGTGGATTGGCCTGTTTTCTCGACTCATTTAGAGAATCTCACAAGGATAAATATTCTTTTTCTCACTTTCTTTAATTTCTCGTAATTTAAATTTTAAAGCAGATAAATTAGTACAAAGTGCTAGACTTTATCCGCATTTTATTATGCATGTAAACTTTGTACCACCGATTTGGATTTCTGAACCGCTTTAACTAATATATAATTATTGACAAGAAAAATGAAGGTAAATAAACACATCAATAAAAAATCAGTCATAGATTAAATCTTTTATAATCTGCTTAGATATCTATCAAACTAAAAATCGACTTAAGCAAAATGTCTTATTTGTAATTGTACCCAAAACATTTGTCTTTTGAAACAGTTTGATGTGTTATACTTACTAAGGTAATACCCGCGCATATGCGCAGATTTTATTACAAATTATTTTGCCTTAATATTTGTCATAGTAACTTTTACTCATTTACTTAAAATTATCTTGGGCTACTTTTCCAATACTTATCTTGAATTTTATATGTTCCTCAAACATTGTAATTTATAGACTACATGTTAATTATGTTTTTAACAATATTCTTTTAAAATTATGTATATTTTAATTTAAATGTCTGTAGATATTATTTAAATTATGGATTTTGCTAAAATTACAATTTTATAATCCCAATATACATATACTTAAAACAAATCATGTTCCATGAATAGGCTAATTTGTTTTTAAAAAAGGTTAAATAAGTAAAACCATATTTACTTGTAAATCACATTAGAAATAGACGGAAAAAATGAAAATCCACATGAAATTTAAGAACTTGCATTCAATAATATTTTACCAATAGATTTCTTAAAAATAAAATAAAAAACTAAAAATAAGTCATATAACAATAAAAAAAGTAATTATATATCCATTTTTGTGAAGAATTCACAATCATGCATCTTGGTTGCAAGTTTGAAAATGTGAATGGAGATCCAATATGAATTCAATCAATCGAGAGTCGTGTTCATTATTTTAGTTTAAGATGCAAATAAAATCAAAAAGATGAAATGAGTCATTCACTTAAAAACAAAAGATAAAGTGAAAAGACAATAAAATTTTATTAATTATGGTTATGTTGATGTATGGGCGAAGGAGAGACTGTTTCCTTATAGATTTTGATTTTTATGTTATACAATATATAATTTTTTTGGATATAATTACTTAAACTAAATTTTCTTTGTAATATATAAAATATTAAAAGGAACTGTTTATCCGTTAAAAAAAAACCAACAAAATTATTCAGAAAATAGATGAAAAACACAATTAATATATTGATTTCGACTCTTATATAGAACAGAAAAATAAATCATAAATTTATTAATTTTTAAACTAAGAAATAGTGTAACTATTTAAATGCAATTAGAAAAGGATAGTGAGAAATATGATTAAACATGATAAAAATGTAAGATATATTAAAGTTTCATATTATGTGATATTTATATTTTATATTTTTAAGAATTCAATTTGAATCTTCTTTATTTTACAGATTTTTAAAGTATTTAAATTTAAGTTATCTGATTTGTTATATAGAGTTAATAATTATTCATAACTGATAAAATGTCTTGTATATACTGATGTGACAACATAATATGAGAGAAAAAATAAAGTTGATGTGTCTGGAGAACATCCTTTCAACCATTATTTATAGGATATTAAAAGAGGCAAGAGTTACCATTGTTTTACCAAATGCTTACTCTAGTTACATAAACATTGGCGCAAAAAAAACTAGTTGACTTTTAGATAGACTTACAAAAACATTGGCGCAAAAAAAACTAGTTGACTTTTAGATAGACGTAGTACATGGTAGAGCCCAAAAATAAAGTGATCCTTAGATGAATTCGCCATAAATCATAATTGAAGCCAGGAGTATAATGAAACAACCAATTTCTACAGTCTTAAATCAAGTGGATGAAAACCAAATTTGGATGAGTTCAAATTTGTATGAGTGAACTCATCGATGCATTGCTGGTAAGATGACATACATTTTTTGATTAAAGAATCAATTTAAAGAAGGATCAATTCCAGTGACATATAGGTACTACGGTGAAGCCAATTATTCTTCTCGCGCTAAATTTCGTAGAAATATATAATGATAGTGTTTGTTATCAATGTGAAGCTCCAATGCCGCCTACAAAGCTCATTGGCTTTATTGATAAAAATGTTGGCAACCGCCTAAGTACAAGAAGAAGGGATTGGTGGGATCTTGAGTTCATGTCTGCAGTCTTGAAGTTGAAAGCTCGAGGAAACAGGAGGTGGTTTGGGTTGCAGCCGTCGCAGCAGTAAATCGCTTCTAGAGTAGTGAGAATTTGATTCGAGGAAAAAGAAGAAGTTTCACTCAACAAAATTGAAGAAATGGAATCAATTTTTGTATCCAATTATCAAGTTTGTCAGTGAAAAAAGAAAATGTTTAAGGTTCATTTGAGGTGAAAGAAGAAAACGATTTTTACATATTTTTGTTTTTGTAAAACAAAACCTGACAGATGCCTGTTATTTTATTGGATAAACCTTATTAAAACCCAAAATAATTAAAGCTTGCCCGATTTAAATTCAATATTTTTTTAACAAAAACAGGTAGGTCACGGATCTGATATTATGAGCAGATTTCGGATATCCGAGAGGTTAAAATCCATTATTAACATGTCTAGTCTTTATTATTGGTTCAATACTTGTAGCCTCAATAAATTTCCTATTCGAGAAGAATGTGAAAATTAATATTTTTAACTCTTCTGCTTCTAATGTTGCATTTGATGTAAAACATTTTTTTTTGTGAATATAATTTTACATTCATACAATAAAAGGAAGATTATATATGTTTGATACCCGAGTAAACAAACTTAAGTAAATCCTACCATAGATCTATATATTGTTAGGATTTTTCTCAATCCATATTCCATAAATTGCTACCTGCTAAGCTATACAAATAACTCTCTTGATAGATAAGTCCGAAGAGGAGTTTGGGAACCAATTGATAATGGTGGACCGTCTTTTATTTAACTCCTAAAATATTTTGAATCGCACCGTCTAATACTAACCAACCGAATCGTAACACATAAATATAGTGTCATGTCTTATATATCTCATTAGATTATATCTTTTGTCGTATGCAACTTAAATTATAATATTAATAAAATATCCACGTCTCCTTCAAAAAATTCTATATTCATTCATCTATAGTACACTGTCTCCATCCCTTTAAATACACAAAAAAGTTGTGCATGTGCTTTAAGAAAATATAGTATTTATAGAGAAATCGAAATTTACTTTATAAATATCTCTTGTACTGAGTCTGAGCTTGTAGACCATTTTAGTGATCATGGAACGAATGATGGCAGCTTCCTTCTTACCACGAAAAAGTGTCGTGGAGTAATTGAAATTCCAAATCGTTTTAATGGTTTTATTTTTCTAATTTAAAATCTAGCCGAGTTTTCAGGATCTCAATTAATCGTCTAATAACAATCAATACTAATCTTAGATTCAATAATCCAAAACACCAAAAACACTGCTCTTGAATCATCATTACATGTACATGAACTTGAACATCTTTGGCTTTCCAAGATTCGTCTTTTACGTTAGAGCCCAACAAATAGAAAATAACAAAAAAGAAATCAAACAACGTAAGAAAATGGTTGTCGGTTCTTAGCAAATCCCACGAGTGTGCAACAAACATTGGCATAATAAGAAAGTCGTAATATTTTAAAGGACACTATTATATGCACGATTCACGAGTGGACCAATGCATGCTTAAACAAACAAATTATTGATATTTCTAAATTCTAATGGGCAATGTGCAATTGTGCATGTGAGGATCCGAATCATACTCCACCAAAACCCCTGATCTTCCCTAAAATTACACTCGATGCCACTGTGACTGACCTAACCTTGGCTAGAAAGTTAACTACCATCTATCTATGATATATGGCTCCAACCTAGCTAGTTCAAGAATATTAAAAACTTAAAAATCATTTAAAATTCAAATAAAAATAGCACTGTTTGGAGAAAAAATGTACGTACAGTTATCAGCAGCAAATTTGTTTTTAAATTAAAACTTCTAAAATATTTGAATTTTCTGGCTAGAAATCTATAATGCCATTATGTTTTCCGAAGAGTACTATTATACAAAAAATTGTATGAAAATTTCATTTTCAAAGAAGTATTAACCAAATTTTATTAAAATTGGTTTAACGATGAAAAATATTTATACAGTTTTTCTTTGGATTCAAAAAGTTAAGCTCTTTGAGAAATGTTGTGAAGTAACAAAATCTTGTGGTAAATTAGCTCTCTTCACAATCCTCTTCATGTTGCTCTGTAAACTTTGTTGCACCAACTGCTTCACTCCTTTCCTCTCATCACTCAGCATAATCTCTTGATCTCTTTCTCTACCCAATGAATTAGAAGAAGAAGAAGATATTCCATAAATCGGAGCTGAGACTTGCTTCCCTTTGTCCACCACTCTCAAGCACTCTATAATCCTCGAGGCTCGCTTTTGCGCGAGTGGGGTTCCCACAAGTGTTAGTTCAAGCAATGAAGATTCAATACCCGCTTCAATCATCGCCTTCCGATCTCCATTCCCCTTATGAGCCATTAACATGAGAATGTAAATCGCTTTCTCTTGACATTTATGTGAATCATTCCAATTCAATACATCAACTAGTATAGGAAACACTTCCACCGCTTCCCCGATCGCTTTTCTTCCTTCTGAGACTAATACTATATTAGTTAAAATCGAGAGAATCCGCTCGCTTACTTCCATATCTCCCAATGTATTCAAAAGAAAAGGAATCAAATCGGTTTCGAGGATGAATGAAACATTTTGGTAATCAATTGAGAGATTGTAAAGTGCTCGAAGAGCGTCTTCTCTAGCTTGTGAGCTACTAGTTTCCTCATTGTTTTTCAAGGTTTTTACCAAGAAAACAATCGCTCCCGAAGAACCGATGATCGGTTTGTTTGAATCCAACGCGCTTAACCCGAGAAAATTCACGACAATAGCCTCGGAAATCGCTTGAATAGGAGGTTTTGAAGACTCAATTAACTTCAACATTTTGTGAACGGCTCCTGCTTTAACAATGGCTGCTTTGTTCCTGAAAAATGTATAGAATAATTTAAGCATATGTAGAGATCTAAAATCAGCAAATTATTGAATTAAATGCTTAAGTTATTCATTCACATTGTTGGTTTAGAAAAACATAATAACAAAAACATAGAAAGTGACTTATCAGAAAAGAATAACAATTAATTTTTCTCAATTGTTTCACCTAAAAGAAGCAAACAAACAACAACCAAAACAACATTCACATAAAAGAAACAAAAATACAAAAATCACAAATCATCAGAAGAACATAAAAAATCGACGAAATGTTTCAAATATTTAACCTAAAAATTCATAAGAAAACATGCAATGTATAAACAAAGATCAAACAGAGTAATTAAAAACTCACGCATCGTTGCCGATTCCAAGATTAAGAAGAGCGTAAAGAGAAGCAATGATCTGAGAATCTTCAATTTGAGAATCATCGATGATCATACTAACCAACGGCGGAATCGCACCAAGCATCGCTAATGTAACTCTCGCCTCTGTGTCATCTTTAGCTAACAACCGAACTTCACGCGCCGCCGCAATTTTTTTCCCGACGTAGTCCACTTGTAAATCTTTAACCACACGTTTCAAAACCTCAAGCGTTTCCTCCTTCTTCTTCGTCTCAACATTACTCTTTATCTTCGCTAAGTTCAACAGATCGCTGAGCTTCTCTGATTTCCTCACTAAATCATCTCCGACAGATTCTGAATTATCTTCATCGTCTTGTTCACGGAGTTCTCGACGGTAACAAGAGCTACCGCCGCAGCTAATTGCGTCGAAGATGATTCTACGGAATGATGGCCCGGAGAAGGTGTTACTGGAGGTGGAAGAAGAAGAAGCGGAGGGAAGACGATGAAGGGTGAGGGGATCTACATTGTTCCGGTGACACTTAGCCATTATCGCCGATCAGGTTCTACAGAGCTTGAAGGAATGAAGAGAGAAAGAGATTGAGAGAGAGATTTTTGATTTGTTCTGTTTTTTTTTTATTTTGGAAGTGAAAACAGAGGAATTAAAATGATCTTTAGAGAGATTTGGCGATTTTTTTTATGTGCTGAGAATATTTTTAATTTGATATGGGATCTTAACATATGTTAGTTGTGCTTTTATTCCATATCTAAGACAAAATATACAAAATAAATAAAAGCAAAATGGAAAATATAATTGCACTAAAGTAATATGGCATCTTGAGAGAGATTATTCATTACTGTTTAGGGAAATTGGGTATAAATGAACTTCAATTTTTTTTTTTGGAAATTGTCATATTATTTCTAATATACCCTTCCTACTATATTAAAAATATTTTATAAAAAAAAAATCAGCTAAACATGTAGAAAAACATGTTTGAAGAAGATTTAAAGAACAAAATTTTTTAGTATAGACAGTTTTAACTATATTTTTTAGGATTGAAAGTTGTTACAAAAAGTTAGAATTCGTCTTCTAATGGTCTTAAATATTTAGAATTCGAAATGTAAAAGTTGTTTATGTTCTAGAAAATTTAGAAATCGTATTCTAAAAATGGCTAAAAACGTTGATGTTCTAAAAAATTAGATTTGAAGGTTATTTTTTAAAATATAAATATTTAGAATACGAATTTTGAAAGTAATTCATGTTCTAAAAGTTTTAGAATTTATATTCTAAAAATTTAGAACTTGTGAAAAATATAGTAACTGTCTAACTGAATTTAAAAATAAGGAAACTAAAATCTTTTTAAATTTTATATAATTTAATTCCGGATATATAATTAAATATTTAATAAACTAATTTTGGGTATATAATTAAATGTTTTTCCTAATTAGTTGATTATTGATTAATTTAAAAATCATTAATTAGTTAATAAATTTTTTTTTGTTTTTATTTTAGTAAATATATCATATTCCCAAAAAATCTTATAATTAATTTGAAAATTTTACATCAACAAGAGTATTTAGTTTTTCAAAAAAAAATACTATTTTTTTGGACTTAGAGGTTAAACTGAAATTTCATATTTCAAAAATATTAGATCAACAAAAAAAGAACAAAACAAAGTACTGTATAGATGAACAAATTTTTTGAAAAAATTCCTTTATATCTAAATTTCTCTATTGTTTATGTAATATCACAAACTTTAGTTTTGACTATAAACCATAGTTTATGAGCAACGAGATCGCACAGTATTTTAATATTAAACTGTTATAAATACTAATATAAAATTATTAACTAAAATATACTCATTTTAAAATATATATTTTACTATTTTGCAAATTTATTTCATAAATCTATAAACAAGTAATTTTATCATTTATTTCACATATTCTTTTCAAATTGAATGTTTTACTATTTTTATTCTAAATAACATTTTATATTTTTGACAAAAACAAACAAACAATAAAGAAAAACTAAAAGTAAAACATAATCAGAACATAAACACAATGTAGATAAAATAACAAAAAAGTTAAGTAAATTTTTGGGAAAATGCTCTAATTAAGTTTTATAATTTAAAAATATCTTCTCTTTATTTCCTCTATTTAAATAAAAATACTGATGTTGGTTTACTAAAATAACTATCTGTGTAGATTGTTTAATTATTTTTGGTAATTTTATAAACTGAGATGACATATAGTCTCCATCAGAAAATAATATTGTTCGACTATTTATTTTAATCAGAAATCATTTTCTCTAAATGTGCACTCCATATATTCGAAAGGCCCAGACGTTTCACGTGATATTAAAATTGTTTTATTGTCGTTGTTCTCTTTCCTTATTGCATAATACAGAAATATTTATTGGGTGCGAAACAAACATGGTACTATTTGCTTTTAAATACTAATAATTTAGTTTTAGTTTGTATAATTAATATTCATCACATAAATTTTTATGGATATTTGTAAGTGCATCGATTAAGTGAATGCGTTAATGAGACTAAATGATACTTAAACTAAACAATCTAATGACGGAAAATAATTAAACAATCAATGACGAAAAATAATTAAACAGTCAAAGATGGTGAACTCACAGATCAATCATGACTAGTTGTAGAGACATTGACTTTGTGAGATCATGGTCGTTTCTTATATCATCGTAATTAGGTTGAAATAAATTTTTCTTTAAGACCATTTTACAATATCATCTACAGATTACAAATTATCAAGACCATTTTAAAATCCATTACCAAAATAAAATAAAATCAAATATGAACTACTAATGCAACGTAACGGATGGGTAAAAATATGCAGTGCCGCCATACCAATTACCAAATATATTTGTTGTGCTGCAACATTCGCCTCCGCTGCTACCATTCTGACTCCGTCACTCACCTTCATCACAGCTGCTCTTTTAAGGTACCTTTTTCTTCTTCTTTTCTTTTGAATAAAACTTTTAAAGTAAGTTTACATTAATCGCCTCTGTTAGACTGTCATCAATATTTATCTAGACCATGACTCTATGAAGAGCATGTAATAATAATAATACTTTTTAGTTTCTTAATATAAAATCAACTAAACAAGAGGAAAAGTGAACAACCCCAAAAAAAAAATATGAGTTGAAACATAGAAAACTATGAATTACGAAAAATTTAAATAGAAAAATAAATTTTATTGAAATAATAGATGTTGACCAGTTGCATAAGACAACTGTTCAGCTATTACTTACGGGTAGAAGAGGGAGAATGTGGAAAATGAAAATTAAAAAGTATCTAAATGATTATGTATTTATTTATGTTCCTTTTCTAAAAGTTTTTTTTTATTAAAGAAATAAATTTTAAGTTATCTAAACTTGTTTAAAACATGTTCAAAATTATATATGTAAAAAACAGAAAGTAAAACTATCTATATTATTATTATTATTATTATTATTATTATTATTATTATTATTATTATTATTATTATTTTACTTTTTTGATTAAGAAAATATATTTTTTATATGTGTCATAATCTATTCCATCATCAGACACATATAATTTATTAGAATTTTGACATGTGTCGAACTCTTATAAATGTAACCAAACTTTATATAATAAGATAATAATAAAATATACAAGTAGTTTATGAGCAATATATCAACATTTGATTTTGTTATGTCTAATACGTCTTTTATGACCATATGAAGATTAGACCAACTAATTAATATACAAATTATATGTAGTTTTTTTGTAGAGAAAATTTGGAAAATACCTTATTCCAGTTTTTTTTATTAAAAAAATACTTTCTCCTTATTTAATTTATTTAAAATAAAAATATTATTATTTTACCAAAATACCTTTTAAAAGTAAATATAATTTCTAGAAAATTTTAGTTTAAAAAAAAATCTAAAAAAAAAAAAACTGAAAACATTACAAAATCTCCATCCTCCACTAAACAATTATCTGAACCAATTTTTTCTATACTCAATAAGATTTTAAACAATTATTTTTTCAGGTGAAAAATAATGATTTTTTTTGTTTATCAAATGGAACTCAAACAAACATTTATTCTTTGTTGTTGAAAAATTCATATTTGATAAATCTATTTTTGATTCATGGTAGTTGATGCTCTGTTTTAGCTTTATGATTTGTTAGACATGAATGTTGAAGGCAAAAAGCTTAATTAGAGGAATCATCAAAAAGCTTATGTTTAAAGTTATGCTTCAAATGGTTATGTTTTTGATTTTCTTAGGAAGGAGAATGCTGCATTTTTATCTCAAAAATAATTTTAAAATAATAATAATAATTTTTATTATTTAGAAATTTTTGTTTATTTATTAAAAATTAATAGTTTGTTTATAAAATAAGGATACAATTTTCATATCATATATGTTATGTATAAATACTGATTTAAAATAATAAATGAAAAGGGTATTTTTAAATAAAAATAAACATAAACATGATAGTTTACAAAAAAATCCATTTTTTACCGTCTAGTTCATTTATAAAGTATTTGTTACAAAATGATAGGCATATTCATATACACATCAACAATTACATAATCAATCATAATAATAAAAGATAAAAATAAATTTACACGATGTTTTTATACGGAAACTTTACTTGCTAGCGGATTATTAAATGTACATTTTTTAGATCATCTTTAGATGAAACTCCATATTCGGCTAAGATTACCGTTGATACTCACCATCTTCTCTTGCACCAATTTATTGCATCTTTGCATATATAATATTCTTGGATCCCAAATTAGTCGACCAAGAAACCAATTATGAGGAAGAGTGACTTTTTTTTTTGTCACATAAATATTTCATTCATTATTACATGATAGAGAAGCTTAATTGGATATAATCTAAACGAATACAAAAGTGCTAGGAAAGTAAAACAAGCAAGCAATAAAGATAAATACACAAGCTTTAAGAAGTTTGCTAGATTATCAGGAGAGATATGGAGATCCACTAAGATGAGCAAACTCGTTGAAAAAGCAATCTTCAATCTAAACACATCAACTGACATTAGCATAACTTTCACAGTAAAACCGGAAGCTAGCCACATTGTCACCTTATTTTGTGACGTTGAAAAAACTCCTTTACCTCCGATTCTCATAGACATAAGATCGGTTGCATCCTCAGGTCCCGTATAGACCACTACATAAGATGACAAAACTGTGAAAGAGGTTAAACGATCTCTCAGCTTGGAGACCGAACAAAGTTCTCCTCTCAACGAGATGGAGATTGGTGGAAAGGTTCTCTCCCTTAGAAAGAAGGAAGGTGGATGCGATTTCTCCCAAAGGGAGGAAGATGGTAACATAACTCTCTCCTTACACGAGGAAGAAGAGACAATAGGACCCTTCCGGTCTAAATGATTCAGATGAGCGCTAAATAGAATTGAATGAGGTACCAGCATTGTTACAAAACTCACGGGAACAGGATCACTCATGTAAAGTTCAATAACAATTTGATGGAGCTTAATCCTAGACCGTATGGTGTAAAACTGATTGGACAAACCTTGATTTAAAGGAGCCACAGACGGAAGGCTCGAACGGCGTCCTCGACCGCTCGCTTCCTTGTAAAGGGTTGTCAACTTAAGGTTCATCGCACAAGAGATTAGAGCTGACCTGAGATTGATGGATAATAAAGCTGGGCTGAGCCTAAATGATAATGAAACTGAGCCGCTATTTCTACTAATGAGCCAAGAGGGGAGACAAAATAGGCCGAATCTGAGCAAGCCCAAATTCGAAAACCCTAGTTCCCAAATTGCTACGGCGATGAGACTCTGTGTGTAGCTAGTGGCCGGCGGCGGTGCAAAGGGATGCGGTCTTAGATCGTCCTCGAGTGAGGGATAGTTCAGAGAAAACCATCGCCAGATTTGGTCGATTGAGGCTACCTTCTTCTCCAAAACTTGGAGCAAGCTTCAGCACAAAAATGGTGGGGGTTATTTGGGATTTACCCGAGTGTAGATCAGATCCGGAGTTACGATGCCGCAACAAAATCAGAGATGGGTATTTGAGGCACACGACAGGAATGAAACCGAAAGAGAATAGTATTCGTAGCCAATAACGGAGAAACAAAAAACGCAGATAACAGGAACAATGAGAGATGAGCCTCGAAACCAGAAAATACGGAGGAAAATATCCCGACGCCGGCGAGTCACACCCTTGCATGCGTCAAGAGACGGTGAAACCAAAGGCTCCTCGATGCTTGTGCCTGAGAGAGTTTTAGAGTAGGATCACGATCTTTATTTGCCGAAGTGAGGAAGAGTGACTACAAGCCTCAATGATTTAGTTGAAGATGGTCTAGTTGACTACACAAATTGTATTTAGTTTATTTGACATTTTTTGGTAAGTATCAATTGTTTCACATTTTAGCTGTCCTATTTGGTACGAATTGTACGAGTTTATTTTAGTACAGCATTGTTATTTGGTGGAAAAACGGGTAAACAAACCCTGACGTTTTCCAAAAACATAAAAAGAAAACCTGACCTTTTTTCTTGGGATTTAAAACCCTGACCTTTAGAAAATGTGGAAAACTGCTCCCAACGTTAATGTATGTTAAGAAACAATACGTTTAGCTAATGGAGGTGAAACAAGCAGAGCATATATAAGAGTAATTTTCCATATGTCATCAACAGTGTTGTAAAGCAACAAGTTCATGTATATTATTGGTTCTAAAAGTTGCTACTCATTATTGGGTTCATCACTCATTGCTCATCATGCTTCAGCTAGTGTAGTTAAATTCACAATGAAATACTACAAAACATAAGGGTGAAAAAAAAAAATATGGACATAAGAAATTTAACGTAGACATGTCTAATTGAAAAAAGGCAATACTACAAAATTCGAAAAGAAGAATTAAAGAACAAGAAAAACTATTACTGAAGTCACAAAAATAAAAAATAAAAGAAACATCATGTTTACAAATTCCGTCGTCTAATCTTTAACTTGTTTCGCTCGTGTTCTCTAAAAAGTGACGATGGTAGCACAAAATTAGTGCTTAGGTCTCGAACACTCCGACCGGCGCATATGTAGTCGTCTCCTGTTAGTGGACTGTGAAATACTCCATGACTTTCTACTGGAACATTCGGCTGGCTCTGAAATATAGGTTCTGGCTGACTGTGAAATGTGGGTGTTGGTTGGCTCTGAAATGTGCTTCTCATCTCCATTACTGGTTCTTTACTCTTCTGTTTTTTCGATGGATGACCTCGACGCTTCTTTTGGGGGAATGGTAGCTGTTTCATTTTGGCATTTTTGCTTATTATGTCCTGTTTTAAGACACTTTCTACATGTCTGAAAAAAAAACAAAAAATAGAAACATTATAAATAGCACTAAAACAAAACAATAACAAATCATGAAGACACCAATAGAAATTAACACAACAGCAGTGAAAATAAAAATGATTGTACCACTTGAATTTCATGTCGTGTTTGTCTACCAGCAGAAATGAGCTTCAAGACGTCTTTTTGGTATTTTCTTATGCCCATGTGGTTCTCTAAAAGGAGGAGGTAACACCGTTACATCCCTACACATAGGCCAAAGCTCCATACCATTATTAGGCTTTAGTATGTGCTCATAACACATTTTCCATTTAGTAATGGAAAACCATTCAGAAACAAGTGACTCAGGGGTGTGGATATTTCTACTCTCGGGCAATAAAGCTGCAATCATATGAGAGCATGGGATACCGCTGACCTCGTAATGACGACATGTGCAAGAAACATTATTTCTTACATTGACTCTAAACTTTTCCCTACCATGATCAACCTCATACCAACCTCTTCCGGCACAAATTGGAGTGCAATCTGGTAACATTTTTCGCTGTTTATCTAGTTTTACAATATTCGCGGTTAATTCTCCTTCGTATCCATCTATCATACGTATCTTTCCTTCATTGCTTGTCATGATATGTATCCAAATATCTTCAAGCATTCCAACCAGTGGTTTAAATCTCCCATCATCTATGACATTGTTAAATGATTCATTCATATTGTTATCAACAGCAGAAGACTTTGCAAAACCTGTAAAAAATGCTCTGCAAAATAATAAAATGAAAAATAAGCTTAATTTTTAATATACTATTATAAAAATATAGGGTTTTTTTCATACCTTGACCAGTGACATGCCGACCATCGCATAAGACGTTCGTAAGCTTCATTGTTTAGAATTTTAAAATCTTCTACTCTCTGCTCAAAGACTCTCACATTATATGCTTTTGCCATCTTCCAGAATGCAATATGTAAAAGACCAGACTCATCATCATATTTCTTTTACAAGTTAGCCCATATGTGTCTAGCACACATTCTATGCTAACAATCAGGAAGAACAGAGTCTCTTGCTGCAATTAGACCCTTCTGTTGATCTGAAACAAGAGTCAACCCATTTCCTGAACCAAGGTCCAAGTCCTCTTGTAGACGTGTCATGAACCACTCCCAATTAATTTTGTTTTCTATACGCACAACAGCCCATGCAACATGAATTTTTTTATCATTAGCATCTCGACCAATAGCTATGAGAACTTCACCTTTTATGTTTCCTTTCATAAATGTTCCATCCAGATGAAGAACACGTCTACACTAATTTTTCCATCCTTCTTTCATTGCAAAAAAAGAACAAGAATCAAAATTCTCAAGCACGTTAGCTTTTGTTCCCAAAATAATAGTAGAACCTGGATTTGACTCCTTAAGTGCACCTACATAATCATACATCCTCCTAAATTGTTCTTTATATTTGTCGACAAAAAAAAAAATTGTTCTTTATATTCATCAGCAATTGCTTTTTTACAAATCCTCCGTGTCTCCCCACATTTATCCTTCGATACTAGAAGTCGACCATCAGTGCGCATTCTGTCCCTAATTTCACCAGTCTTCAAATTAGGATTGGTTATAAATTCACTGATGAACTTATCAGCTATCTTCCTTGAAGTTAATAATTGACATTTCCCATTCCATGAGCACGTGTGCTTTCCAACAAAAGTCCTCACAACCATATCTTTACCTGAACTGTTTATGGAGGCATATATATTCCAAGGACATCCATCTTCTGCACAAACAGCACTTACTTTGATAGATTCAGATTTCTTATACCGTATGTTCTTCTTCATATCTACAGCATATTTGTCAATTGCCTTCTTGAAAATATCTTTACTGCTAAAAGCTTGACCGACTCGGAATGGAATCCTCTCATTAGACGAATCTTCACTGTCACTGTCCTCTTGCATTAGTAAACCAACAATTTCTTCACTTGGTTCTATTTCATTGTCATAGTCGTTATCTTCGTTGTCCTCACTATCTTCTGCGATACCAAATGGGTGCAGATTATCACTTCACAATAATAATAAAATTAATATTTAGATGAAATCGTTTATTCAACAAACTCAAATCTGTAAAAGCTGTCTTTACTATAAATCAAATCAAATTTATGTTAAAAATAATCAGAGTTGTGATGGAACTTAAATCAAATAAAGGCTTTACCTCATCTTAGTGTCTCCTTGTAGAAAGCAGAATTTGAGAAGGTATTTCACTTAGAAATACAAAACCTTACGAAGAGAAGGAAAATTTTTGGAAATATTTTTCTAGAAACCCTATGCCTTAGTTTCACTCTGTTTTTAAAGAACACTGCGTTTTTTCTCTTTTAACTAAACTCACCGTTTTATTATTGTTGCTTCTTAACGTGGGGGTTGTTTTCTATGTTTTTTTAAGGTTAGGGTTTTATATCCCAAGAAAAAAGGTCAGACTTTTTAAATATATTTTAAAAAACTTCAGGGTTTTCTTACCCATTTTTCCTTATTTGGTTGTTAATATACCAGAGATGTAACTATGTGATCAGAATATTATAATTTGTATTAGTATTGAATTTTTTAATTAGTAATAATTATTACGATTTTCTTTTACATTTTTCTTATGCACATGGAACTGAAAGATAGTTACACTAGGTTTCTTGTGATTTTAAAATTATCGTCAAGAAAGCTTGGTTTACTTCTCATCCGTCTAAAAGTATTTTGATCTGTTAGGCTGATTAAAGCACTACAACAAAACACATCTTTAACAATGGAAGAATTCGTTGTTAATTCTTCGTAAATGAACATTTACATCAAATTTACGATGATTGACAATTCGTCGTAACCAGCTCGTTGTAATGGAGTAATCGTCGTAAATCCGTCGTAATATTTTGCAAGGCAAGAAATTCGTTGTAAAATCATCGTAAAATAATTCGTCGTAACATCGACGTAAAAATGTTACATCGTATACTTTCATCGTAAATTCATCGTAAAATGATCGACGTACAATCGTTGGTAATTCGTGGTTTCAATTACGATGAATTAACAACGAAATTTTCTCACGTAATCTCGACGGTAATTCGTTGTAATATTTACAATGAATTAACGACGAATTGTTAGATCAATGTCGTTAGTCCATCGTAAAAATTATGACGTATTAACAACGGATGTTGTCGTTAAGTCGTCGTAATCTAACGTCGAATGAACGACGAAACGATATATATATATATTAAATAAAAATTTTTAAATATATATTTCATTATATATATATATATAATTATATAATAATTTAAATTAAATTGAAAATAACTATAATTAAAATTAAAACAAAAATACAATACAAAAAGTTTGTTTTAAAAAAAGAAAACTAAAAAATCTACAAATCTAAGTTTAGATCGCCAAATTGATTGGCTTCTGCAGCTTATGCGGCTCTTCGGTCCAACTCGGTCTGAGGTTGTTGCTGCGAAGGTTGTTGAAAAGTCGCCCTTCTCGCTTGTAAAGCATGAGCAAACTCCGGATTGCCTGCTGCAAGAACGTCGAACAAGGTGTCCAAGCTGTCAAACTTTTCCTTCGTGGTTTGTTCAGAAACCTCTAGAGATGAAATTTTAGCGTGCGCAGCTTCCAATTGGATCCAAAGCTGAACTGGATCATCCTCTGCTCTCGGTGCATAAGAAGAAGAGGCTATCGGAACATCATGAACCGATCCCATGCCTAGAACCCGTCCCTTCTTCCTCGGAGCAACCTGAAAGTTATTTTAAGAAACAAAATTAAAATATTTTTTATACATATATATAATATTTGATTCAAAATTTAAAGTTAAAAAAAATTACCTCTTTGTAGATCGTGTCCTTCTCGACCGTACTCAGTTCTACCGGAGTCCCATCCTCGGAATGCTGAGATAGCTGAGTCTGACGCTCGACAATCTTAGCATTGACGTCGTTGACGATCCTCTCTGATCTAGCATCAACGAAAGCTCTGGATTTCTTCTTGTGAGTCTCCTCGAACAACCTCGCAAGAGACGGAAGCGGTCCTCCATTTGCCTAAAAAACAAAAAAATAATTATAAAGTAAAATAGAAACTAAGTAAATGAAAAAAAAAAACCCAAAACATATAGAAATAGACGTACCAACTGAAGTCGCCGACCCGCAAATGGTGTCTGTCCAGAAGTATGCGGAGTAGGCAAATGACCATCCGCGTCCTTGGTTAAACGAGAAGAAGAACATCCTGCAGAGACCTTAACCAAATGAGGGTCAATCCAATATCGGACAAGGCCTTCCCATACATCGTCGGTCACGTAAGGAGGCTTCGCATCATCTCCTTTGAACTGCCATTTCTCCTTCCAATCCGAGATAGTGCCTGCCAAACGGGTCTTAGCCTTCTCACTGAATGCGTCCTTGACCATCTCGTTGATGCCAATCTCCCATCTTCACTTTTGCTGGAAAAAAATTTTTATACGTGATTAGTTAAAAACATAATAAATAATATGTATAAAATATATAAAATGTTTAGAAAATTAAAAAATAAAATTTACCGCGAAACATTTAAACCACGTCTTCTTGATATGCAACGGTGTGAGAGACCAATTTGGATGCGGCTCTGTGAAGTAGCTCCTGATCGTATCGGAGACACTACGACCAACTTTAGAATCCACTCCAAACCTGAAATTAATAAAACATTGAAAACTTATCTTCATAAAATATAATTGTATGTTGACAAAATTAAGAAATGATAATTTATCAAAAAACATACCAATATGTGTTTGGAGGCCGGTTCGGGTCCAATTTTGGCAAATGATCTCGTTCCGGCTGCACAAGAAGATCCTCCACCGTGTACTGAGCGTATGGAGCATATAATGGAACTGCCAAATCAGGATGAACTCCCTGAGGTGGTGGGGGAGGCTGGGGTGGTGCTGCTGCTGTAGACAATCCTCCAACTGGTGGTGTAGATCCGCCAAGTGGTGGTGTCTGTGTCTGAAGAGTCTCTGGAACTGTATCTTGACCAGAGAAAAATTCTGGATCTCTTCTGTACTACTCGATCTCCGTCTAGTACTACTCGATCCTGGTCTAGTACTAGACTCACCACGTACAAAAGTATCAGCGTAGGATGGAAGACCGTGTCGGGCTACCTGTGATGCTCGAACCATCTATAAAATTTAAATAAAAATAAATTATTTAGAACATATTAATTAAAATCTTAAAAATTTCAATTCAAAATTATATATTCATTTCTAATTAAAATCATAAACATTTCTATTTCAAATCTGAACTATTTATATTTAAAATGCTAAAATAATCTATTTAAAATCCTAACCATTTATAATTACAATTAAAATTTCATAACCCTTAACATTTCTAAATTCCATAACCATTTATAATCCTAAACATTTCTAAATTCCATAACCAATTATAAATCTTAACCATTTATAATCCTAACCATTTTAAATTCCATAACCCTAACAATAAATTTTAGCTAATAAGCAAAAAAAAAAATTACCTGTTTTTTTCTAGAGAGAAGGGAGAGAGGTTTGACTTGTAGAGAGAGAGAGAGAGTAGAGGAGGAATGGGCGACGCGGAGGGAAGGCCGTCCCCGCGTATATATAGATTTTGCTGCGTCGTAAATGCGTTGTAACGTTACGATGAATTTACGAGGAATCGTCGTAACGTTACAACGCATTTACGACGAACCGTCGTAACAACATTGTTAAACTGTTTACTTCGCATGAGGGACACGTCGTGCTTTCGATTTGTCGTTAATTTGTCATAACTTTACGACGCATTTACGACAAGTCATCGTAATAGCGTTGTTAAAGTTAGAGTTCGGTGAGGGACACGTGGTGCTACGTTGTTTACGATGAATTTTTCGACGAATCGTCGTAAATGCGTCGTTTATACGTGGTTTACGACGAATTTACTACGCATCATCGTAAATGCGTCGTTTATAAACAATGAAGTTACGAAGAATCCTCGTAAATTTGTTGGTTATTTACGAAACCCTAAACCATAAATCATTCCCTAAACCCTTAAATATAATAAAATATGCATTATATAGTATTTATACTATATAACTTATAGTTTAAATATAAATTAATTTGGAAATACTTATTGAAATAGAAATTCGAAATACAAATTGAAATTCAAAATACAAACATAAATTAAATTTTTAACATGTATATAATACAAATTCAAATTAAAAAAACAACATTTATTCTTCCTCTGATGCTTCATTAGAATCTGCACTTCCATCATCCTCATCATCAGTTTCGTCAAACTCATCATTCTCAGTTCCTTCGTCAGTATCCTCTGGAAGATCGTCAAACACTCGATTCTCGGGATCAATAAGTAGAATGTCATCAGTGCTTTGATCCGGTGTATGTATCTCAGAACATAAATCTTGTTGCAACCTGGTTGTTCATCACGTATATCAATTCGGCCTCTAGGCACCACTGTAATTGCTGATAACCAAGTGATTCCAGTGTTTGTAACTCGAGGGTAGGGGATGAAGCTAACTTGGTCTGCTTGCGATGCTAAGATGAAAGGTTCAAACTTGTTGTATCGTCCGCCGGCGTTAACATCCACAACTCCAAATTTGCTGTAACAGATACCTGGTTCCTCTCTTGGATCAAACCAATCACATTTAAAGATAACACATTTCATCTTCACTAAACCAACAAATTCAATCTCAATGATTTCTTGTAAGATCCCATAAAAATCTGCTTCCCCTTTGACACGGACTCCGTAGTTGACCATTGTACGATGTTTACCGTACTCGTAAGCATGAAAAGCATATCCTCGTGTGAAATACATTGGAGCAGTGGTTATCTTGGAGATTGGTCCTTGAAGCAGCTCATGAAACCATGTTGGATAATACGGATCGTCATAATCAACCTGAAAAACAATACAATTGAATATTTATTACTTACTCATTTAAATAAACAAAATGTATATACTTACTTGTGTTTTTAGCCAAGGTACAAAGTGTTGATCTTTGCGCTTGTTCAGGTCATCATCTGATATTCTCTCGACGGCTTCTCGCACTTGCGTCTCAAATAAGCTTCAGAACATGTAACAAACATATTATGCTCAACTATTGGAAACCTGGTGCTATATATATTCTCTTTATAATGGATTGAGCCTTCAACTCTAGCAAGATTTTTTGCTTTTCCTTTCAAGTTTTTCATGAATCTTTCAAATGGGTACATCCATCGAAACTGCAAAGGTCCACCTAGAGAAGCTTCATGAGGAAGGTGGACTGGAAGATGTTCCATAACATCAAAAAATGATGGAGGAAAGATTTTCTCCAAGTTGCACAATAAGATCGGTATATTAGCTTGAAGTTGTTGTATGCCTTCCTCAGTTACTACACATGTGCACAAATCTCGGAAAAAGCACCAATACCTATAAGAACCACATTAAATGTTTGACTTTTATTACTTTTAGAAGTAAAATGTAGAAATTAATAATAATGAATTTATTATTATAATATATATACCTGCAAGTGCTTCATCAACATTTTTTGGAAGTAGTTCAGTAAGTGCGAATGGAATAAGTCGTTGCATGAAGACATATCAATCATGACTTTTCATCCCTTTAAACTTTTGTGCTTCTTCAGCACATTTAGAGAGATTAGAAACATACCCATTCGGAAACTTCACATCTTCTTTCACCCAACTAAACAACGCAGCCTTTGCATTTGCCTCCATCCGAAAGATAGGAAATGGTATCTCGCCATCGTCTGTAATGTGCAACTCAGGCCTTTTACATATAGCAGGTAAATCCAACCTTGAGTTCTTGCTATCTTTTGTCCTCCCTGCCACGTTTAGTATTGTATGCATGATATTATCGAAAAAGTTTTTCTCGATATGCATCACATCAAGATTATGTCGAAGTAGATGATCCTTCCAATATGGAAGTTCCCAAAATATGCTTTTCTTTTGCCAATGGTGATGCTCCCCATATCCGTCCGGCATATTACGTGGAGTATGCCAATTACCCCCACGCTTTACTGTTTCCTGTGCACCGTAATGATCAATTTGCGCTTCGAGTTGTTCCCCAGTCAAATACACTGGTGGGAGGGCACGGACAATTGCGTTACGCCTAAACAATGTCTTGTTTCTCCGGTAAGCATCGCGGATTGGTAGGAACCGACGATGACAATAAAACCAACTTGTTTTCCTCCCGTACTTCAGCTGAAATGCATCTGTCCTATCAAGGCAATACAGACAAGATAATCTCCCATGCGTTTTCCAACCTGATAGCATCCCGTATGCAGGAAAATCACTAATAGTCCACATAAGCACTGCCTTCATTGTGAAATTCCTCTTTACCAAACAATCATAAGTTCGAACCCCAGTATACTATAACTCTTTCAACTCATGTATAAGAGGCTGCAAAAATACATCGAGTGACCGCTTCGGATTTTTTGATACAGGAACTAGTATAGACAAGAAAAGAAATTCCTTTTCCATACACATCCCCGGTGGAAGGTTGTAAGGTGTGACGATAACAGGCCATAAAGAGTATTGTCTGCCAGATATTCCAAATGGACTAAATCCATCGGTGCATAATCCAAGGTAAACATTCCTGATATTTCTAGCAAAATCAGAATGTACCGTTTTGAAATGTTTCCATGCCCTGGCATCAGAAGGATGACTAATCTTCCCATCCATCTGCGAATGTTCTGCATGCCATCTCATCGCTGCTGCTGTCCTTTCAGATTGATACAATCGTTTCACCCTATCTGTTATTGGTAGGTACCACATCCGTTGGTATGGTATCTTGTTTCTTCCACTACCTTGCGGCTTGTATCTTGGCTTCTTACAGAATCGACATTCCTGTAACTGAGCATCATCTTTCCAATAGATCATACAATTGTCAATGCACACATCTATCATCTCAGAAGGCAACCCAAGACTATAAACCAACTTTTGAATCTCATAATATGACTCAGCAGACACATTGTCTTCTGGCAAATACTCTTTCAACAATTCTGCCAATGCATCCATGGTGAGTGGTGTTTGACCCACCTGGTACATGAAGATCTCTAATTCGTTGATAAACTCTTGTGTCACATTTCCATCGGAATCTTTATGCCTATACATCCATCTTCTTTGTCGACGCACATCACTTGCAGAAGACATTTTTTTTTTATGCTTTTGTTTTTTTAGAATTTTTTTTCTTTGTGGTTGAAGTTGTGATTTTAGAAATGTTAGAGATGTGATATTTATAGAAAATTTTCGGATGTGGTAGGTACAAATAATACAAGGGATTTACAACGATTTGTTTTACAACAAATTACCATCGTATTAACGACGGATTTATGTCGATTATTTCCATCGTAAAACTGTTAGGTAAACACTAAATAAAGGTTTCACCTAATTTCTATTCGTCGTACATTCGTGGTAATGTAACATCGAATTTACGACGAATTTTAAATCAATCGTCGTAAATACGATGTTACATTACCACAAATTTACGACGATAACGTTTGATGCTAATTGACGACGAATTTACGACGAAATTTAAAATCGTCGCTAATTCGTCGTCAATTCGATGTTATATTACTATGAATTTACGACGATTTTTTTTGACGCAACTTTACGACGATATTACGACGATTTTCTTATTTGTCGTAAACGCGTGGTAATTCCGTCTCTCATTTACGACGGATATTAGTCGACGTAAAATTTTGATGCTAATCCAGTGTTTTCTTGTAGTGAAGGAACGAGTTAGTTTATTTTAAAATTTATATAAAAATAATGATAAATTCGAATTCAAAACCAGATACTGTAATATGATTGATTGTTATGGTGTCGATATTCTACAAACTCATAATCATATTCTACAAATACATAATTTATTAGCATCATAATTTTATAATAAAAGATTTTACTTTGAACCTAGTGCTTCTTAATGATTTAAATAGATATGATATATCTGTTTAAAATGTATAAATTCTTTTTCAGAAAATTTGAAGTTACTAGTTGGATTCACTGCGATTTCCAAAAACTAATTTGGATTAGGCTACAGAAAGAAAAAAACCGACAAATTAACACTCTTTCTTCTAAGCACATATATCGGATGTATACATGATATGAGAAATCAACAAATTATTAGCAAAATGCAAGGTTTTCTTTATCAGAAAATCCTCCCTCAAAAGGGGACTAGTTTTCAATACTAGTTCTTACGTTACTGCCATTTTTCCAATATCATTGAATAGCATGGCTTGAGGCCAGTTCCAGCCCTTAGTCACAAAACACCTAAAGCAAAGCAAAAAATTGATGCCCTTTTGCTGAAATTTTTTTTTCCAAAGAAATGTAATATCACCAACATTAATTGTGTAAAACAAAATCATACGAAAATATTATTACATTATTACTCATGAAAAATAACTTTTCTTGCTTTCTTTGATGCAAAATCATTTATCAACTTTGAACAAGCTAGCTCTTCAGCGAAATCATGTTCTATTGATATCATCGCCAATTCATTCAATCGCTCTTGAGACATAGTCGATCGTAGATAGTTCTTTAAGAGCTTCAACTTTGAAAAACTTCTTTCTGCACTAGCAACTGAAACTAGAACTGTTAGTAAAATGCGATAAGAGATCCATGTGTTCGGATAACAACCATCCAATTTTTTTTCAAATATTTCAACACCTCGACTGCTTTTGTGATTTCTCTTGGTAACACTTCTCTTAGAAGTTTAAGTTCTATGAATAGATCTTTTCCTTCTACATCTGTATGTCCCTCATGTTTAAGAGAAGCTTCAAGCTTCATACAAGATGTCATCAACTCATCATCTTTTGCTGATTTTAGATTCTTCAAACCAAATAAAAATCCAAAAATCTCTTCATAACGCTGAAATTGCTCAAATCTAACTCCAAGGACATTATAACCTGATCCACTATGTTGATGAAGTAACTGATCCTAAAACTCTCCTCTGCAGTTAACTTGCTACTCTCTTCCACTGTCTCAGCATCTTCACCATATTGCATTTTTTTTTTCATCAAACGCTTTGATTTTGTAGGAAAACGTGGTTCAATAACCATTTCAATGGCAATTTCTGTAGCTTCAGCTTTTGCTTTCTCAAAACATGTTTCTCTATAGCTTTTCAAATAACCAATAAGTCCTCCCAACTGAGAAATAGCAGCTTCAAGGTCCATCTCCTCAGACTGTAAGGTTTTGCTCACTATATTGACAGCGGAAAGCAAATCATACCATATTACCATTCCAAACAAAAATTCATATCCTCCGATTCCATGTGTTTCACTCTCTGCAAGAGACTCGGCATGACTACGGTGTGCTGGATTATCAGTTTTTGTTTTGCCAAGTCAAACAAAGCAGCTCTTATCTTCGAAGCCTGACATCTTATTGGCTTAACATTATCAATACGGCTTTCCCAATGAGTTTGTGATAATGGTTTAAGAGTAATACCTTTCACATTCTTTCTGTACACTTCCCAATTGTTGGTTGATGTGTATGTAAAGTTTTCCTCAAGGAAACCACACAATAAATGAACTGCAAGTGCACATCAAATCATTAGTAGTACTTAAGATATCGATCCCACAGAGAGTAACAAGTACCCGGATTGAATTCAAGCAAAGATATCTAAGACAATGCAATAAGGGGTTTGGTTTTGGGTTTTCTAGTGAATGAATGCAAATGAATGAATGAAAACAAAGTGAATGATTGTTTGTAAACTATATGATTAAGAGGTTGGGCGTCTAGGGTTTATCTAAGGTTTCCATGGTTCTAACAAATAGGGTATAGATTTAAGGGATAGGTTTTCATCAATGGTTCTAAACTACAAACATGGATACACACCCAAGCCATAGTTCATGACAGAGGGGTCTTAAGTCACCACACCCTGGTACTCAACTTCCGCAGGTAAAAACAAGCTTAGACCAGCTGTATAAACAAGTTTGCTAAGTTCACAAAGTCCTATAACTCAACTATCACAGGTTATAACACGAGGCTTTGGTAATACTAGTTCCGAGAAGTATGTTTACGCGGATAGCGCTCCTATTCTCCTAAATTAGTTCTTGGTGATCAAGTCAAGCAACATGCATTAAGTAAAAGATATTCCAAGAGAACTCATAATCTAGATGAAAATCGGATCTAACAACCTAAATGAATGCAACCATGTTTTCCTAAGATATTACCCCATCAAACCCAACAAAAGAACTACTCGCTCATGGTGTAAAGAAACGCAAAAGACATCATAGAAAACATCAATACAACGATTCAATATAACAAAGGGGGTTCAAAGAAAACTTCTCTAGATGTCACAGATGAGATCTCATCTCCCCAATAGCAAGTACAAAGAGTAGAAAAGAGAAACAATGAAGAACAATAGATGAAACTTCAAGGAGATGGTCTTCTAGGTTGAGGCGACAAAGGAGGATGAAGCGGCGGCTTGAGAGGCGGAATTAGGTCGTTAATCTCCTTGTCTAGCTCCTAGAGAGGTTCCTTGTGAGTGGCTGTGCTCGCTTAGGGTTTCCAAAACACTAAGAAGTGTTTATATAGGGTCTCCCACGAAATTAGGTCAAGAGGTCAAAACTACGTCATTTTGATAAGTATGGAGGCAATGGGCCGAGACTGGTCATGGGCTGAGGTCCTTAGGTCGGAGTAAGTTGGCACCGGTCACTAGGGGTAGTGACCAAGGTCTTTAAGAGGGCTAACCTCGGTCACGGAGATTGTGACCGAGGTGGACATGTCTTCACTCTTCGGGGTGCATCTTCCAAACGGCTGAATGGATTGCTTCGATTCTTGTTCAAGGTTGACTCTTCTAGCTTTTCATGGATATAAAGAACTCCAAAATTGGCCCATGGGAAGTTATTCAAATATTGTCCAACTTCTGATGCTCCGAAAGTGCCTTGAAACGTGTTTTGCTTGCCTTTGGGTCCCTTTTGGTCCAAAACTCTCAAATGTCTTTGGGAAGTGTAAATGGTGGAATGTGGCCATAAAGCTTCAATAATCTCTTGTTTCTTCATGATTTCCCTGCCAAAAACATATGAAATATAGCCGAAAATACGATGATATCAACTCCCCCAAACTTAAGGTTTTGCTTGTCCTCAAGCAAATAAGAGTCCAAGACTGGCAGAGAGGTTTGAAAATCGCTAAAACTCTCCTGTGATCAGAGACGATGTTCATAATAGATGAACTGCAGACGTGTTAGTACATGGATTCTCAGTCAAAACTTTCTCACTATAGACTCACAACATTCTCAATCTCTGATCCTTCCCTCACAAACCGTCCAGAGACTTTGGAATTCACTTCAGTCAACTCCTTACATTCATTAAAGGTGCGTGGATTTCTCAAGAGGGAGCATCATTCGGGGTAGACAGTACTTGGTATAAAAAGGCTTTTGGTGTTTAAGTGGAGTTTAAAGTGTTTAGAGTGTACTGTGATTTCGGAGGGCAGCTATGTCGCAGACCCGCAAGAGAGTATGAACCCATTGATATTCACAGCTTCCAACCACTTCTTCATGTCAAAACCTTGTTCCTTTACTTCTTTTCTTCTTGTGATTCCCCCAGACTTAGATGTTATTGTGGGGTTCTTTGCACCATCTTCATAATTTCTTTTCTTCATAACCTTCTTCTCGGGATTTCCTCTGCTTATGAGATTATTTTGTAACTGTTTCCTTTCCTTTCTTTTCTTTTATTTTTCTTTTCTATTTCTTTTCTTTTCTTTTTTTTTCTTTTTTTTTTCTATTCTTTTTCTGTTTTTTTTTGTTTTCTTTTTCTTTTTGGTGAAAGGGGAAACAATACATAAATTTACATGTCTCAAGCACAAGATATGAGTACCTTTTCTTGTTGATTCCGAGTTGTAATGTTGTGTAGACCAAATCATGACTCTCTCTTTATCTCTTCTTTGATTCCTTCAAGCTCTGCATCTTCAAGTGGTTGAAAAACTGTGTCAGAAATTTCTCTCTCCCGTTTCTACGTATATCTGCCAACGAGATCGAAAAAGAGATTTGTGAGAAGTCTGAAAAGAAATATGGTGTAACGGTAAACAACTAAAAATGAGTGGTCATTCAGGATCAACAAAGAGTGGTAAAAGGGATAAGAAGTCCTGAATGTGCTGCTCGTTTCCCCGATCTAATGCGCTCATGAGAAATAGTTCAAGTCAGGATTATGGTTCAAATAGAGTGGAGTTAACGTCCGTTCCAACCGCATTCTCCGTAGGATGAGACTTAAGGGAGAAAGGTCCAGCGGTAAGCTTCTAGGTGTTGTCCGTTTATTAGTGAATCCTGCAAAATTTGTCCTCATGGAATGAATCAGAACATACTTTAAGTCAAAATCATCATATCATAGGGTCATAGTTTTCTACAAACTTGACTCAATAAAACCGCATAAAATCAAATAAAAAGACATCAAAATGACTCAAGAGAAATAAAAATGAAATAAAAATGCGTAAGTAAACGGATAAAATCCCCAGACTTGAATCACACTGTCCCCAGTGTAAACAGTCAAAATAAAAGAGGGAATAAAAATGGAATGCATAAAGATAGAGATAGAACGAGTGAACCTTCAAATTCTCAGGAGGTTCTGGTGCTTGGTGGTGGAGTAATCATGGTGTCCGGGATCTGAGGTCATCCTCTCCGCAAGTGTAGTGGCTGCGAGGTACTCTGTTAGCTGCTGCTCTGCTGCAATCCATAATGCTCTCTCCTCCTCAAGAGTAGTGATGTCACTCCCCGGAGGGTTGCGTGTGACGTGGTGAGAAGCAAAGGAAGCAATCGCCTTGGCCTTGGTAAACTTACCAAGAGTCAGTGGTAGACGGTCTTCGGGAAGAGATGAGTGATACTCACTCGTAAAAGGGTACCAACTTGTGATGCCGTCTCTAAGGCGTGGAAAAGTAGGGCTAGGAAGTAGTATGGTGTTTGTGGCATATGGTGGAGAATGGTACCTATATCCAATCTGGTCGGGGTTGATCCATGCTCCTTCAAGTATCTTCATCTTCTCAAACTTTGCAAGGTACAAATGGTTGTCCTTGATTGTGTGAGGACAGTCCGCGAGGTTGACGCCAGTGGTCTCAAGGATGGTAGGGATGACTCCTCCAAAGCTTATGCAAGCTTGCTTGTCTCTACTTGTGATAGCATCATGCTTGATCTTCACAAGCGTCTTGGCTAGGAGGACAGCATAGTTGGATCTCCGTGGATGCTCAACAAAAGGTATGCTCAAGATATTGAGCTCATCACTAATCACATTGTTATGGACTGTGCATGAGAAGAGAGTGTTGGTGAGAAGCTTATGTACATACCAGATCAATGGGTGTGAAAGTGAGGCAGCCTTGGTCTTTCCACTATCAAAACTTCCTTGTCCAAAGCTTGACCAATAAACATTGGTATCAACTTGTCCAAACTAAATGGCATATTGGTATTCAAATCCAAGGGCATTCCCAAGATCAAGAATGGAAATGTGGTGATGCTCACCATTGATGGTGAAGAAGAGCTTTCCATCTCGCGCCAATGGAGCTTGTGTGCACGGATAGGCTAGTGTAACCGTGGCAAGGAATTGCCTTATCTCTTCTACATAGATCTCTTGGCGAGTGGATGCTAGGAAAGTGCTGAGTCCTAGAGCATTCAACATCCATTCAACATCACTTGCCAATCCAAGAGCATGCAAGGATGTATATTCAACTCTCAAGGTGGATAAAAGCTTGAACCCATAGAGTGGTGTGAGATAATCAAGACTTTCATCCATTTTCTTTCCGACAAAGGTCAAAGGCAGCTCCTTCTTCTTGCGTCTTTGGTGTAAGCGGTGAGCTACTCCAGCTCTAAGATGGTGTGGCACACATAGCATGATTGGTGCATCATAATCACTATCATCTTGAATCTCATCACTCTTGTCCTTAGAGTTGGCGCCTTCATCAACAATTCTTTTGCCTTTGTTTCCACTTGTTGCTTTGTCATGTATCACCTTAGTCCTCATCTCATCACTAGTGATGGTCCGAAATTTCTTCTTAGAGGTCCTAGTGTTCATTGTGTGGTACCTAGAACAAAAGAGATTGATACAAGTTAGCAAGATGGCTCAATGAGAAACATATTTCAATCCATTACACATGAGTGTAACAATGGGATTGAAATATACAAGATAATGTTTGTTCAATATAAGAAATCAGGAAATCAAAACTCATGTTCCAATTTTTGGATTCAATGGTGACCTTGACAAAATTTGCATCCTAAATCAAGTTCAAAGCAATACTAAGTAAAAAATCATTCTAACTTCTCTTATCAAGTGTGAATGATGTCTAAAAAGTTTAATTCCTAAACAATTGCATCATTAATTTCGTTTTCCCTAAGGTCACAAAATTTTAGCAAAGCAAAAATCAAATTCCATCAACAATACATCACAAAAATCGGTTCTTAGATAACCTAGAAGCTATTCTATAAGTTTTCTGTCACTTCCTAGTAACAAAAGTCAATGAATCAAGAGAATCTAGAAATACCTCTTTTGAAGCTCAAAGAGAAAATTAGAATTTAGAGAACATACCTTGGTATTTGATGAATGTGATAAGAGATTTGTGATCTCTTAATGATTGGGTATTGGAATTTCCAATCAATTTGTAAAAACCCTAATTTTGAAAAGTTTGGATTCAAAGGGATCTATCTCCCAATGGACTTGGAGAGATGATAAAAAGCTTCTTGAATCTTTTAAAACCCTCTTTTCAATATAAAAACATGTTTTAACCTAAAAAGGTTGGGCTTTTTGAAAAGGAAGGGAAACTTACCTGTCGCGCCCACGGGATTGTGGTTCAAGAAAACTTACAGTGAGTTCCGGGAGTGATCCGTTTTGTTGGTTGTGAAACACGGTTCAACAGGAAGTCCATTGTATCACGGATTGTACAAACAGACCGGGAAACTCTCAAGACGGCTCAGGATCAAAGATTCGGACGAACTGGAACCGGAGGGAACCTTTGCCGGGTCTGGTGAAGAACCTCGGTCACAGGTTTTGTGACCGGGGCCAGCTCTTCTTGGCACCTCTGTCACGGGCCTTGTGACCGAGGTTTTGGCTCCTCGTGGTCAAAACTTTGGTTTTGGCCAAATACATCTTGGAAATCATTTTTCTCAACCTGTCAAGTAGAATGACATCCCCCAATGATTATAGAGACTAGGAAGAACACTTACCTTGATGGGATGGAGATTGGTTGGATCCTTTTGTCATATTTCCCTAGAAAGGTCCCAAAGAGGATCCATTGGAAATTTTGACTTTCAATCGGTGCATTGCCATTTCTCCTTTGATGATTACCCATAAATGTCCTCATATCATTAGACATTCAATATCAAAACGTTTCATCGAACCATTTGCAAGATCCTCCAAGTTTCGCGAATTTCGTAGTCGCGGCTTGGCGATGGTGCTGTCGCGGGTCGGTTGCAACAAGGAAATGGAATAATTTATAGTTTCAAATTTCATTCTCTAAGATTTTTCTCGATCATCGCTCTAAAAATACTCAATTATATTGAGTACCCGATTATAGTTCATTTGACCGAGTATTTCTTGGAAATTCTCTTACCTTAGTGATTTTCGTAGCTGCGGAAGGTGCCGGCTAAAGCGTGCGGAATGAAAAGTTCCATTTTCAAATCTGAGCTTTTTTTTCTGACATTTCTTCAACCAAAACTTCCAAATGGTCAACCTCTTAGTGTGTGTCAAGTTGGACCACTTTTGCTTGATTAGATTTAATATCCTCCCATAGTGGTGAATTATGCAACCGTGAAGCTTAAGATGGAATGATCTCCTACCCATGAGTCCTTCTCCAAAAAGTAGCTCGGCCATTACTCCTAGAATACCCATTTTGTGTTGAGTACCTGATCCTTGATCATTTGGACGAGTGAAACTTGAAAATTCTTCAATGGGTCATGAAAGACCTAGTCGTGGCTCGGGAACGGGATGAACCTTGGCCTTAACTTAGTAAAACATTATGGACGTTGTTGGGGAAGGTTGCATAGCTCATTTTGGCCAAAATCTTCAAAAACCTCGGTCACTGGGCTCATGACCGGGGTGTTTCCTTCTCGGGGCCTCGGTCACGGACTTGTGACCAGGGTAATGACTTGTACAGGCCTCGGTCATGGGGCTTGTGACCGAGGTTTGCCTTCATGTCGCCTTGGTCAATTCCGGTTTGACCCGAAGGCTAACCTTCTTCCTCTTTTTCGTTTTTCTGTTTTTTCCTTCTGTATTTTGTTTTCTTGTTTATGTAAAATCTGAAATAAAACATGCAAAGATGAAAAGCAAAATGAAATCTAATCTAAAAAGGTAAAAGAAAACTTACAAGTGGGTTGCCTCTCACAAAGTGCACTTGTTTAAAGTCTTTGGCTAGACTTGGGAAGCTTATTAAGGTTGAGAAGGCGTAGCCTTGGAGATTGCCATCTCCTTAGATTCCTTAAGATCTTGATAGTCAGCTCCAGCTTCTATCACAAGTTGTCCTTTTGATGAAGTTTCAAACACTTTGGCTTGAAGAAGAACTTCCTTGGTGTGCCTTATCATCTCTTCAATCCGATCTTTGCTCTCCTTGCTAAGTTCCGGAGGAACAATGATCTTGATCTTTGAAATCTGGGGCTGCTCGGGAGGCTTTGATGGTAGCTTCCGAGTCTTCTTAGTGAAACTCTTAGTTCTCACATTGGTCTTATCAACCTCGGGATCTAGTGAATCTTCATCATACGGTGCAGCTCGCGGCTTCATAGTAGAGAGAGTTGGATAAAATACCTTTTTGCTGACATTGGTGAAGGTTGTTCTCTTGTTGTTGTGATCCATGATGGCTCCAACTGTGGCAAGGAATGGTCTTCCCAAAATCAAAGGTCTCTCATTCTTCTCATCCATTTCAAGAATGTGAAAATCTGTAGGGACTATGCTGTCTTCTACAACTAGTTGCAAATCATGAACTAGTCACCAGGGATCTTCTCTGATGAGTCTCCAAACACAAGACTAAAGTCTCTGATCACATTGCAATAACCTTTTGGATTATCCTCGGGATTTCCTGGAAGTACACCAACTTGTCTTGGGGCTTGATTCGCGGTTTGAGCAACCTGAGTTTCTAGCTTCTTCACAAATGTGGAAAGGCCTTCAAACTTACCATTCAACTCACTATAGATGTTGATGAGTGTCTATTTTGACCCATTTTTATTTTTCTTTTACTTGTCTTATTGAGTCTAGAAGTTAGGTTTTGTGTTCTTTTGGTCGGTTTTTGTGTCTTTTGAGGTTTTCACTTCCTTGGAGCTAAAATGTGCAAAATGGAGCAACTTTGGAAATTTTTACACATCATTGGATTTTGGAGACATCCTGGACCGATCGATCCTGAAGAGAATCGACCAAGCATGACGAGGATCGACCGATCCCGAAGCAAATCGGTCAGTCAAAGGAATCTATGAGGTGGCACGGATCAGAGTAAGAAGATCGATCGATCCAAGGAGGATCGATAGATCCCAGTCACAAATATTCTCCAAATCACAAATTAACTCCGAGTTTTGACGTAGAATACACTCTATAAATAAGGCTCATTTCCTGAGCGGCCAGAGAGACCTAGACACGAATTTTACTGTTACTCTGCCATTTTTATTTCTCATTTCGAATCTGTAATTTTTACATTGCTTTTTCTCAGATCTATAAAGTTTTCATTGCATTTTCAAGATGTACAATCTGTTTTCATCTTTTTCTTTGTGTTTTCAACCATACAACATAATGATCTATCAACCAATTACCATGGTTGAGCAGATCTATATGTTGGGAGATGAGATTTATTCAAAGGGATTTAATGTTTAATTAGGTTGTTGTTATAGATTAGAATTATGGTTAATAGATCTCTACTTCTATGAATCAAATGCTTTTGTTAGGTTAACAAATCTATCAAATGATTCATAGGGTTTTATAGTACTGATAGCGTTGACTATTCTACCTGGAATCTATAGTTTGTAGGTTTGATTTCCAGATTTCCAAGAGTTGAAGCTGGATCTACATGTGAACTCTATCAAACTAGGTCAAAAAATGATATCATAGTGTCCTAGCGGATTTACGATAGAATAATATTTGCTTTTATTAGAAAGATTTATTTTGGTACAGTGTTTGTGTTCTAGATCTAGATCATTTTAACTGCTAATCCGGTTAGATATCCTTTTTATTTATTTAAATCCCTGCGATTTCTTAAATCGCAACATTTGTTTTAAATTGATTTCTTACCTTATTTAAAGATTTTTTTCAGATTTGAATTTCGTGACACTTTCCATATTTTTCATCCTAGCTCTGTTTAGATCTAAGGATCTATAGCGTTCTTTACTCTATGTGGATCGATCCCCCCACCATACTGCCGCGCATAACCGTGCACTTGCGAAGTTTAGATGTTGGGTAAAATCTGATGCATAAAACATCACATCAGATGTTATCCACCTTGACATTGATATCCCTTGTTGCTTGTTGATGAGAAACAAGTAGTTCCCGCATCATAGTTTCAAGTATATCACCTTGTGGTAATGGAGCTTAAGCTTGTGAGGCTGGAAAGTGCACCTTGTTGTTAGTGTTGAATGGAGGTTGCGGCTTAAAGTTGCCACCAAAGTTGTTGTTGTTGTTTTGAAACTGGTTTTGAAATGGTCTCTGCTGCTGCTGCGGATAGATCTGGTCTTGAGGGTTCTCATCATTAGGATTCCTATAAGATAGGTTAGAATTGTACCGGAAGTTGTTGTTGAAGTTGTTGTAGCCGTGGTTCGGAAAGGAACCTTGAGTACCAGCATAGTTAACATCTTCTTCTTGATCCAATGAATCATCAAACTCATGGAAACCTTCATTGTTTCCATCATCAAACGTACCACAAGCATTGATAGCATAGTTCTGATTCCTTAGAAGCTGGCTCATCATGTTCTTAAGCTCGGTGATCTGCTTAGCATCAGAGTCACTAGAACGTGTGGTTCTATCAAAATCAGTGGAAGGGTTGCTACTACTTGCAACAAGGTTCTCAATGGCACGGATCAGAGGAAGAAGATTGATCGATCCAAGTAGAATCGATCGATCCCAGTAGAATCGATCGATCCCAATCACAAATATTCTCCAAATCACACATTAACTCCATGTTTTGACCTAGAAGACACTCTATAAATATGGCTCATTTACTGAACGGCCTCAGAGAAATAGACACAAATTTGACTGTTACTTTGCCATTTTTATTTCTCATTTCAGATCTGTAATTTTTACATTGCTTTTTCTCAGATCTATAAAGTTTTCATTGCATTTTCAAGATCTACAATCTGTTTTAATCTCTTTCTTGTTGTTTTCAACCATACAACATAATGATATATCAACCAATTACCATGGTTGAGTAGATCTATATGTTAGGAGAAGGAATTTATTCAAAGGGATTTAATGTTTAATTAGGTTATTATTATAGATTAGAATAATAGTTAATAGATTTCTACTTCTATGAATCAAATGCTTTTTGTTAGGTTGACGAATCTATCAAATGATTCATAGGGTTTTATAGTACAGCTAGTGTTGGCTATTCTACCCGGAATCTATAGTTTGTAGGCTTGATTTACAGATTTCCAAGACTATAAGATGGATCTACAAGTGAACTTTATAAAACTAGGTCGAAATATGCTATTATAGGGTCGTAGCGGATTTATGATAGAATAATATTTGCTTTTATTAAAAAGATTTATTTTGATACAGTGTTTGTGTTATACATCTAGATCATTTAATTGCTAATCCGGTTAGATATCTTTTTTATTTATTTAAATCCCTGCTATTTCCCAAATTCCAACATTTGTTTTTAATTGATTTCTTTCCTTATTTAAAAGATTTTTATTCGGGTTTTATTTGGATTTCCAAAAGTGACACTTTCCATATTTTCATCTTAGCTCTGTTTAGATCTAACGATCTATAGTGCTCTTTACTCTCTGTGGACCGATCCCACCACTATACTGCCGCGCACAACCGTGCACTTGGGGAGTTTAGATGTTGGGTAAAACCTGATGCATAAAACATCACATCAGATGTTATCCACCTTGACATTGGTATCCCTTGTTGCTTGTTGATGAGAAACAAGTAGTTCCCGCATCATAGTTTCAAGTCTATCACCTTGTGGTATTGGAGCTTGAGCTTGTGAGGCTAGAAAGGGCACCTTGTTGTTAGTGTTGAATGGAGATCGTGGCTGAAAGTTGCCACCAAAGTTGTTGTTGTTGTTTTGAAACCGGTTTCACATGGTCTCTGCTGCTGCTACAGATAGGTCTGGTTTTGAGGGTTCTCATCATTAGGATTCCTATAAGATAGGTTAGAATTGTACCGGAAGTTGTTGTTGAAGTTGTTGTAGCCGTGGTTCGGAAAGGAACCTTGAGTACCAGCATAGTTAACATCTTCTTCTTGATCCAATGAATCATCAAACTCATGGAAACCTTCATTGTTTCCATCATCAAACGTACCAAAAGCATTGATAGCATAGTTCTGATTCCTTAGAAGCTGGCTCATCATGTTCTTAAGCTCGGTGATCTGCTTAGCATCAGAGTCACTAGAACGTGTGGTTCTATCAAAATCAGTGGAAGGGTTGCTACTACTTGCAACAAGGTTCTCAATGGCACGGATCAGAGGAAGAAGATTGATCGATCCAAGTAGAATCGGTCGATCCCAATCACAAATATTCTCCAAATCACGCATTAACTCCATGTTTTGACCTAGAAGACACTCTATAAATATGGCTCATTTACTGAACGGCCTCAGAGACAGAGACAAAATTTTTACTGTTATTCTGCTATTTTATTTCTCATTTCAGATCTGTAATTTTTACATTAATTTTTCTCAGATCTATAAAGTTTTCAGTGCATTTTCAAGATCTACAATCTGTTTTAATCTCTTTCTTGTTGTCTTCAACCATACAACATAATGATATATCAACCAATTATCATGGTTGAGTAGATCTATATGTTGGGAGATGGAATTTATACAAAGGGATTTAATGTTTAATTAGGTTATTGTTATAGATTAGAATTATTGTTAATAGATTTCTACTTCTATGAATCAAATGCTTTTTGTTAGGTTGACGAATCTATCAAATGATTCATAGGGTTTTATAGTACATCTATAGTTGTAGGCTTGATTTACAGATTTCGAAGAGTTGAAGATGGATCTACAAGTGAACTTTATCAAATTAGGTCGAAATATGCTATCATAGGGTCCTAGCGGATTTATGATAGAATAATATTTGCATTTATTCAAAAGATTTATTTTGGTACAGTGTTTGTGTTATAGATCTAAATCATTTTATTGCTAATCCGGTTAGATATCATTTTGATTTATTTAAATCCCTGCAATTTCTCAAATCCCAACATTTTTTTTAATTGATTTATTTCCTTATTTAAAATATTTTTATTCGGGTTTTATTTGGATTTCCAAAAGTGACACTTTCCATATTTTTCATCCTAGCTCTGTTTAGATCTAAGGATCTATAGCACTCTTTACTCTCTGTGGATCGATCCCACCACTATGCTGCTGCGCACAACCGTGCACTTGCGGAGTTTAGATGTTGGGTAAAACCTGATGCATAAAACATCACATCAAGTTTTTGGCGCTGTTGCCGGGGAGTAATTGTTGCCTTTGGATTTAAATTTTTAAACCTAGTCTAGGATATTTTATTTTCTGCATTTTTAATTTACGTCTCTGAGATCGACCGATCCCCATAAGATCGACCGATCCTACTTCTTGCACGATCGACCGATCCCTAAAGATCGACCGATCCTACTTTGTGCAAGATCGATCCCTCTTTGATCGGTTGATCCTTTTTCTCTCGAGATCGACTTATCCCTTTCAAGATCGATCGATCCCAGAGCCCTTTTTCTGGATCTTATCTTCAAACTTCTTTTGCTTCTCAGGTGTATGCAATTAAGGAGCAAGGCTTCTAAAGATCTACAAGACCTGAGCATAGAAGAGTTGACAAGGAAATCCACAAGAAAGATCAAGGAAGCATAGAAAAACAAAACCACAAGGAAAGCAAAAGATCAGGTTAGTATGGCTGATCCTAATAACCTTAGAAACATTCCCCCTGTTGTTGATGGTGAGAATGCAGATGCAGTCCGGCAGAGAGAGGGTCAGGATAATAGAGGACCTGTGAATGATGCTGGAGCTGCTGGGGTTGGCATGAATGATGTGTCGGGGCTGCAAGTCCCGCCACGCAGGGTTACCTTAGGCGAGCAAGATGCTCCGCACGCCTACTATAGGAACCGATCTGCTATTATTCCCCTCCTATCCAGAGGCAAGATTATGAGATTAAACCTCAAATAATCGCCCTGGTTAAACAGAATCAATTCCATGGGCTATCTAACGAGAACCCAATGGACCATATTGATATCTTTGAGGAGATCTGCAGTACCACCAAAGCCAACAGAGTCCCCCAAGACTACCTCCGTTGTAGACTATTTTACATTTCCCTCGCTGATAAGGCTCATAGATGGCTGAAATATTTGAGTCTCGGACCTATCACAAGCTGGAGTGAATGACGAGCTACTTTCATACAGCCGTTCTTCACCAAAGCTAGATCCGCAGCCCTGAAAAACAAGATAGCCACATTCCGCCAAGCTGGTGCCGAATCCTTCTATGAAGCTTGGGAATGCTATAAGGAATATCTAAGGGACTGTCCCCCTCGAAGCTACATCGAGTCGGAGAGGATGAACTTTTTCTACAATAGAGTTGAAATGAAGTATCAAATGGCTATGGACACAGCCAGTAGGGGAGACTACGCTGGAGGAAGCAATGGAGCTCATTGAAAACCTGGCAGCAAGCGACTCTAACAGATCTTCTGACTATGATAGGAGAGTCAACCCCACTCGGGTGAGTGATAAGATAATAGATGAGCTTAATGCTAAGGTGGACACTCTGATGAGAGCTCAAAATAGATCTGTTAATCTTTTGGAAAGTGATGAGTTCAATGATGAGGAGGATCAAACTAAGGAGATCAACTTCCTTGGTGGACAGGGAAACTACCAAAACCAGGGTAACCCAAATTTTAGGAACCATCCTAACCTGTCCTACCGCAGCACTAATGTTGAGAACCCAGGAGATCAGTTTATCCATCTTGGAGTACTCAAAACCAAGGGAACTTCCAAAACAATGCCGGTTATGGTAAAATGGGATTCAATTCTCAACCCGGAAACGCGGGTTCAATGGATATAATTGATTCTCTGTCCTGGCAAATCATGGAAGGACAGAAGAAGTTCACTGGGGATATCAACGCTAAGGTTGACAGAGTTTATGAGAATCTCAATGGAAAATTTGATGCCTTAGGAACTCACGTAAGGGTTTTAGAAAACCAAGTTGCTCAAACTTCTGAGAAAAATAGGGCCCCAACCAGAACTTTCCCAGGGAAACC
Source organism: Cardamine flexuosa (assembly GCA_963555745.1). Lineage (NCBI taxonomy): Eukaryota > Viridiplantae > Streptophyta > Magnoliopsida > Brassicales > Brassicaceae > Cardamine > Cardamine flexuosa. The sequence continues at coordinate 16,945,477 of OY743217.1, forward strand.
TGAAAACAACCCCAACGAATCTCTACACTTCGTTGAACTTAGAAGCGGAAAATGCGTTGTTCCAAAAAGCTATCCTGCTAGAGGAGATAGGACGATCATTTATCTGTCTGACGATGAAGAAGACGATTTCTTCAATGATGACATAGAAGATAGCTTTTACAACAGGGAGCTGATGATTTCTGAAGAACCTGAAACGTCGGAAAACAGAAGTGATCATTCCATGGATGATGAGATAGAAGAAGCAGAGAATTATTTCGCTAATCTCAGAGAGATGGAAATAGATCAAGAACGGTCGAAACCCAGTGAAACCAATAAATCCCATGTGTCGAGAGACCATGATCTCCCGACCAAACCCATTAAATCAATCACAGAATTCGCATCCTCTAAAAAGAAATTGCCACTAATCTCTAAATCTACCTACCATGAATTTGATAAGTGGAAATGTGAGAAGATAGCTAAAGAGATGAGAGTTAGACTACCCTTTCCGGAGGTCTACTCAATGATTCACTTAGTGGAAGATCAATTAAAGAAAATTTTCAGTGGGGAATCCACTATGGAGGACTCCGTCAAATTCCTAAGGGAAAATTGCAATGAGCAAATGCACAAAAAACTTCCAAAGAAACTAGGAGATCCCGGGAAATTCATTCTGTCATGCACCATTGGAGATACCTGTTTCAAAAACAGCTTGGTGGATTTGGGAGCAATTATTAAAGTATTACCACTCTCTATTTTACATAAGCTTAGACTGCTAACTATGCAGCAAGCCACCAAAAAAATAACCATGGCTGATGGAACAACTCGGAGACCACACATAATCCTAAACGATATCCTGATATTGGTTGGCTCATGCTACATACTCGCTGATTTCATGGTTTTAGACTTGGACGATAATGGTACTGACATTATCCTAGGACGTCCCTTCTTAGCTACAGCTAGAGTATCCATAAATGTACCAAAACAAAGGATAAAAATCTGCCTCGGAAAAACAGTTGTAAAACTTTACGTTGAGACCGTCGATATGCAACCTACCATCAATGGTCAAACATTCGTGATTAACGATCTTGATGCTATCGATGTTGTTCACTTGGTGAACAAGATCCCAGAATTTTCCACAAGTGAGAGAGTTCTAGAAATCAAAGAGCAAAACCCCCCTGAGATCGATGGATCTAAAGGTGGGATTGATCGATCCAGCAATAAGAGCCAATGCATTCTCAATAAGAAGATCGATCTGGATTCTGCCAGGATCGACCTGCAGGGTGAGATCGATCGATCCAACTTCCCCGATACTGATTTTAAAATTGGGGAAGATCGACCGATCCAGGTCGGGATCGATCGATCCCCATGAACGCAGCTATATAGACCTCCCGAGAACAAAACCCTAAAAGAGTTTAGAAATCAAGGAGAGGCAGAAAAAACAACTCCTAAGAAGATGGATCATGTCACAGAGAACAAGGTTGATGAGATAGTTGGTGAATGGGGAGCAAGGTTACCTTTTGAGGAAATCAAGTCTGTATTACCCTTGATGGCAGATTTCACTTTGGATATCCTTGCCGGTAGGATTACACTTCAAGGAGCAACTGACTACCTCCAGGAATACCTAAACAATAAGAGGTAGGATAAACTCCCCCCAAAAAGAGAAGATCCAGGTGACTTCCATATACCCGTCACAATTGGAAGGACTCTTTTAAAGAATTGCTTGATAGAAACTGGAGCTAGTATAAATGTCATATCACTCAAGAATGCAAGGTTATTGTGTCTAAAACACATGGTACCAACCAAGTCCCAAATAGAATTGGTTGATGGACCACTCCAAAACCCTGTAGAGATCATATCTAACATACCAATTCTTGTGGGTGTAAGCTATGTTCTGATTGACATCTTTGTGCTGGACATGAACTGCGATGAACAAGATCTAATCTTAGGACAGACATTCCTAGTAACCGTCCGCGCATCTATCAGCATTCCCAAAAGGAGAATAAAGCTGCGAGTTGGGGACAAGGTCATATGCTTTCCCATTGAGACTATCAAGAGATACCCAATTGCGCTTGGCCAAACTCCCACTATGAAGGATGAGGAGGATACCACTCCTCCAATGAAACCAGAACCCAATTGAAATAAAATTAAGTCAAGCTAGTGACTTTGTAAAAATAAGCGCTGGTTGGGAGGCAACCCAACATGTTCTTTTAAAATTTCTTTTTGCTTTTTTGCTTTTGAATTAATAAAACTATTTTATTTTATTTCCCTTCAGTTATTTCAATTTATTTATTTATTTTCCAAAATAAGATATGATGATTTTTTGTGTTGAGCTGACTGAAAACAGGTGCAAAACGCAGAAGATGCAAATTTCAAGAAGTTTCAGTACACTGGGATCGATCGATCCTACCCAGATCGATTGATCCCCGAGACGAGAAAATCTGAAAACCGGTTCATGTACAGACCAATGCTCCCTTTTGGTCGTAAAATTCCTTCCGCGGTTTATGGTTTGATTTCTTGTTCACAATTCATTATCTCAAGTGTTGTTTCGCAGCACCAATTTTCTTTGATTTTATATCACTGCAGGACGTAGTGATTTAAGTCTGGGGGAAGGGGTGACTGCTTTCATATGTTATCAACATTGTGATTTCTTTTGTTTACTTGTCCCAAAAAAATTTCAAAATGTTTTCAAAAATAAAACATTTTCATTTTTCTTGAGTTATTTTATTGAGTCAAAATATGGGATTTTACAATTTTCTTGGTTTCCATTTTATGTTGACATTTATTGGACTTAGTTCAGGAAGATTGGAAACACCATCAATGGATCAACTTTACCCGAAGCGACCTATCCTTTGGAAATCTGAATGATCCATCGTTGGCTCTATCTACTTGGACTAATCTTCTCACTTAGGGGCTCGATATCGCAAAAGGAATCATATATATCTGGAGTTCACCCCATTCTTATTGGAGCTTCAGATGGCCAAGCTCATTTTTAGTTTGGTTCCACACCCTTACACCCTTTTTCATTCAGACCCCAGTTCTCTTTTGTAACATTAGAAGCATGTGCAATCAAGTGCAAAAATTACGGAGTATCAGTACTTTCCGAGTAAGCTTTCTAGTATCAGTACTTCATCTATATTAGTTTGAATTGACTATTGGTGCAGTTTTTAGTAAGATTGATGTACATGGTTAGAACTGGTTCCAACTTCCCCTTCTCAGAAAAAATACTCTGGGATCGACCGATCCTACCTTGATCGATCGATCCCGTCTCATCCCGAGACTCTCTTTTAAAATAAAAAAAATAAAAGAACAAAAAAAACGAAAAGAAAGAGAAGGGAAAGAAGTCTGAAGGAACCAAAATAAAACCTTTTATTTATTTAGCTAGTTATTTGCTTCTATTATCTATTTTATTTTAGCACCAATAGCAACTCTATTATGATCATTATATAGAAGCTTACTTGGGATCCAAGGTTCACAAGGTTGTGCACCATCTTTGGTTCCCGTCTCACTGTGATTTTAAGCATTGGCTTGCACCGGAGTTCATCTATCATGTCTGACCATCACCCTTAAAATGGCCCTCCGTTACTAGCCCTTAGCGATTTTGACTCCCTTTGTGAGACTGCACACAACACTTAATGAATGTTAAAGGGTCAACAATGGAGATTTCAGAAGTTCCCTTGGATCTCAGATGCTAGAGTACGGTAATGTTTGATATGCTTATGGTACAGTACATGTTGTACTGCTAAAGTCCGATTAACGTTTCACAAGGTTTCTTCTTGGTTTACATGATCAACATGATGAATTTCTAAAGCTAAGCGTAAGTTCCCGTTTTTCAAACTTCCACTTTTGTACTGTGTTTCATTGTCTTGTTTCTTACTTGAGGACAAGCAAGGATTCAAGTATGGGGGTGTGATAAGTGTCTATTTTGACCTGCTTTTATTATTCTTTTAATTGTCTTATTGAGTCTAGAAGTTAGGTTTTGTATTATTTTGGTCGGTTTTAGTGTCTTTTCAGGTTTTCACTTCCTTGGAGCTAAAATGTGCAAAATAGAGCAACTTTGGATGTTTTTACACATCACTGGATTTTGGAGACATCCTGGATCGATCGATCCTGAAGAAGATTGACCAAGCATGATGAGGATCGACCAATCCCAAAGCAGATTGGTCAGGCAAAAGAATCTATGAGGTGGCACGGATCAGAGGAAGAAGATCGATCAGAGGAACAATCACTGTGATTTTGATCCCAGTCACGAATATTCTCCAAATCACACATTAACTCCGAGTTTTGACGTAGAAGACACTCTATAAATAAGGCTCATTTCCTGAGCGGCCAGAGAGAGAAGACATGAATTTTACTGTTACTCTGCCATTTTTATTTCTCATTTCAGATCTGTAATTTTTACATTGTTTTTTCTCAGATCTATAAAGTTTTCATTGTATTTTCAAGATCTACAATCTGTTTTCATCTCTTTTTTGTTGTTTTCAACCATACAACATAATGATCTATCAACCAATTACCATGGTTAAGTATATCTATATGTTGGGAGATGGGATTTATTCAATGGGATTTAATATTTAATTAGGTTATTGTTATAGATTAGAATTATGGTTAATAGATCTCTACTTCTATGAATCTAATGTTTTTGTTAGGTTGATGAATCTATCAAATGATTCATATGGTTTTATAGTACAGCTAACGTTGGTTATTCTACCCGGATTCTACAGTTTGTAGGCTTGATTTCCAGATTCCAAGAGTTGAAGCTGGTTCTGCAAGTGAACTCTATCAAACTAGGTTGAAATATGTTATCATAGGGTCCTAGCGGATTTATGATAGAATAATATTTGCTTTTATTAAAAAAATTTATTTTGGTATAGTGTTTGTATTCTAGATATAGATCATTTAATTGCTAATCCGGTTAGATATCTTTTTTATTTATTTAAATCCCTGCGATTTCCCAAATCCCAACATTTGCTTTTAATTGATTTTTTTCCTTATTTAAAAGATTTTTATTTGGGTTTTATTCGGATTTCCAAAAGTGACATTTTCCATATTTTTGATCCTAGCTCTGTTTAGATCTTAGGATCTATAACGCTCTTTACTCTCTGTGGATCGATCCCACAATTATACTGCCTCGCACAACCGTGCATTTGCAGAGTTTAGATTTTAGGTAAAACCTGATATATATAACATCACATCAGGGGTTCAAAGAAAACTTCTCTAGATGTCACAGATGAGATCTCGTCTCCCCAATAGCAAGTACAAAGAGTAAGAAAAGAGAAACAATGAAGAACAATATAAGAAACTTCAAGGAGATGGTCTTCTAGGTTGAGGCGACAAAGGAGGATGAAGCGGCGTCTTGAGAGGCAGAATTAGGTCGTGGATCTCCTTTTCTAGCTTCTAGAGACGTTCCTTGTGAGTGACTGTGCTCGCTTAGGGTTTCCAAAACCCTAAGAAGTGTTTATATAGGGTCTCCCACGAAATTAGGTCAAGAGGCATCAAACCTGCGTCATTTTTATAAGTGTGGAGGCAATGGGCCGAGCCTGGTCATGGGCTAAGGTCCTTAGGTCGGACTAAGTCGGCACCAGTCACTAGGGGTAGTGACCGAGGTCTTCAAGAGGGCTAACCTCGGTCATGGGGCTTGTCACCGAGGTGGACATGTCTTCACTCTTTGGGGTGCATCTTCCAAACGGCTGAATGGATTGCTTTGATTCTTATCTGAGATGAATATGGATATAAAGAACTCAAAAATTCGCCCATGGGAAGGTCTTCAAATGTTGTCCAACTTCTGATGCTTTGAAACTGCCTTGAAACGTGTTTTTCTTGCCTTTGAGTCCCTTTTGCTCCAAAACTCCCAAATGTCTTTGGGATGTGTAAATGGTGGAATGTGGCCATAAAGCTTCCATCATCTCTTATTTCTTCATGATTTCCCTGCCAAAAACATATAAAATATAGGCGAAAATACGATGATACCATTGGTTGAAGATGAAAATAGGAGGTATATACGCTGACCAATGCCAAAAAATGAAACAGCTTTCTCGGATGAGGAAGCCATATCACAAAGTACAAGATTGAGACTATGGCATCCACATGGAGTGTAAAACGCCCGTGGGTTTATATTAAGAAGTCTTTTCTGAACTCCTTTATGTTTTCCTTTCATATTGGCTCCATTGTCGAAACCTTGTCCTCTTACATCATCAATATTCAAATTCAGATCAGCCAATACTTCTTGAAGAGTATTGAAAATCCCTTCTCTTCTCTTGTCTTTGATTTCCAAAAAAGTAAAAAAAAAATCCTCAATCTTTGGCGAAATAGCCGAAACATCCACACATCAAATTAGAAGAGTCATCTGTTCTTTACGACTAACATCAAGAGTGGAATCTAAAATGACTGAAAAATATTTCGCATCTTGAATCTTCTTTAAGATAATCATCTTAATCTCATCAGCAAGCAATTCAATCAACTCATTCTGAATCTTATGGCTAAGATAATGGTAATGAGTTTCACCTTCATTAATCCGTCAAATGTGTTCCTTCATTACTTCATCAAAGCCTCTAATCATCTTGATAAAAGCCAGAAAATTCCCACTGTTCGGATCACTAGTCTTCTCATTTTCACCACAGAATGCTACATTTATTTCCGCTAGTGTCTTAACCACTGCAATTATTCTCAGCATCACATCTCTCCAATGCTTTCTCTCCGTGTTAATTACCTCCTGCAAATGCTTATCAATAGTTTCATTTTTTTTTTCAATCGCATTTCTAACTCTGTCCAACAAGTCATGCTAATAATATGATGATGACTATTTTCATGAGTTTTCATCATTTGCCAGGCATTTCTCCAGTCATTATATTCAGTTGTTGCCCAAAGAGGAGAATTTGCTTCTTGTGTGAATAATTTACAGCAAAAACAAAAACTCTTGTTTTCAGCTTTTGAGTATACTAACCATCTTATGTCTTGCTTCTCTCCATTATTCATTTTTCTTGTATAAGAGGAATGAGTGAAACATCTATTAACTTCATCTCTTTCGAAGATATAACCTCTAGCTGGTCTTGTGGGTGGACCTTTCTCAACAAGAAAACCTCTTAATCTCTTATCAATTTTTTCCCAATTTCCAGGATCATCCATATCCACATTCTCATAAAGATCTTCAGTGTCATCAACTTTCTTATGTTCTTCCACATTTTCTTTCTCAAATTGTTTTCTCTTTCCATTCATACCATCTGCAGCCTCTCCAACAAGTTCTTCTACACTCTTCTCACATGCATGTTCTTCATTAGTAACATGTTCTTCATCTTCCTTGTTTATCTCAGGATTATCAGCTCTAGCGTTCTCATCACTAGTTTGAGATTTTTTAGTTCTCGTCACATACTTCAACATATCATTTGTTTGAGAATTCACCACTTCATATTGCCTTTTCCTTCTCTTCCTGTTATCATTACCACATGGCTGGTGTCGAATTTGATTTTCCAGTAACATTTTCTACAATTAATAAACAAATAGACTAGTGATTTAGTGAATTACAATAACTTAAATTTAACTTTGTGTAAATAACAGAGCAACCAACAACGTTAGATTAGACATAAAATAGTAACTCAGGTTGTCTTCTATTTGAAATCAAGCTACAAGCTATTAGGTTGAACAAGGCAAAACTAAGCTTGTAAACTAAGCTACATAGAATAAAAAGATAGACGTTAGGCATTAACAAGGCAAAGATTAATATTTTTCACTTTGAAATCAAATTAAGCTTGTATGAGTTGTGTACAAATCTGAGAACTCTTGTTAAATTTTGGTTTAAATGTTCAGCAGTTCATGAATTTTATAAAATAAAAATCAGAAAACTTGAGAAAAACAGAGTAGGAGAAGAAAGAAAAAAGACATACTCAAAAATCAAATTGACAAGTGTTCTTCTTAGTCAATCACTTAAATTGTTGAAGAATCTCAAACAAGGGACAGGTTTTGACGAAGGACGATGTCACGATGATTAAGAATTGAAGATTTGGGTCTGCTTGTGATTGTGAAGAAGCAAAAACGTCGAATGTTGTTTTTGTGTATGTTAATTGGTAATTAAAGTAAATCTAATTAAAATCATATAACAAAGGGAGTTTAATTAAATCAGAATAATCTAAACTTAAAAAAATGGAAAAATAAATCGTTAATAATAAAATATATTTAGTAGGGTTTAACCACTACACCAAAGGGACATATCTAAACATGATGCCCCTAGACGTTTTATAATATGTGGCGCCTAAATTCCTAGTTTTAGGAGCTTTACCCCAGGGCCGGCCTTGCCTGGGGCTAAAGTAACTCAAGTGAGAGAGCCGTGTTATGGGTGATATAGAGCCGTGTTACGAGTGACATAGAGAAACATGCACGAAATCTGGGGCTCAACCACATAAAGCTCTCTTCTGATTCGCAATTGCTCATCAAAGCACTAAATTTGAGAAATCTTTCAAAAGAAATCTATGAGATTCTACACGATATCCTCTTTATATCTTCTACTTTTGTATCAATTTTGTAGCTAGAAAACTCAATCGAGCAGCTGATGCTCTGACTAAAGATGCCCTTCGACACTTTGTACCGGATCCGGTTTAATTGAAATGAAATCTTCCTTTCGCACAAATAAAAATTATTCTCTATATCCTATTTTAATAGATGTTTTAGTTAAAAACACACATATTAAGACAATTATTTTTCTTTACAAAAGTAATACTTAATAATTTATTTTAAATTCATTTAATGAATAAAAATTTAAACTTTATGCAAATCATCTAATAAAAATGGAACAAATCAAAAATCTTAAACATCTATTAAAATGAAATAGAGAAAATACAAGTTTAAGCGGCAGAATGAATACTTTCAAAAATTATTTTTACAAAATACAAAAAAAATAGCAAAATTGTTGTCCTTGTTGTTTTAAACAATATTTGCTGTATTTTCTTTTTGTTGGATAAACTGTTAATTTATATTATTATTTCTTTGTTACAACGGTTACAGAGATAACACATAAGACGGAAATACCAAAAACTACAAAAAACCGAGTAAACGACGACGAAGCAACAACAAGATGCAAAGAAACAAAATTAAACGGAGAATGTTTTGTTTGTTACTTGCGTTCTAACTGCATTTGTTCATTTCGTCTCTTCGAACACTTTGAAACTGAAAATTTCTCAAAATGATTAATCATAGAGATATAAGGTTTTTCAATAATTGCTCAAAACTGAAGTGAAGCACATACTGAAATGGGTTTTTGGTTACGTGATAAATACTGGTACTAAGTAGTAATTTATATTCTTTTGTTAAAAAGTGAGTAGTAACTTGTAAACTTTCGAAATGGTATGCTCAATTGGCAATTTTAAAAGTACAATTCTTACTTAGAGAAAGAAAAACAATGATTAATATTCAATTGATAAGACTGGATGTATCAGGTTGAGATTGTCTCCCCCATTACAATACACGACTGACATTTCAAAGTCAGTAGCTAATAAATATGCTTAATATACCACTAATAAGAAAACTATACGAATAAACAAATACTTCAAAGTCAGAAGCTTTTAAAGACAAGGACCCGATTTAATTCTGCCTAGAGACAAGAGAACGTGGTTAAATTTTTATTATTCCAAATACGAATCTACAAAAGGATAGTAGAACAAAGAATTAAAAAAAAAAAACTAACTGCATCGACTTATTTTGTTTATGTATAATTTAAGCAGCCATTTCTTCATCAGTGGAAGCACTACTCTCGAGCTTTTTGATGACTAATTTGTTGTGGTCTGTAGCAACATCGACAAAAACAGTGTCTTCTTCCGCAAAATTTCCTTTCAAAAGTTCAACGGCAATCTCATTCTCTACCATCTGCTGAATCACTCTCTTCACTGGTCTTGCTCCATAGTTAGGGTCAAAGCCAAGCTGAGCAAGTAAATCCACTGCCTCTTTCGTGTACTGAAGATTGATTTTCTTCTGCTCCAACCTATTCTTCACTCGTCTCATCTGCAAGTTACCAATGTTATATAATATATGTCACAAATGTATACCAAGATAATGTTGAAACCGAATGGCTTAGTTACCTGCAACTCTACAATTTTAGAGATTTCTGTCGAATCCAGCGGCTGGAAAACTATGTATTCGTCGATTCTGTTCATGAACTCTGGCCTGAAAGTTTGTCTAGCTAACTCCACGACTTGTCGCTTCATTAACTCATAAACAGCTTCTTTGCTATCTTCATTGTTGCGGAGGGTCTCGAGTATGTGGTGAGATCCTATATTAGACGTCATTATAACAACACAGTTTGTGAAACTTACTGTTCTTCCTTGCGAATCAGTTATTCTTCCATCGTCTAGTAGTTGTAGCAAGATGTTGAAGACATCAGGGTGAGCTTTCTCAATCTCATCAAACAGAACAACTGAATAGGGTCTCCTGCGAACAATTTCAGTTAACTGTCCACCTTCTTCATAACCAACATAGCCAGGAGGTGCACCAACGAGCCGCGAGACTGAGAATTTTTCCATATACTCACTCATATCGATCCTCACTATAGCGTTTTCAGTGTTGAAAAGGTAGCCGGCTAGGGACTTGGCAAGCTCGGTTTTACCAACACCTGTTGGACCCATGAACATGAAGCTTGCTATTGGGCGGTTAGGATCAGATAGACCAGCTCTTGAGCGTCGGATAGCGTCTGCTACTGATTTTACAGCCATGTCTTGACCAACAACTCTCTTGTGGAGCACTTGTTCCAATAAGACCAGCTTTTCTCTCTCTGATTGCTGAAGATTAGATAGTGGAATTCCGGTCCACTTGCTTACTATCTCGGCTATGTCGAAATCTGTCACCTCTTCTCGAAGTAGTGACTGTCCAGATTGTCGGAAATTCGTGAGATTACTCTCAGCTTCTTCTAGCTGGCGTTGGAGGGTCATCAGTGTTCCATACTTGAGCTCAGCAGCTCGGTTTAGATCATATTCACGTTCAGCGGATTCAATTTCCAGGTTAACTCGATCAATCTGTAGAACATAGAACATGATAAAGAGGGTATTAAGGTCGATATATGCCAAGAGGATAAGCAACCACCACAAGTATACAAAACAAGAAACTGGGAGTGTCTTGTGTGATATCATTTTTGTAAGACGGTAATCCAAAAAGGCATACATATGTTCTTAGATATTCAGAGTGAAGTAAACCTAAAAGGCCACAGTGAGGAAGAAAGATTTTATTTACCTCTTCTTTAAATGAACGTATTTTAGTCATGAGCGACTTTTCTTTTTCCCATTGGTCACTGAGTTCTTTCTGTTTTTGTTTGAGCGCAGACAGATCATTGTCAATCTTCTGTAGCCGTTCTTTAGAAGCTTTATCAGTATCATTTTTAAAAGAAAGCTTTTCCATCTCCAATTTGATCACAGCTCTGTCTATTTCATCTAGTTCAGTTGGTTTAGAAGTGATCTCCATCTTCAGCTTTGCAGCAGCTTCATCAACAAGATCGATAGCTGAAACAAGGAACATTTTCATCTTAAGAAAACAAAGCTATACAAACAAAAACTTTCCCAAGAAAAACTGTTAAAGAAACAGGAAAAGTGAATGTCCATCATACCTTTGTCAGGTAGAAAGCGTTCAGTGATGTAGCGATCTGCCAGAACTGCTGCTGAAACAAGAGAACTGTCTGAAATCGTTACGCCATGGTGTAACTCGTATCGCTCTCTTAACCCACGAAGAATGGAGATCGTATCTTCAACAGATGGCTGACCACAGAACACTTGTTGAAACCTACGCTCTAGAGCTGGATCTTTCTCTATGTATTTGCGGTATTCGGTCAGTGTAGTTGCACCTATGCATCTCAATTCACCTCGTCCAAGCATTGGTTTCAGGAGGTTGCTCGCATCCAATGCTCCACCCATAGCTCCTACACAAGCATAATAATATAAGCCAATTCATCAGTTCCATAGTAGACAAGACAAATTTAATATATCCATATCCAGTTTCACGCTTGGCAACACAATGTTCTTCTCATGAAAAGTAAAGAATTAAGATATTCCGTGTAACAAATTAAAAGGTTACCTGCACCAACAACAGTGTGGATCTCATCAATGAACAAAATTGTTTGCCCATTGGAAGCAGTTACTTCTTTCAGTACTGCTTTCAACCTTTCCTCAAAATCTCCTCGATATTTAGCACCAGCAAGCAGCGATCCCATGTCGAGAGATATTAACTACATGATAAAGCAACCAAGCCAAACATGTTAAAATCTTCCAGTTAACAGACGAAGGCATAAAGAAAACATTTTAAGTTTCTGGAAAGAACCTTCCGATTCATGAGAGGTTCAGGGACATCCCCTCGCACAATTCTTTGGGCCAACCTGGAAAGTTTAAAGAATCCCAGTAAATTCCCATGTCACCAAGAGTATAATATCTCAGTAAATTTGCCTGAGGAGAGTAACAAGCGATGTCTTACCCCTCTGCAATTGCAGTTTTCCCTACACCAGGTTCACCAATGATAACAGGATTGTTTTTTGTTCTCCTGCACAATATCTGAATGCAACGCCGAATTTCATCATCCCTTCCAATGACAGGATCAAGCTTTCCTCGTCTAGCCATCTCAGTTAAATCATTTCCATACTTTTCAAGTGCTTCATATTTACTTTCAGGATCTACATGTGTTAGCATAACATAATCATCAGGCAAAGGTCATTAAAAACAAACGAAAAAGGACCTTACATCACTTCTAACACAATGCAAGCAAGAAAAATACTTACTTTGATCAGTTACACGCTGACTACCACGAACATCTTTAATAACATCCTTGAGAGCATTCTTATCAAGTTTCAATGTCTTGAAAAACTCTTGACCAAACCTTACATCAGAATAAAACGCTAACAAAAGATGCTCTACCGATACATAACTATCTAACATCTCTTTCTTATACATCTTTGCGTTTTCTAATATAACACTAAGTGATGACCCTAATATCTGACCACTCGTATCACCTGACACCTGCCAAAAATCACAAGAACAAAATCAAAGTTAGATTCTAAGAAACCTTATAGTGAGAAAGAAGAAAACAAAAATTAAAGTTAGAAGAAGACCTTTGGTTGTTTAGATATGAAAAAGTCTGTAGCTTGAAGAAGAGCTGAATTATCGATTCCAGCTTTTGCAAATATTTTTCTAGCCATACCATCTTTTTGCTGTAGAAGAGCTTTCATCAAATGTTCAGATTCCACAATTTGTTGACTCGAAACTCGAGCTGCTTCGAACGCATTGAGTAGTCCTTCCCATGCCATCTCCGTAAACTCATTTTGATTTGGCTAAAACAAAAACACAAATTAGCTGAAATTATAGTGACGATTCTAAGACAAAATCGATTCCGATGTAATGGACTACGAACCTGATATCCGGTGGTAGAGAATCGGCGTGGAGAAAGGAATTGGAGAGAGAGAGGGGTGAGGTGGTGGCGGCCATGAGGAGTGACGGAAGAGAAGGTGTTTCCGGGAATTCCGATGAAGGAATTAGGCCGGAAAAGAGAGGAATTATAGTGAGAAGAGGCAGAGGAGAGAGCGCGAGAACGGAGGAGAAGAGAAGGTTTGGAATAAGCGTTTTGCGCCTTGATGATGGCTGAGGAAACAGACTTGGATAATCTCCTTGACGCCATGTGAGAGTACTGAATTGAACACTTTTGGTTTTAGTATTTTTGAGAGAGGAGAAGGAAGAAGACGTAGTTTTTTTTACTATTTTACTTGGAGAAGAGGGAAAACGAAAGAAGTGTGTAGAAGAAATTTTGGTTTCATCGCGAAGCTTCGGATTCGAAGAGTTTTTAGAAGTTTTCAGAATTTAGCACACAGCTGGTTTTCTCAGGCTACCCAAACTAATCGTCGGTCCGGTTAACTTGGTATAATTTGAATCTTTCGATTTTCTTTTGCTTTTTTGTTTTTTTGTTTTTTTTGGTGCTGGAGGTTTAATTTGAGATATTGAACATTGTTGAATGAGTTGGTTTTTGAAAACTTTTTCGGGTAAATTGTTTTGAAAACAATCATCCAAATTTATAGTTTTACCAAATATAAAAAATTATAAATATTTAATTTTAAAAAAGTTTTAAAAGTGATGGATCCAGGCCGAGCATTATCAATGGGTAACTCCGTCCATTAATGATTAACCCACATGATTTTGGCCCATCTAGGATAAAATTCCCTAGATAGTTTTAGAATAGATAGACCCTATAAATAATGCATTGATTAAATTTTATTGAGGCAATTATTACTCTAGAAAAGCTAGGACATAGCTATTATTCCTTTGTTTCCTATTTTTGTTTCTACTTCAATAACATTTAATCGGTCTTGGTACAACCTTACAAACCGAACTCTCAAACCGTCCTCATTAATACTTGTGTTGTATCCGTTTACAATATTTGGCGCCGTCTGTGGAGATTTCTTACGAAAAAGCCTTACTCAAAACAATGTCCGGACTGATGACCAGATTAGCCGCTTCTTGATCTTCTGATGCTGTCGACCCAGCACCCGTCATTGGTCGACCTCGAATACTCAGAGATCCAACGAGCAGAGAAGTCGACCCAGCACCCGTCATTGCCCGACCTCGCGTACTCGAAGGCCCAACGGTTAGGGAAGTTGGCAAATCTTTGTTAAGACAAGTGAATCCGCCCGCGCCAATCGACTTGGATGCTCAAAACAAAGTCGCTCCCTTTCACCATATAGAGGGAAACAATCCCAAACAGCAGACTAACATAGAACATGAACACGAAACACTCGGTGTGGCAAGTACCGGGACAACGATCGCAAGACCGGACGTTCGGCCGCGGCATACCCACGAAGAGGAGAATATCAGCGGACCAACGCTGACCCATACCAACACTTTATTTCACGCGCTCGTAGCGCGGATGGCAGATTTCACGAACGTTACGACCAGACACCTAAACTAGATTGCCGCCTGCCTACCTCAGCCCGCACCACGCGCGCTGTCAGTAGACCGCGAACGTTACAACAGAGGTGAGGAAACATGCCCTTCGACCTCGCCACGCCAAACGAACGACTTTGAGACTCTGAAGCTCCAATTGCTCGAGATGACCTCGAAGTTGCACCAGGCAACCAGCGCAGCCCCTGAAATCAACCGCGTACTACTGGAGGTGCAGAACATGCCCTTTACTTGGTAGATCAGGAATATGAGGGTCCAACCGCAAGAAAAGGTACGATTCCCAACGTACGATGGTACGACCGACCCCCAGCAGTTCGTCGCCGCCTTTACAATCGCAATGGGCCGCGCACAGATACCACCCGGCAATAAGAACGCGTCTTTCTATCAGTACTTTGTCGAAAACTTGCAAGGATCTTCCCTCAATTGGTACTCGCGCTTAAAGAATAATTTCATAAGCAGCTACGAACAATTGGTCACGACGTTCCTGAAAAATTACTTATATTTTATAGAGAAAAGCTCCTCCAGTGCTGAACTCTGGACGCTTCAACAAAAGAAAGACTAACCGCTTAAATCCTTCATCGATAAATTTAAGGCCATCGCACCGAAAGTAAGTGACACGGACGAGACCATGATCATGGCTCTTGAGAAAGGATTGTGGTACTGGTCTGAATTCTGGAAAAAAATCAAAGTCCACAGACCAGCAACATTGGAGGATACTTTGCATCGAGCAACCCTCTACATAGAGATTGAAGAGATCCATACCACCAAGTCGAGAAGAGATCCCACCCCAAGATCGGGGCCCCAGAAGGAAAAGACAAAGGACCCCGATCACCAAGAAGAGCGTCGCGAACCTCGCAGCCACTCGCACAGAGGTAACCAAAATGATAGAAACTACCGGGGAAGACAAGATTTGGTAAACACGGTCAGTGGCCGGCCCAGCCAACCGCATGCCCCGCCCAAACAATGGAACAACAGCTGGAGCAGGGAAGAGAAGAACTCTTTTTCACATACCACGGCGTGCATGGGCATTCGATTAGGCAGTGCCGCACGTTGCAAGATAAGTTGTTCAAGCATTATCAAATGGCGGCAGAAATTAAGCCCGCTGACCAAACAATGGACGCCCCCAAGATCGAGGAAATCAGACACCTGCACTTCACCACCGAACTCTCAGAAGCATCCGCGAGCCGAGCAGAACAACCAAAGGCCCTCTGGTAACTCGAAGATCAAAACCATGACAATGATCATGGACGGCCTCCTAGACAGAAACGACTCAGTTAGAGCGATCAAGACTAACCAGCGCCGGACGACAACCACAATCAAGTGGGACGCACGGGAAGCCAGGGATCTTCCTAGCAAATTCCAAAGACTGACCTTCGATGAAACACACGCAGCCGGCCTCGTCACCCCGTACAACGACCCCTTACTACTCCAGATCCAGATAGCCGACTGTCTGGTCTCCAGAGCACTGGTCGACACCGGTAGCTCGCTTGATGTTATTTTCAAAGAAACGTTAGACCAGATGGAGCTCAAAAACTTCAAGATCAAACCCTAAGTCCAACCATTAACCGGATTCAATTATGACACCACATTAACGTACGACACGATCAAGCTCCCAGTCTACGCCGGTCCCCTGATAAGAATGGTAAATTTCTGATCGTCGACAAGCCGGTCATATACAACGTCATCCTGGGGACCCCTTGGATCCATCAAATGAGGGCGGTCTCATCCACGTACCACCAATGCATCAAGTTCCCAATGGAATTCAGAACACACACGCTCTACGGAAGTTAGCACATGACGAGATCTTGCTTCCTCATCGAGCTTCATCTGAGGAAGAAAAACAAGGAACCGCGGAGCTGTCTACTGATCAAGCCAAGGATAAGAAACGACCCGTCCACAGTCGTACCGATACCCAAGGATGTCATTGAACTCCTGAACATCGATTCCACCAACCCAACAAGATGTGTCAAGATAGGCACCAGACTCAGACTGGACTTCCGCGACGTGTTAGAAGCTTTCCTCGGAAAGAATGTTCACACCTTCACATGAAAGCCGAGCGACATGACCGGGATTGATATCGCCGTCACCAGCCACGAGCTTAACGTGGATCCCACATATAAACCGATATGACAGGAGAGCAGGAAATTGGGACCAGATCGGGCAAGAGCCATCCAAGATGAGGTGGAACGACTGAAGGCGGCAGTGGCCATTACCGAAGTAAAATATCCGAAATGGTTGGCGAACCCGGTCGTGGTCAAGAAGAAGAACGGGAGTTGGAGGATTTGTGTAGATTTAACCAATCTTAATAAGGCATGCCCTAAAGACAACTACCCGCTCCCGAACATTGACCAAGTGGTCGAAGCTATAACATGGAATGAGCTACTCTCTTTCATGGATGCATTCTCAGGCTATAACCAGATCGCTATACACCAAGACGACCACGAAAAAACAGCTTTTATCATGGAAAGAGGGACGTACTGCTACAAGGTTATGCATTTTGGATTAAAGAACAATGGAGTGACCTACCAGCGAGTGGTCAACCACATGTTCACCGACCAGATCGGAAAATGATAAAGGTCTACGTAGACGATATGCTCGTGAAATCGCCAAATGCAGAAGATCACATATCCTACCTCGACATGTGATTCCATACACTGAACCTATACGGCATGAAGCTCAACTCGAACAAATGCACGTTCGACGTCTCGTCCGGAGAGTTCCTCGGGTACATTGTGACACAACAAGGGATAGAAGCGAACCCAAAATAGATATCTGTCGTCCTCGACCTCTCCTCCCCGAAGGATAAGAAGGAAATCTAAAGATTAACAGGAAGGATAGCCGCACTAAACAGGTTTATTGCACGGTCAAGAGACATATGCCTATCCTTCTACCACCTACTCCGGACCGGTAAAAATACGAAGTTCAAATGGGATGACACGTACGATAATGCGTTCTACATCAACAAGTCTTTCGATGGTGCCTAACCACGGTACCCGGTCTTGGAAAAGCTAGCTTTTGCGGTGGTGATCTCCCCACAAAAACTTCGACCGTATTTTCAGTCCCACCTGATCATCGTTAGTTCCAGCCAACCACTGAGGACAATACTCGATAGTCCTATGCAATCGGGCCACATGGCAAAATGGGCAGTGGAGCTCAGCGAGTTCGATATCGAGTACCTAAATCATACCAATATAAAGGCACACCTGTTTGCAGACTTCATCAACGAGCTCCCCCCAAACACGACATCCGAGCATGACACATCTGGACAATCGTGGACTTTCTTTGTGGACGGATCGTCATCCCAACATGGGTCGGGTGTCGGAATACAACTCATATCACCCACCAACGAAGTTTTAGAGCAATCTTTCCAGCTAGGCTTCAGCGCCATGAACAACGAGGCCGAATACGAAGCACTGCTCGCCGGTCTACGACTAGCATCTCACCTCGGGGCCAAAGGACTCCATGCTTTCTGCGACTCCCAGCTCATCGCTAATCAGTTCAATGGGGATTATGAAACCAAGAACGCTCGTGAAAAAACCCGCTTCCCAATCTGAGCCATTATCTCTGACCAAAATCTCGAAAGGAGAAAACACATCGGCATATGCATTGGCTTGGCTCGCATCAACATCAGCCCCGACGCAACAACGGATGATACCAGTAGGGACGATCGATCACCCAAGCTACAATCTGTCCAAAGGTATTTTCACAATTACCGACCTGTCCGACCCCAAACCTAATAATGACACCGACCCACCATCGACCAACGTCTTAGACTAGAGGGACAAAATCTGAATGTATCTAGCAGATGGCGCAGTCCCACGAGACTGATGGACGGTACGCCAACTAAAACGAAGAAGCACGTATTACGTTCTCTGTGATGGATCGTTATATAGATGGAGCATGGACGGTAGCCTACTCACCTGTGTCGGAAAAGACGAAGCTGATATCATCATGATCAAGACTCACGAAGGGGCTGGTGGAAACAACTCGAGCTAAAAATCTTTGGCGATTAAGGCACGGGCCTACGATGACAGGAGACTGCAAGATCTATACGGCACGATGTGAGGTGTGTCAACGGCACGGTCCTATGATTCATGTTCCCTCCGAAAATATATCTTTGGGGCCGGCACCATACCCGTTCATGCGCTGGGCGATGGATCTTGTTGGACCCCTTCCAACATTGACAAAAAAGCAATTTGTCCTTATAATGATGGACTACTTCACCAAGTGTGTAGAAACTGAGTCATTCGCACAAGTCAAAAGCAAGGACGTTCAGAAATTTATCTGAAAGGTCATCATATGCCGACATAGTCTACCTCATGAGATCGTCACCAACAACGGTTCTCAGTTCATCTCTGCAACCTTCGAGAATTTCTGCGCCAAGTGGAAAATCCACCTATACAAATCCACCCGAGGTACCCCCAGGGTAACGGGCATGCAAGAAGCCGCTAGAAGAAGAGAAGGTCTATGGGCCGACAAGCTGGACGGCATACGATGGTCTCACAGAATAACGCCTCGCAAGTCTACCAACCATACACCTTTCTCGTTGTCGCATGGAATAGAAGCAATAGAGCCAGCAGAAGTCAGATTTCACACCATTAGAAGAACGATGCTACCAGAAAACGACGGGATGAACAACTCCATGATAATCGATCACGTAGACCACCTCGAGGAAGACCGAAACCAGGCGCCCCTTAGAATCCAAAACTGATAATAACAAACAGCAAGCTATTACAATAAGCGGACGCGCAACTGTTTCCTTCAAGAAGGCGACCTCGTCCTAAGAAAGGTGTTCGAAACACCTCTGAACTGAATGCAGGCAAGCTGGGAGCAAAAAGGGAAGAACCATATCAAATCTCGAAGTGTGTCTGACCTGGCGTATTTGAACTTATCACCATGGCTGGCGAACCAATCCCATGGTCATGAAACTTTGGCAACCTCAAGAAATTCCACTACTAGGCTATTCTAACATCCGTCACATCGTTTACCGACTCAGATTCATTGCCACTATGTGAACTACGTTCGGCTTGATCCCGACCTCGGGTGCCCATCCTGACCCGCTGCTGGATCGTAGGGATACTTATCCCTCGGATAACCGGTATAGGGCCATCCGTCTATTCGAGGGGGAAAATTAGAACAAAAATACCGATCAAAATGAGCAGGCTCGGGATGATCAGCCAAAATGTCCCTGTACCGCGACCACAGCAACATACCACGTCAGGTCGGGGTTTGGCCTCAAATAACGAACCAACCTTGAAGGTACCAGTAGGCTTACCGGTTTCTGGCATATTCGCCCCCGACGAGGAGCCGACCTCATATGTAGTCACAACTCCATCCGACCCGATCCTGGAAGAAAACGGTCCTGCTGGGGCATGACCAAAAGCCCCACCGGTCGCTCCGTCCACATCACGGTCGGACGACAGAGTCGTTGGATTATCCGGCGAGCCACTAGGGAACCGTCAAAGGCGCCACGAGCCACTGCACGGGCCGCATCCCGAGCAGCCAAAAACGTAATCAGCACATTGGCAGGAGGAGCTTCCATTGAAAGTTTAAACGGGTCGACTAGTGACGCACATAGTGGCACCCTCAAAAGAGACACAAGTGAGGGAACGAAAGGTTCCTCGACAGCCGGCACAACATCATCATCGGAGGACAAAACCACAACCTCCGGAAGGTTGAGAAACAAGCCCATCAACTCAACGTCCGATCATGGCGCCATTGAAAGCGGCGTAACGGTCACCATAACCAAGGCCGGAGGATTTACCAAATCCCTTCGGGAGGACTACCCCCGAACAAAACGGTGCGGAACTGGCCTCTGTCCTAACCGGGGAGCACTCGTGGACACAGGGCCGGCCTCCAGACCCCGTTTCCACCAGAATCAGAGTCGGAACCCGAGGATATCAAGATCAGCTCGTCCATAGACATCTTCAAAGAATCATTGAACAAACAAAGGAGAGAGCAAGAACGCGTTGAAACGGAAAATAAGAATGGTTTTGAGAGCAAATGAAGAATGACGACTAGTAACCGCTACTCTTATACCCACCAAAGGAAAGGCAAAGAGACGCCATCATTGAGACTCTCGGGATAAGATGCAACGTTTGTCAAAATTGGAAGACAAAGAGACGCCATCATTAAGACCCTTAGGAAAAGACGCAACGCTCATCAAAGCGGGAAGACGAAGGGACATGAATAACTTCATCACTAGTCTCGAAATGAACGCGCCGTTTCAGCTCCGGGAGATGAAAGGTCACCAAGGGAACCGGCCAATAAGCACGCACACATTAAAACAGTTAATTCCATTTTATTCCTTTTAATCATCGCTATAATTCCTACTTAAAAACTGATTATTGTTATTTACGACTCAACATGAGAAACACATGTTTTAACTATCCTCGACTCGACCTTCTGATCTCGCGACCAGTCGATAAAACGAACGTGATAAGCCGAACATACTCGCTCACCGATCCGTCGCAATCAGTTGTTAAGCCGAAAATCCTCGTCATACTGAGAACGGTTCATTGAGGCTGCGGAAACTGCAGTTCCGCACCCCCAAAAACCGAGTACCAATCTCGCAAACTAACTGAGCACCGATCTCGCGTACCAATAGCCGAGAATCTCGATCTCGCTCACATAGTCGAGTACCGATCTCACATAACAATATCCGAGAACCGATCTCACTCACATTGCCAAGCACCGATCTTGCGTATAATAATATAAGCCAAGTACCAATCTCTCATAACAATAGCCGAGAAGCAATCTCGCTCACATTACCGAGCACCAATCTTGCGTATAATTATATAAAGCTGAGTACGGATCTCGTATAACAATAGCCGAGAACCAATATCGCTCACATTGCCGAGCACCGATCTCGCGTATAATATTATAAAGCCGAGTACCAATCTCGACTTTAATTTTAATGTCATATTAAATCCTTAATAAAAGATAGATAATAATAAAGCATCATGAAACATTTCAAACCGATCCAAGAGTACTTCGGCATATAAAATAAAAAATAAAAGCGCCACAAACGGCATTTTAATCACCAACAGGGTGCCCGGTTCATTCATCCTCCCTCTCTTCCAACACCTTGTCCGCATCATCGGAAGGTTTGGGAGGAGGGCTTCTTGTGATAAGCCCTTGTGATAAGAGTCATTTGCGTTAACTCTTCAAAAAAAGGAAGATCTAGTGGGATCACGAGGTCTGAACAGAGATCGGTTAATGATACCAGATTCCAAACCCCGGCCGATGTAAGTTGTGAGATCTCCATCTCCCTCTGGCCGCAATAATCAGTTTGAAGCTTCGGCACGGGGAATCACAGCCCACAACTGGTGAAGTAAGACTCGTAAAGATAAACATATCCCATCAGGGTCGACCACGGAAGCGAATCTCGATTTCGTCAAGATACTGATCGTGGACGGCTTTGACCAAACCAAACGACTTCAGGTTGGAAGTAGATTTGCCAACAAAATCCACGCACAACCCTTGGGGACCCATTACAAGAACGACATCGTTATCTCCATTGTTCCCGTCTGGGTCCCTCATCATATCATCAGCTCAGACTGGATCCCCGACCTCTAAATCCCGAGCTCGAGAAGCACAGCCAATCGTCAGAAGACGAGAAACCATCGATTAAAGGAATAACAGACAGAGCCAATCTAAACCATCCTCTGAGGATTTGGACCCGTGGTGAGAACCATTGCGAGACAAAGTGGAACTTGACGGGTTCCAATCCAGATCGGATGCGAACTCGTTATCCGAGTTTGGGGGAGTGCTTTCAAAATGAACAATCTCAGCCGAACCCCGAGATTATCCCGACATCCCAAAATAAAGTAATAAAAGAGAAAGAGATCGGAAAAAGAGAGTAATAGAGGAGATGGAGATCGGAAAGAGAGAGAAAATACCTGTTATGAAGAGGGATTATGAGTTCACCAACACGGAAGGAGATTTATATACGGAAGAAAACAGAACCCTAGGTGGCGCATCACATCAAGGCAATGGGACTCTTGGAGAATGCCTCTTGGCGTCCATGAATAATGGGCCTAGGCAAACCGGCCTATGGAGCCCGTCAAGAAAATTGCCGGGTTAAAGGGAGGGACAATTGATGGACCCGGGCCGAGCACTATCAATCGGTTACTCGGCCCATTAACGATTAGCCCACATTATTCTTTGATTTTGGCCCATGTAGGGTAGAATTCCCTAGATGGTTCTATAATAGGTAGACCCTATAAATAGTGCATTGACTAGACTTTATTAAGACAATTATTACTCTAGAAAAGCTAAGGCATAGCTATTATTTCTTTTTTTTTCCTATTTTTGTCTTTATTTCAATAACATTTAATCGGTCTCAATCCGACCTTGCAAACCGAACTCTCAAACCGTCCTCATTAATACTTGTGTTGTATCCGTTTACAAAAAAATAAAATATAAATTACTGCCGATAAAATACTTAATAAAATTTTTGGGATAATATGGTTTGAACATCTAGATAAAATACTAAACAAAATTTTTTGGCACCAAGACGGGATCAAGAAAAATGGGTAGATAAATTAAATTCTTAAAATCAACTTGGGGATATGTATTTTGAGTATTTTTGTAAAGAATAAATATGTAAAAAATTTATATCATTTCCAATAGTTTTAACATCAATATATATATATAACCATTAACAGGGCATATGGGTATTCCATTATAATCTCTCACCCAATCCTTATTTGTTGGACAAAAATAAAAACACTAAAACTGATATTATTAAAAAATGCTTATAAGATAGAAAATTCTTGACAGATACGGCACTGAAAATAATTCCCGTGCTAAAATGGATAGACTCAGATTCTCACTAATTTGTGAAGTGGCAACTTCAGAATATGTATCCTGGTTATTTTGTAACAAATTAGAGATTTTTTAACATATGTAAAAATTTATATATTTTCCAATAGTTCTGTAAAAAATTAAAACTTTTTTTTACGTTAAAAAAAGATAAACATAAATGGGACGTATGTGTATTTCATTCTAATCCCTTACTCAATCCTTATTAATTTGACCAAATAAATACTCTCAAAAGGATAAATATTTCTAAAAATGCTTATGAGACAGAAAATTCTTGGCGGATAGGACACAAAAAATATTTTTCGTTCTAAAATGGATAAACTTAAATTTTTAAGTTTCAAACCTTAGAAATTTTTTAAAATATAAATTATAAAATAATTTTAACTGTTATTAATATATAAATTATTGAACGCAAAATTTTGGGTAGCATAGCAGGATATTGAAACAAATGGGTAGATAAATTAAATTTTCAAACTCTCACTAATCTGTGAGTTTTCAACTTCAAGATGGGTATTTTGGGTATTAAAAATTTGATTTTTTTTATAATTTCCAAAAGTTTAGTAGTAACATTAAATTTTTTGTTTACATCAAAAGAAAAAAAATACATAAATGAGACATATGGTCAAGGGGAAACGAATGGGACAAAGGCGGGTGCTGGAATTCCTGTTAAGAAGAAAGGGGCGGTGGCACTCCCGAAACCACTGAAGGATTGTGAAGATTCTTAGCTGGAACTGTCAGAGCATAGGAGTTGATCTGACAGAGGATTATCTTGGAGATGTTTGGAGGAAGCACACGCCTAATTTTTTATTTCTTTCGGAAACAAAGCGTTGTTTTACTTATTTACAAAACTTTCAGTTAAAATTTGGTTATAATAATTTGTATACGGTCGACCCGTGCGGAGCTAGCGGTGGTTTGGCTTTGTTTTACAATAATGGAATAAATTTAGAGATTTTGTCTCAAAATAATAGAGTGATTGATGTCAGAACTTTAATGGGAAATAAAATGGTTTTATGTCTTTTGTTTATGGAGATCCTGTGGTGACTTATCGGGAATTAGTTTGGGAACAATTAACAAGGATTGGATCCAATAGAAAAGCACCTTGGTTGATGATTGGAGACTTCAATGAATTAACTGGAAATTATGAGAAAAAAGGAGGAAACATGAGATCTGCATCATCTTTTGTCCCTTTAAATTTAATGATTCGTCATTGCGGAATGATGGAGTTTCCATGTTATGGTATTCAGATGTCATTGAGAGGGCGTCGAGGTAAACAAGTGGTTAGGTGCCGTTTAGATCGGGATTTAGGTAATGAAGATTTACATGAGTTGTATCCCTGTTCCAAGGTGAATTATTTGGAAATGATAGGTTCTGATCATAGACCGGTTTTTTAGCATGTGAAATATCACAATCGTTTGCGAAACGACAATTTTGGTTTGACAAAAGGTGGATAGGAAAAGTTGGCCTTGCTGAGGCGGTAAATACGGGTTGGAGTAGAACTAGAAACTTTAGAGTTCCAGGATTTGTCGATAAGATAAAGAATTGTAGAAATTCGATTTCTTGGTGGAGGAAAAATAATATCCCAAATGGGCAGGCGATCATAGCTACACTTAAAGCAGCATTAGAGGATGCAAAAAATGATGATTCTATTCCGCAGGAGAAAATTTCAAAATTGGACAAAAAATGAAACAGGCCTACCATGAGGAAGATGTATTGGCAGCAAAAGAGTAGAAACTTATGGTTAAAAGTTGGGGATAAAAATACTAAATTTTTTCATGCCTCTGTAAAGAAGAGGAGGGCACGTAATAAAATTACGGGTTTATTTGGATTAGACAACATATGGGAAGAGTCGGAGAAGGGTATGGAGGATATTGCTACAACTTATTTTAAGGATCTTTTTTTGGGTTCGAATACAAGTGGTATTGGGGAAACGGTACAAGAGGTACAATTGGTTATAACAGATATAATGAATAAGGAATTAACAAAAAAAAATTACAGAGAAGGAGATTAAGAAAGCACTTTTTGCGATGTATCCAGAAAAAGCACTGGGTCCAGATGGGATGATGATATATTCCAGTTTTTACACATTCTAACCATGATTTCTAGAGTATTTTAGAGTCTTTTAGAGTCTTTTACTTATTTACATGTTTATTCAGAGTCTTTTAGTCCTCTATCGAGTCTTTACAGGTTTTAAGCTGTTTTGGGATGAAAACACGGATTTGGAGATGAAGGATCATGCTGAAACCTCAGAATTTTACCATCCGATGAAACACTTCCCATGAACCTATGTCAATTAATTTTTGACACAAGATATCCACGGGAGTTAGCTTTCATTTGGAAGTGGTTTGAAGTCAGTCCAACGGTGAGATCAAAAGTTATGGCGATATTCGTGAAAGCAGTCCAGTCAGATCAACCAACGACAGGCGGATCGATCGTTTCGACCCAGATCGATCGATCCAACCTTGGATCGATCGATCCACGCCCCTAAAGAATTTACGGACCATTTCAGATCGATCGAGCAACTCCAGAACGATCGATTTGCCTCCAGATCGATCGATCCAGCCTTATTTTCTCCAAAACGCAGAAAAAGAAATTTCAGTTTATTTTCCTATTTTGGTTTTAGTTTCGACCCATAACGTTTTTAGACTTATATTTTTGTTTTTCAGCCATGGTTTAGGCTACGCTTTATTTTCTATTCAGACCTATTGCTTTGGGAGAGGAATCTCTGACTCTACATCTCTTGAGAAGATTTATAAACCCTTTTGGATTTCTATTCTATTGATTATGAGTTTTTCTTATTCTCTTTGTGATTTCTCTGCTTCCATGTCTGAGGAGATCCATAGTTAGGTTTAGGGTTTTCAAAGGAATTTATGAATCAATGAATTGGACATAGATAGGGAATCATCTTATTATATCTTCATCTATTGTTGATCTCATTGCTGGAATTAGATTAGCTACCTAATTTCTGATCTTAGGTTTAATCTATTCATAAAAAGTGTTATAGGTTTCTTGAAAAGAACATAGATGAGCGGATTGTCCTTAGCCAACGAAAGCTGATGCTAAGGCGATCGGTGAACATATTGAACCTGCTTTTTAATGCTTGTTTACAATTCTAAGTTCAAACGACAGTTTAGACACTTAGGTTGCTAGATAAAGTAATTGATACCACGACAGTGGATTAGTTATACATTGATGTTTGAGTTAAAATTGTGCTTATATAATCCCTGAATAATTGCCTGATTCTTGATCTCTGAATTCCCGCGAATATCCCTTGACCTAGCGCCTTTTAATTCATAGCTTACACAGTTTTTATTTGCTATTTTTATTTCACATCACAACCAACAACCATATTATTGTCTTAGCTTAGTTTCATTCTCAAAGAATTGCAGTGTAACCTTGGTCCTTGTTGATTCGATCCCTATATTACTACAACATTTTCTGTGAACTTGCAGTAGTTTATTAGGGTTAAATCTCTGTGTATCAAGTTTTTGGCGCCGTTGCCGGGGACCAATTGCGTTACCTTCAGTTCTAAGTTTGAAGTTTATTCTAAGATTTACTAATTCAGTTTTCTTTCCTTGCTTGTGTGTTGCAGGTGTATGCAGAGGAGAAGTCAAGGTTCTCACAATCTCGTACAACTCACTAATCAAGAGCTAGCAAGGATAGAACGTACTTACAACCGAACTAAGAAGAAGAAGTCGAAACAAGCCACTATGGGCAACAATATCGACAATCAAGCAATGGCTGATGCCCAAGCTCAGATTCTGAACATGAAGCAACAGTTGGATCAGTTGATACTGCAGCAGCAACGTCAACAAGAGTTCAACAGAAATGTGGTATTGGGGAAACTGATACTCCTCACACTTTTACCAGAACAGATCTGCTATAGTTCCACCAGCGATTGCGAGACAAGACTATGAGATCAAATATCAGCTGATTGCATTGGTGAAGCAGCACTTGTTCCATGGTTTACCAGCTGAGAACCCTATGGATCATATAGGGAACTTTGAGGAGATTTGCAGTACTACTAAGTCAAATGGAGTCCCTGCAGACTACATCAAACGCAAGCTCTTCCATTTCTCTTTGGCTGATAAAGCATACAGATGGCTTAGATCTCTACCTATGAATTCATTGAATGGTTGGACAGAAGCTAGAGATGCCTTCTTGGATTATTTCTACACAAAAGCTAAGACAGCTTCATTGAGGAGTAGGATCACTACTTTCAAGCAACACTCAGGAGAATCTTTCTGTGAAGCTTGGGAGAGGTTCAAGGAGTACCGCAGAGAATTTCCTCACCATTCTTATTCTGATGAGCAGATTTTTCAAATCTTCTATGATGGTGTTGACTGGGACCACAAGAATGCACTCAATGCTGCAAGTAATGAGGATTTCATGACTCAGAGTATAGCTGGAGCCAACAGACTGATTAAGAACTTGGCTGCAAGTTCCAGTAATCGCTGTCCTGAATATGATCGGTCTAGAGGAGTCAGTAGTGTGGATTCTCAGAAAATTGATGAACTGAGTGCCAAAGTGAGTTTATTGTTGAAGGAAAATCAAAGAGGTGTTCAGACTGCTGAAGCAATGAAAAGACAACATGGAGTTCTTCCGGCTAAGGGTGAGCAAAATCCTAGGAATATGGGTGTTAATTATGTTGGGAATCAAGCACCTAATGGGGTTAGAGAACATCAAGCTCCACCGCCCCAAGAGGTACACTTGAGCTTATGATGAGGCAGATTTTAGATGAGCAGAAGAAGAATGCACAAGAAGTGAATGAGAAGATCACCGCTCTTGAAAACAAGATGGATATCATGAACAATGAGTTTAGTTATAAACTTGAGGACTTGATTTGCCAAGTTAATTTTCTAGATTCACGAGCTTATTCTACATCTGAGATTAAGTCGCCTAGTACTGTAAAGAAGATGGAGCGAAAGGTCGAAGATGCATAGACTTCTGTGACCGAGTTAGATCGATCAATCTCATTACCAACTCCAGATTCTCAAGTCAAAAATGCAGCTTTTGACTCAGGTAATATTCAAGCTCTTCCAATGAGGAAATTGCCTAAGCTAGAAGATCCAGGGAAGTTTGTTGTTCCATGCTCCATCTTTGGAGTAGATTTTGAGGACTCTATATGTGATTCCGGATCTATTGTGAACCTCATGTCAAGGGGCATTGCAGAATCCTTGGGAATTGCAAATCTATAACCTTCTCAGATGTCCATAAGATTTGCAAATGCTTCCATAGAGACTCCCCAGGGATGCATTAAAGATCTTCAAGTGCAGATTAGGAATTGCTTGATGCCTACTGATTTTCAAGTTGTTTAGATGAGCAATGATTCATATATGCCCTTGATTCTTGGAAGATCTTTCCTTGCTACAGCTGGTGCACTTGTTGATCTACCTAATAAGAGGTTTTGTCTTTCCAACATCAGCAAAAATATCTTCTATGATGCAGTCTCAGAGAATGATATAAACTATGGTTCTTACATTGCAACTGAGGAGAGGAAGCTAGATGTCATGTCAACCGCAGCACTTGACAATAAGATTGAGCTTAATGAAGTCCTTGATGGAGACACTCATTCTTTTGTAAAGAAATCTCAGAAGGTTAAAAAGAGAGATAAGCCAACGAGTGAGATAATGCAGTCAAGTTCTTATGTAACTTTGACACCACTGAGATGTGTTGGTGACACCATTGAGTATAAACTGAAGTACAAAGGTATGTCAAGACCTTTCTCTAAAGTTAGAGCCATCATCACTCCGGAGTTTAAGGGAAAAGGCCAAGCAGTTGTAGATGATATGATAAGCAAGGTTCTGGAGCTGACTATACATGATCAAACAACAAGAAGTCTGTGTCTCAAACCACCTCCACTGCACCCTGATCTTCTTGTGGATTCTCATAACGCTTAGGCGTCATCACTGTCAGGCTCCTGACATTAAACAAGCGCTTGGTGGGAGGCAACCCACTGGTAAGTTTTCTTTTATTTGATTTGTTTTCAATCCTTTGAATTTGTTTAACCTTTCTCTTGATTTATTTTCACACCGAGACGGTGCAAAGTAAGTCTGGGGGAGGGTATTTGTTGTTTACTAACATCATTTTCTTTGTTTTGTTTTCTTGAGTCAATTTGATGTTTTTTTCTATTCGAATTTTCAGTTTTATCGAGTCAAGTTTGTAGGAAATTATGACCCCATGATATGATGAATTTGGCTTTTTATATGTCTTGATTCATCCTCTAAAGCCAAGTTTTGCAGGATTCTCACCTAGACACTCACTGCAGGACTTTCTCCCTAAAGTTTCATCCTACAGAGAACGCGGTTGGACCGGACTTCAACTCTACTTTACTTGGACCATAATCATGACTTCAATTATTTCTCATGAGAGACATTATATCGGGGAAATGAGCAGCACATTCCGGACTTCTTATCCACTTTACCACTCTTTGCTGATCCTGAATGGCCACTCATTTTTAGTGGTTTTACCTTTACACCATATATTTCTCTTCAGGCAGATATGCGCAGAAATGCGAGAGAGAAATTTCCGACACAGCTCTCCAACCACTGAAGATGGGAGATGCAAGGAATTAAAGAAGAGATGGTTGCAAATTGGCTTATATGTTATCTTGCCTTGGAAAATTTAGAAAAGGTACTCATCTTGTGCTTGAGACTTGTACATTTTCGTAGTGTTTCCCCTTTCATCTTATTCTTTTCAAACAAAAAAAAAAAAAAAAACAACGAAAGGAAAGGAAATAGCTATGAAAATTGTCTCATAACACAGGTAATCCGAGCAAGAAGAAGAAAGAAAAAGGGGTTATGATGCTGTGCAAAGACTCAAAGGCCCCACAAATATCTAAGTCATGGGGAACCAAGAAGAAAAGAAGTAAAAGGAAGATGTTCTGAAGAAGTGGTTGGAAGCTGTGAACATCAATGGGTTCATACTCTCTCGCAGCCTTGTGACATAGCTGCACTTCAATCATGGTATACCCTAAACACTTTAACTCCACTTAAACACCAAATGCCTTTTTATACCAAGCGTCGTCTACCCCGAGTGATGTCTTCTCTTGAGAAATCCACGCCACTTTTTAATATATGTAAGGAGTTGACTGAAGTGAAAACCAAGGTCTCTTGCAGGTTTGAGATAGACGGATCAGAGTTGAGAATGTTGTGGGTTTATAGTGAAAAGTTTTAACTGAGAATTCTTGTATTAACGCATCTGCAGGGTATCTATCTCGAGCATTATCTCTGATCATAGGAGAGTTTCCGCGATTTTCAAACTTCTTCACCGGTTTAGATTTCTTTGTTTGCTTGAGGGCAAGCAAAAGACTAAGTCTGGGGGAGTTGATATATTCCAGTTTTTACATATTATAACCATGATTTTTAGAGTATTTTAGAGTCTTTTAGAGTCTTTTACTTATTTACATGCTTATTCAGAGTCTTTTAGTCCTCTGTCGAGCCTTTACAGGTTTTAAGCTGTTTTGGGATGAAAACACGGATTTGGAGATGAAGGATCATGCTGAAACCTCAGAAGTTTACCATCCGATGAAAGACTTCCCATGAACTGATTTCAATGAATTTTTAACACAAGATAGCTACGGGAGTTAGCTTTCATTTGGAAGTGGTTTGAAGTCAATCCAACGGTGATATCAAAAGTTATGGCGATATTCGTGAAAGCAGTTCAGTCAGATCGATCCAACCTTGGATCGATCGATCCACGCCCCTGAAGAATTTACGGACCATTCAGATCGATCGAGCAACTCCAGAACAATTGATTTGCCTCCAGATCGATCAATCCAGCCTTATTTTCTCCAAAACGCAGAAAAAGAAATTTCGGTTTATTTTCCTATTTCGGTTTAGTTTCGACCCATAACGTTTTTAGACTTATATTTTTGTTTTTCAGCCATTGTTTAGGCTACGCTTTATTTTCTATTCAGACCTATTGCTTTGGGAGAGGAATCTCTGACTCTACATCTCTTGAGAAGATTTCTAAACCCTTTTGGATTTCTATTCTATTGATTATGAGTTTTTCTTATTCTCTTTGTGATTTCTATGCTTCCATGTCTGAGTAGACCATATTTAGGTTTAGGATTTTCAAAGGAATTTATGAATCAATGAATTGGGCATATATAGGGAATCATCTTATTATATCTTCATCTATTGTTGATCTCATTGCTGGAATTAGATTAGCTACCTAATTTCTGATCTTAGGTTTAATCTATTCATCAAAAATGTTATAGGTTGCTTGAAAAGAACATAGATGAGAGGATTGTCCTTAGCCAACGAAAGCTGATGTTAAGGCGATCTGTGAACATATTGAACCTGGTTTTTAATGCTTGTTTACAATTCTAAGTTCAAACGACAGTTTAAACACTTAGGTTGCTAGATAAAGTAATTGATACCACGACAGTGGATTAGTTATACATTGATGTTTGAGTTAAAATTGTGCTTATATAATCCCTGAATAATTGCCTGATTCTTGATCTCTGAATTCCCGCGAATATCCCTTGACCTAGCGCCTTTTAATTCATAGCTTACACAATTTTTATTTGCTATTTTTATTTCACATCACAACCAACAACCATATTGTTGTCTTAGCTTAGTTTCATGCTCAAAGAATTGCAGTGTAACCTTGGTCCTTGTGGATTCGATCCCTATACAACTACAACATTTGCTGTGAACTTGCAGTAGTTTATTTAGGGTTAAAACTCTGTGTATCAGATGACAGCGCTTTTCTATCAAAGATTTTGGTATTCTGTTAAGGGCAATTTTGTGGAATTGGTTAAAAGCTTTTTTCTTTCGGGGCGGTTTGATCAAAGATTAAATGAAACAAATACTTGTTTAATTCCAAAGAAAGACAAACCGCAAAGAATGGCCGAATTTAGGCCAATAAGTCTTTGTAATGTTAGTTACATATAATTTCAAAAATTCTTTGTTTAAGGCTTAAGAAAGTATTACTACAGTTAATTTCGGAAACCCAATCGGCATTCGTTTTGGGTAGGCTAATTACAGATAATGTTTTGATAGGTCAAAAAATGTTCCATGGTTTACGTACAAAAAATTTATGTCGAGAAAGTTTTTAGCAATAAAAACGGATATGAGTAAGGGATATGATAGGATCGAAGGGAGCTTCCTGGAGGCGGTTTTGTTTCGTTTAGGGTTTAATTCAGTATGGATTTCTTGGATTATGGAGTGTTACATCAGTTTCTTATAAGGTTTTCTTGAATGGGCAACCCAAAGGTAATATTGTTCCAAATATGGGGCTCAGACAAGGAGATCCTTTGTCCCCATATTTATTTATTTTATGCACAGAGGTGTTAATAGCAAATATTAAAAAGGCAGTAAAGGATTAAAAAAATTACCGGTCTTTCAGTTGCTTGGGCGTGTCCAGCTATCTCGCATTTACTATTTGTTGATGATAGCCTGTTTTTTTGTAAACCGGACGTGGGGGAATGTCAATCTGTCTTGGATGTGCTTGGGAGATATGGGAGAGCTTCAGGACAAGAGATTAACTTTAATAAATCATCGGTTATGTTTTGTAATCAAATACCAAGTCATACTAAGAACCAGTTGAAAGGTTAATCGGTATTACAAAGGAAGGAGGAATGGATAACTATCTAGGAATACCAGAGAGCTTGGGTGGCTCGAAATGTAAAATCCTTAACTATGTTAGAGAATGTCTTAATGACCGAATCAATGGATGGTCATCTAAATTTTTGTCGAAAGGTGGCAAGGAAACTATGATTAAATCAGTGGCCTTAGCTTTACCTTCCTATGTTATGTCATGCTTTAAACTACCGCAAGATTTAACTTCTAAGTTGACAAGTGCTATTTCAAAATATTGGTGGAGTTTTAATGGAGAGGATCGGGGGTTACATTGGTTTGCATGGGAGAAAATGTGTAAATCAAAATCTGAAGGGGGTGTGGGTTTCCGCTGCTTGGAAAAATATAATGATGCAATGTTGGCAAAAAAATATTGGAGATTTATTCAATACCCAAACTCTCTACTCGCACAGGTCCTAAAAGGGAGATAGTTTAGGAAATCTCATCCCTTAGTAGCAAAAAAACCATACTCTCCATCTTTTTGGTGGAAAAGTATATTTTCAACAAAGGATTTAGTTCAAAAAGGGGCATAGTGGTGTTTAGGTGCTGGGTGGAACATTTCCATTTGGAATGACCCTTGGATTCCAGATGTGAATCTTAGACCGGCAAATGGCCGAGGAAGAGTGGATTGCCCAAATTTGAAGGTAAACCATTTAATATTTCCAGTATCTATGGAGTGGAATGTACCGTTGATGGAATACTATATGGATCCGGAAGATGTTTCTTTGGCTAGAGGAATGTCTATTTGCAAACATGCTAAAAATGATAGGTTAATTTGGCATTATACGAAATCTGGAAAATATACGATCAAATCAGGATACGATTTGGCATGGAATATGACAGAGGAAAATATGTGGGGTCCAAATTTGTACAGCTCTTAAAGCTCAGCTTGGAAAATTAAAGCTCCCCCAAAAATAAAACACCTTCTTTGGCAAATAGCTTCAGGAGCTCTTGCTGTCACTTCACGATTAAATCATCGGGGAATAAAATGTGATAATATTTGCCAGCGATGTGGATTGAAAGAGGAAACCATTAATCATGTATTTTTGAATGTTCCTATGCGGTACAAACTTGGACACTATCTAAGGTTTCTTCATCAATATATAATTTTCCAACGGTGTCTGTGTTTACGAATTTGGATTATCTATATTGAATACAAAATCATATAAAGGAACTTGGTACCTATCTCTGTTTCCCTTGGATAATATGGTTTCTGTGGACAGCCAGAAATAAGAAGTTAT
The DNA here is from genome assembly GCA_963555745.1 of Cardamine flexuosa. Taxonomy (NCBI): domain Eukaryota; kingdom Viridiplantae; phylum Streptophyta; class Magnoliopsida; order Brassicales; family Brassicaceae; genus Cardamine; species Cardamine flexuosa. The sequence continues at coordinate 16,980,001 of OY743217.1, forward strand.
TCAAAGGCAAACAAACGGATTCTCAAGATATTTTGAACCGGGCTATTTTAGATCATTTAGCCTGGAATGAAGCACAAATAAGTCCACCAGAGGAGGACATAAACATGGAGTTGATGGAGATGGCCCCTAATTTGATATGATGTCGGATTGATGGATCTTGGAAGTCATATGACTCTACTTCTGGCCTAGGTTGGTTTTGTTGTCAGGGAGAGGATAATGAAATTCTAATGGGTGCAAAGTGTATCCGGAAAACGCTATCACCACTGTATACGGAATTGGAAGCCTATTATGGGCGGTGAATTCTATCATGTCGGCAAAAATTAATTGTCATGTGTTTGAAACAGATTGTGCAGAGATCGTCTCCATGGTGCAATCTCCTGAGGAGTGGCCGGCTTTCTCCAATCACCTAGCAGATCTTGCTCGACTATGTGATCCCATACCTGAGTTCTCTATCACACACATCCCAAGACTAAATAATTCACAGGCGGACTACTTAGCACGATCTTCAAGAACTCTTTTATCTGAATTTCTGTTTGTAAGCAATTTTCCTCCAGGGTGGGCAACTAACTCTGGAGTGAACTTCTAATTTTATTAATGTTTGGTTGGAAAAAAAAATGAGACATATGGATATTCCATTCTAATCTCTTACTGATGTGATGTTTTATGCATCAGGTTTTATCCAACATCTAAACTCCGGAAGTGCACGGTTGTGCGAGGCAGTATAGTGGTGGGATCGATCCATAGAGAGTAAATAGCGCTATAGATCCTTAGATCTAAACAGAGCTACGATGAAAAATATGGAAAGTGTCACTTTTGGAAATCTGAATAAAATCCGAATATAAATCTTTTAAATAAGGAAAAAATCAATTTAAAACAAATGTTGGAATTTAGGAAATCGCAGGGATTTAAATAAATAAAAAAGATATCTAACCAGATTAGCAATTAAATGATCTAGATCTAGAACACAAACACTGTACCAAAATAAATCTTTTTAATAAAAGCAATATTATTCTATCATAAATCCGCTAGGACCCTATGATAGCATATTTCGACCTAGTATGATAGAGTTCACTTGTAGATCCAGCTTAAACTCTTGGAAATCTGGAAATCAAGCCTATAAACTATAGATTCTGGGTAGAATAGCCAACACTAGCTATACTATAAAATCCTATGAATCATTTGATAGATTCGTCAACCTAAGAAAAGCATTTGATTCATAGAAGCAGAGATCTATTAACCATAATTATAATCTATAACAATAGCCTAATTAAACATTAAATCCCTTAGAATAAATCCCATCTCCCAACATATAGATCTTCTCAACCATGGTAATTGGTTGATAGATCATTATGTTGTATGGTTGAAAACAACAAGAAGGAGATGAAAACATATTGTAGATTTTGAAAATGCAATGAAAACATTATAGATCTGAGAAAAAGCAATGTAAAAATAACAGATCTGAAATGAGAAATAAAAATGGCAGAGTAACAGTAAATTTTGTGTCTAGCCCTCTCTGGCCGCTCAGGAAATGAGTCTTATTTATAGAGTGTCTTCTAGATCAAAACTCGGAGTTAATGTGTGATTTGGAGAATATTTGTGACTGGAATTGATCGATCCTACTTGGATCGATCGATCTTTTTCCTCTGATCCGTGCCACCTCATAGATTTCTTTGACTGACCAATCTGCTACGGGATCGGTCGATCCTCGTCATGCTTGGTTGATCCTCTTCATGATCGATCGATCCAGGATGTCTCCAAAATCCAATGATGTGTAAAAACGTCCAAAGCTGCTCCATTTTGCACATTTTAGCTCCAAGGAAGTGAAAACCTGAAAAGACACTAAAACCGACCAAAAGAATACAAAACCTAACTTCTAGACTCAATCAGACAAGTAAAAGAATAATAAAAACGGGTCAAAATAGACACTCGTCACTTACTCAATTCTTATTGTTGGATTAAAATTGAAAAAAAATCAAATGAATAATTATTAGAAAATATTGCTGATTAGATTGAAAATTCTCGACGGTTACGACACGATACAGATTTCCCATCCTAAAATGAATATACTTAAACTTGTAAGTTTCAAACTTTACAAAATTTTAAATATAAATTATAATTTTTTGTAACTATTATTGTAAAAATTTCTTGATTTTAGAACACTGACAGGAATAATATAGTCGTTGTATGTTATAAATAATTATTCGAAGATGAGATTGAGAGGTATATGTGTGTTACCATATATGTAATTGGATACTGTAGGGGTGGGCATTTTAACAGAACCGAATCAATCGAACTCAAACCGAATCAACCTCTATATCCAAACTATTTGGTTAGGTTTTTTCTCAACCTGAATGGTTCGGTACCGAACCGATAAACCAATGTATTTTTGAATTAATTATATTTAAAATATTTATGTAATCTTTTTTCTTTATATAAAATAATTCCCATTTGATTTTCCCTTTTATATTATTAGATTTAATTAATATAAAGTAAAACTTAATTATATAACTAGTGTAATTCTTTCTAAATCTTAGAACTCCTATATATTTAATTTATCTATTGATTTATTTTAAGTGTTTTTTGTGAACTGTTAATTTTATAAATATGGTCTTTTTTAATTTCTAAATGCTTATTATTTCCATAAATTAGTGATAATAACTTTAATTTTATAACTGATTTGTTTTTTCTCAATCGAACTAAAACCGATCCGAACTAGAACCAAACCGAACCAAACTAAACTGATTATAAGCCACACCGAACATAAACCAAACCAAACTATCTTTGGTTGAATTTGGTTCAAATTTTTTAAAAATCAAATGAATCGAATCGAGCCAAATCCAAACTTAAACAGAAATGCCCCCTATAATGGAGAGGATGTATTTGCAAAAAAATTGTCAAACAAAACCATATTCATGTAATCTAATAAGCTCTCAAGTTTAACTTTCAAGATTATAATATATTATATACAAATTAATTGTAAAGAAAAATAAAACTTCAAACATATAATGTTTGAAGGGAGTCTCTCCATGCTTGACACATCGGCATTTCAGAATGCCCTCAGAGTTTGACATTATCAGCATTTGAGAATGCTCTTCAGGTTTGACACATCAACTCTTTTTTAAAAAAAAATATAACAAATCAATTAATTTGTATTTTAATTACTTAAAAGTCTGTAACACATTAAACAATTCAAATTCTCTTAAAAACCATAATATATAAACATTGCGTAATACAAAATTTTCAAGTTACTTTTCATTTTCATCATGTTCTTTTATGCGTTTAATTCTCACTATCATTTTTATTAAGAACAATATACCCAAAAAAAAAAAAAAAGTAAGATAAAATAAAAGGGACTTCTTCTATTATAACATATCAACATAACCAAAATTAAATATCATATTTCATAGTTTTCCATGTCTTTTCACTTTTGCTTTCGGTTTATGGAATTGTTCATTCGATCATTCTGGTTTTATTTGCAATAAATTGAAGTAATGAGCCCAACTCATAATTAACAGAAATCATATTTAATCTCCATTCACACTTTCGAACATGCAACCGAGAGGTTTAAGAATGACATAAATTTGAACTCTTCATAAAATATCAAACGTGAAAACTGATAATAATTGTTATGCGCGAGTTTTATTATGAATTATTTTGTCTTAATTTTTTTTTGCTTTCTGAAATTATAATGTACATATATTTTAAAAAATTACAAAAAAATCTAAAAATAAATTTAAGTAATTAAGTAAAAGTTATTTTGAGAACCAATTAAAGCAAAATAATTCATAATAAAACCCGCGCATATGCGCGGGTATTAGCCTAGTATCATATATATAGTAGGAGAAGGGAGGCTCTCCAGACCTGACACATCAGCATGAGAGAAGACTCTATAGGCTTGACACATCAGCATGACACATCATCTCTTCTTATATTTTTAACATCCTATATATAATAGGAGAAGGGAGGCTCTCTAGGCCTGACACATCCGCATGACAGAAGACTCTATAGGCTTGACACATCAGCATGACACATAATGATATGACCCTAGCTATCGAGTACCTTTCCAAAGAAGAGCGGGACGAGGCCGAGACCGAGGTTGCACGACCCGACGTTTCCGAGTACCCAAGTGCACCAGCGACAGCCCCGAGCTTACCAAAGGATGGGATCCAGACCGGGAAGCCAGAGGAAGTACCGGTTGCGACTTAGTGCCTTCGTGGGGCAAGCTTTGGAGAGCTCCCCGATGGTGCAAGGGGAACCGGTCACCGAGCCCATGGTGACCGGGAACGATAAGGATTTCATCCTTAGCGTTCTCACCATCACCCGGTGAGACGCTGCAAGACGCCAAGGTTGTGTACTCTTTTTCCCCACTTGGGTTTTAGTCCTACGTGGTTTTACCAAGGGGTTTTTAACGAGGCAATAAGCTTGGTGCACCATACTCGGCCCCGAGTAACTTTCCCTGTGGAAATGTCCATGACACGTTGGAAACTTACCGAGTATGGTTCTATCTTTACCGAGGTTGTTCACCGCTTTACCGAACAACCTCTTATCTATATTATGCGTTTTCCCAAGCCTGTCCCACAAAGGGCACGCTAGACTTTGTACCGCAAAACCCTAATGAAGGGCTCGGCTATATAAGCACGAGATCTCGAGTTGTAATATGGTTAGCCAATATTGAAACAAAAACCTTTGTTACAATCATTTTCCCAACCTCATTCGATCCGAGTTCATTCTCTCATTTGAAACCCAACGATTCTCGTAGCCAGGCTCGAATCGTTGTTCTTCGTATTGTGAGCCATCCGCATCTCACGTGGCTGATTATTAATCCATTCATCCATCGTTCATCTATCATTCATCCATCGCTCGACCATCGTCCATCCGTCCCATCGTTCATTCATCATTCACTTCTCGTTCATCCATCGTTCGACCCTTGTTCATCCATCCCGTGTATTCCCGGATCGAATCATTGATCCCTCGATACGTCCCACGACTATCCGTCGCTTACCCGAGCTGAGTCATCGCCGGGTTCCGACCATCTATTATTTCTCCCCAATACGTACCGATTGTTCTTGGTCCGACGACACAACCTCGGGTTCGTATCCGAGATCGCGTCACATCATCTCTTCTTATACTTTTAACATATTAAACAAATTCATTTGAATTTAATTACTGTAAAAATCTATAACACGTTAACAATTCAAATTAATTTTTTCTTAAAACATAAAATAGAAACACTACATAATACGACATTTAAGCTTATCTTTCATTTTCATCATATTTTTTTCCATGTTTAATCATATAAAATTATCTCAATATTTGATATATTACAATAGAAAATTAGTTTAAATAATTATATCTCAATATTTTATATATTAAGTATAACATAAAAATGAAAAAATAAATAAAGAGAAAATAAAAGGCACTTTCTTCCATTATGACACAATAACATATATAACCAAAATTAATAGGTTTTTCATGTTCTTTACTTTTTTTTTGGTTTATTAAATGGTCCATTCCATCATTCTGGTTTTATTTACATCTTAAGCTGAAGTTATGAACACAACTCCTAATTGACATAAAATATATTCAATCTACATTCACACTTTCGAACATGCAATCGAGAGGTATAAGAATTACATAATTGTGGATTCTTCATAAAATATCAAATGTAAAAAACAGATAATAAATGTTATGTGAAGGTTTTATTATGAATTATTGTCTTAATTTGTTTAAATTCTGAAATTCTAATGTATATAGGCTTTTAAAAACATATGAAAAGCTCAAGATAATTTTAAGTAAATAAATATAATTTAATTTGGAAAAACTAAGGCAAAATTATTTATAATGAAATCCGCGCATATGCGCTGGTATTAGCCTAGTATACATAATGGTTGAATGAAGTCTCTCCATGTTTGACACATCAGCATTTGAGAATGTCTTTTAGATTTAACACATCAGCTCTTTTTGTTTAATATAACAAACCATTTAATATGTATTTAGTTACTTAAAAATTTGTTACACATTAAACAATTCAAATTAAATTCTTTAAAATCATCAAATATAAACATTACATAATATGATATTTTAACTTATTTTTCATTTTCATCTATCTTTTTTTACACATTTAATTCTCAATATTGTTTTTATTAAGTATAACATAAAAATAAAAATAAAATAAAAGAAAATAAAAGAGACTTTTTCTAATATGACTCATCAACATAACCAAAACTAATATCATACTTGATAGTTTTCTATGTCTTTTCATTTTTGCTTTCAGTTTATAGAATTGTTCATTCGATCATTTTGGTTTTATTTGCAATAAATTGAAGTATGAACACAACTTATAATTAACAGAAGGTGTATTCAATCTTCATTTACACTTTCGAAAATGCAACCAAGAGGTTTAAGAATTACATGAATGTAGATTAATGAAAAATGTCAAATGTGAAAACTGATAATAATTGTTATACGCAAGTTTTATTATGAATTATTTTGTCTTAACTTTGTTTAAAAATTCTGAAATTCTAATATACATATACTTGTCACGGCCCGATTACTTCCAACATGTCCATGGGCCAGAGTATAAGGTTACACTCCCCTGATTCAACATTTTATGGGTTTTACTCTCATTTTTATGGGCTGGATCCATCTCAAGAAGCTTTTTCACGTTTTTGGCTAAGCAGAAAGGACATCTCTCAGACTTTATCTCCAAGTCATATCCCTGCAAATCGTCCATGCACTTATTGAGATTCCCATCAGATCCCTTCAAATCAGCCCACATTAATGTGTATCTTGTATTTATGGCCATATCTTTAATCTCGGCCGTTAGATTAGTTTAATCTCCATCATCAATTCTGGAGGCGTTTTTGTATAAATAGGGGGTGAGATCCTCATTTGTAATCATCCAGCATTTTTATCAATATCAGAGTAATTCAATATTCACTTGTCTTTTTCCAAGTTTTTCTTTCTTTCTGAGTTCTTTTCTCACAAAGGGTCGGATTTTGGATTTTGGATTCCCAAAAGATCAAACCCGTGACACGTGGTATCAGAGCTTTGTTCGATCAAAGGCAAGCAACTACTGAAAAAAAAATGGTTGGACGTGGTGACAAAGATGTTATCGGGGATAACAATGGTAAAAACATCAATGTGGCAAAGGCTGTTGATGTAAATGTGCCGAAGAAGAAGCACGACAAGAGCAGGGCCCGAGATGAGCTCGGATCCCTGGGCATTGTGGTGAGTGACATGATGGAGAGGCTCAAGCGTGTCGAGCACTCCACTTCCAAACTGGAAAACACGATGTTCGCCGAGTTCGGGAGGGTGAAGGATAACTTGGGTGGGTTCGACACTCAATTCATCCAACTGGAAGAGAAGATGATGGGTGCGGTTCAAGCATTGCAAGTGAGCATTGAGGCGATGCAAGAAGACTTTAAGTTGTGCAAGAAGGTGATTGCCAACGGGGTAATAGCAATGCTGGGGCAGGTAGAGTTGATGACCCGAGACCATCACGATTCGATGAGGCTCGTGATGCCAAGGAAGAATTTCCTATGGCAAATGGAGCAGTACTTTGATAATCTTGGGCTTGGAGACGAGTTGGCAAAGATCAAGGCAGCCACATCTTATCTCACGGATACGGCTATGTTGTGGTGGCAGAGGCGCCATGCAGACATTGAACGGGTACATGTCGGATGGACATGTGGGACGCGTTCAAGATGGAGCTTAAGCGACAATATAAAGTAATTTTTCAGAGAGAATAAGATGGAGCATTCAAGCGATAATACGTCGGCTCGCCCTTTCTTATTCCCTTGGAAAGTTGCATGGCCGAAAGTTACTTAACTTCACCAATCTCTTCACTTAACACTTCCATGGTGGGAATCATGCACGTTGAACCCTTCTCAAGGATGCAAATTGTGCTAAGGGCGGGCATGGGTATCGCTGACACTTGCCTTTGGAATTCAAGGCCTAACACCACCTTGAAATCATCCATGGGTATCACGGAAAAGTTCACTGTACCTTCCCAGAATCTAACACTCAGCTTGACACCTTGTGCAACGCCATGGAGGGGTCGGGCTTTTGCATTCACGGACTTGAGACAACCGTCCCCCTTTGTCCATGATAGACCGAGTATCCTTGCTTCGCCTTCTGAGACAAAGTTATGTGTTGCACCAGTGTCAACCATCGCCTGAGTTGCTTTCCCGTTGATGCTAACATCAACATACATCAATCCCTTGCTTTCTCCTTTAGACGTTGGAGTAGTCTTTAGGGTATTGAGTAGCTGTAAAGACCCAAGCATACTCGTCTCCTCACGAGCATTGGCCTGTTCTTGCTCGATAAGAGCGGATAAAGACCCAAGCGTTGGACAATCCCTTGCTAGATGTGGTCCTTTGCACACTTAACAACCGCTTCTCGGCACAAAAGAGCACTTCTTAGCTTCATACTCCTCCTGCACCGGACTCTTTCCTTGGTTCCGATTGTAAGTCGGTTGTTGCGTTTCCTTCCTTTCGCCTCCACTCCGTGACACCACCTTCTTCCTGAAAGCATCATGTGGAGTTTGGGAAGAATAATCCGATAATGACTCTACTACCGCAATAGCTTCATCAACCAAATTCACACCGCGGCGTCGTAACTTTTGCTTCGCCCATCTTGGAGTCCATCAATGAAATGGAAAACCAAGTCTTGATCAGAAAGGTTGGGGATTTGTAGCATAAGGGTAGTGAATTCCTTGACATAATCTCGAATCATACCCTTTTGCCAGAGTTCCCTTAACTTTCTTCTCGCCTCATAAACGATATTCTCTGGATAGAATTGTCGCTTAAGCTCCATCTTGAACGAGTCCCATGTGTCCATCCAACATGTACCCCGTTCAATGTCCGCATGGCGCCTCCACCACCATAACATAGCCGTATCCGTGAGATAGGATGTGGCTGCCTTGATCTTTGCCAACTCGTCTCCAAGCCCGAGATTGTCAAAGTACTGCTCCATTTGCCATAGGAAATTCTCAACTTCCTTGGCATCACGAGCCCTATCGAATCGTGATGGTCTCGGGTAATCAACACTACCACCCCAGCATTGCTAGTACCCCCATTGGCAACCGCCTTCTTGCACAACTTAAGGTCTTCTTGCATCGCCTTGATGCTCACTTGCAATTCTTGGACCGCACCCATCAACTTTTCTTCCAATTAGATGAATTGAGTGTCGAACCCACCCAAGTTATCCTTCACCCTCCCAAACTCGGCGAACATCGTGTTTTCCAGTTCGGAAGTGGAGTGCTCGACACGCTCGAGCCTCTCCGTCATGTCACTCACCGCAACGCCCAGGGATCCGAGCTCATCTCGGGCCCTGATCTTGTCGCGCTTCTTCTTCAGCACATTTACATCAACAGCCTCTGCCACATTGATGTTCTCACCATTGTTATCCCCGATAACATCTTCATCACCACGTCCAACCATTTTTTATTACAGTAGTCGCCTGCCTTTGATCGAACAAAGCTCTGATACCACGGCAAGGTGGTGTTAGGCCTTGAATTCCAAAAGCAAGTGTTCGGCGATACCCATGCCCGCCCTTAGCACAGTTTGCATCCTTGAGAAGGCTTCAACATGCATGATTCTCACCGTGGAATTGTTAAGTGAAGAGATTGGCGAATTTAAGCGACTTTTGGCCATGCAACTTTCCAAGGGAATAAGAAAGGGCGAGCCGACGTATCTAGCAGTGTTGAAGATGGATGATGAGTTTGGAGAGTTATCCATTACCTCACCGGTGATTGAGAAAGTCCTTGAGCAGAACAAGGACATGTTTTCGGCAAAGTTACCAGAGACACTACCACCTAAGAGGGAGGTGGATCATCGGATTAAGCTGGAAGTTGGAGCCAAGCCACCCACAATGGCTCCATACCGGATGGCTCCTTTTAAGCTTGTAGAGCTAAGAAAGCAACTTGATGAGTTACTTACGATGGGAATGTTAAGGCCATCAAAAGCTCCTTATGGTGCTCCGGTGTTATTTCAGAAGAAGCATGATGGTTCTTTACGGATGTGTGTGGACTATCGGGCGCTTAATAAGGTTACCATCAAGAACCGTTATCTGATTCCCTTGATAGTGGATCTGTTTGATCGGTTGGGTGGTGCCAAGGTTTACACCAAGATGGATCTCAAGAAAGGTTACTATCAAGTTCGTATTGCGAAAGGTGATGAACCAAAGACCGGATGTGTTACCCGATATGGTTCATTTGAGTGGCTGGTTATGCCATTCAGGCTCAAAAATGCACCTGCCACATTTTGCACGCTCATGAATCAGATCTTCCAGCCCTATCTAGACCAGTTTGTGGTGGCCTATCTTGATGACATTGTCATCTATTCTGACTCCATGGAGGAACATGTCGACCATTTGCAATTGGTGTTCCGAGTCCTGCGAAAGAACAAGTTATTTGTGAAGCCGGAGAAATGCACTTTTGCCACAAAGGAAGTGCAATTTTTGGGGCATGTCATTGGGCGTGGGATGCTAAAGATGGACAATGCCAAGATATCCGCAATTACCAAATGGAAAGCGCCAACCAAGGTACCAGAGTTTTGATTATTCCTTGGACTTGTTAACTATTATCGGCGATTTATCGAGGGTTACTCGAAGAAGGCTGCACCATTGCCGACCTTCTCAAGAAGGAGAAGAAGTGGGACTGGTCAGATCAATGCAATGAGGCATTTGAGGAGTGATGCGTTCCTGGTTGGCCCTAAAAACGCAAGTCAAAGAATGGACAATATCAAGGAGGCAATGGACTACCAAGGAACAAGAAAAAACCGGAAACTGAATCTTGGAATAAGAAGAAACCGGAAACTGAATCTTGGAACAAAAAGAAACCAGAAACTGAGTCTTGGAACAAAAAGAAACCGGAAACTGAAGCATGGAAGTCAAGGAACATTGCAACTCCTGCATGAGGTCCACAAGAAGGTGTGTCAAGGATTGCATGGGAGTCGCCAAGTATCCATTGGTTTCTTCCAGGCCAAAACATTTCATCAAGATTTGCGAGTGTCCTTATCATCAAAGGATAATCAAGAGGATCACTTGGACCTTAAGGGTTGTATTCATGCCACATTGGTTGTGATACATGTCCAAGATGGCTAAGGCATTGGCCATATGATCCACTAGCACTCTTTTTCCCTTACTTTGGTTTTGTGCCAATGGGTTTCCGAAACAAGGTTTTTAATGAGGCTTGTGGCTCATATGCTCATCTTTTCCAACCCTTAGTCTGATCCATTCCATGGCCCGTCTTCCTCTTTTGGCGTGGCCCATGATCTCTTATCTCTCTATCTTTAGTTTGAATTTTGAACTTCTTTTATTGCATGGTCTTTGAGTGTTCACGAGGCATGTCTCGTAACTCTCTTTGCCTTTATCGCTTTGTCTCTTCTCCTTCTCGCCTCCTCTCCTTTATATTGAGGCTGAGACTCATTGTAAAACCTATCTATCTTTTTAATGAAAAACCCTTTCAAAATATAGATCATTGTTCATCCTTTTTCGTGTGATTCGAACTTGGAAAACTCTTAGGTCATTTCGTTTGATTCGATTGACAAACCCGTCTCATCAAAAGGCTATTCCGCATCCTTTTGTGGTGACATTCAATCCATTAAACTGGAAGGTGCTTGTTAACCAGGTCTTGCAACCCCTCACATTGATCTCACCCTCTCGTTGTCGAAATTAGGAAATTTTTCCTCACGAGGAATGCATCATGTGGTCTCAGAGCTGCATCGAGAGTTAAGTGATTTTTCTCTGTTCTTGTTTCAATTTTCATAAATCGACTACTTGTGCTAAAATCTTGAAATCAATTGGATCTGAACCTAGCTTGAGACTAGTATTTGCTAAAATTAATTTTATAATTGTTAGAGTTGATTTGTTAATTTTTCGGGATCAGTCTTATAAGACAGTCGCGATTAGGGTTTATCATAATTTGATAGGTCATTTTTGTGTTCTTGTTATTTTCTATTGTTTGTCCTTTCAATAGAATGTTTTATTGGTGTAGTTTGTGTCAATCTTTCAGGTACCATGTAAGAAGAAGTGGAGTCAGGCAACAAGCAACTGATTGATACCCTCACTAAGACCTTTGAAGCCATGATGAATGAAAAGATCGGCATGCTACGTGAAGAATCGTACCGGTGCTTGCCAATGTCATGTCTAACAATCCAAGGAATTCTCAATATCAACATCATGAAGGCAACATACACCCTGAAAGGCAACAAGGCGTCAACAATGGTCGGGTATTACAACAAGAAGACCATCTCCGGGAATTACCTCGTGAGCACCGAGATCGAGACTCTGAGGCGTACTATATCCAATCCTCTTGAAGCAATTCCAGAAGACAGAGGAGAGATCGTGAAGACCGGAGACAACCTCAAGACAGTTTTGGAAGCTTAAAGCTACGCATCCCTCCGTTCCAAGGAAAAAGTGATCTTGATGTATATCTCGAGTGGGAAAAGAAAATCGAAATGGTTTTTGATTACCAATACTACACAGAGGCGAACAAGGTCAAAGCCGCAACTACCAATTTCAGTTATTATGCTCTATGTTGGTGGGATCAACTCATTACATCTCGAAGAAGAAATTTTGAGCCAACAGTGGACACATGGGCTGAAATGAAAGCGATCATGCGACGATGGTTTATTCCTAGCTACTACCATCGGGAGCTTCACAACCAACTTAGGAAGCTTGTGCTAGGCACTAAGAACGTGGAAACCTATTACCAAGAGTTGGAAGCCCTATTGATAAAGGCTAATGTTCGTGAAGATCGAGAAGCTACCATGTCCCGATTTCTTGGTGGATTACAACGTGAAATACAAGACCGGTTGGAAATGCAGTCTCATGTTGTTCTACAAGAAATGTTACATCAAGCCATCCTGATTGAACAGCAATTGACAAGAAGAAGTTCTACACAAACTTGTCATGGAGGTTCATCTCTTACGAGAAATTTGGGAAAGGATGAAAGGATGAGGATACGAGCTAGTAGCAACCCATCTAATCCTACGCGGATTGGGGCTAAACCTTTTGGAGCCCAACCAGAAGAGAAAGCCAAGGTGGCCACCAGAACTAGCAATATTAAGTGCTATAAATGTCATGGAATAGAACATTATATGAATGAGTGTGTTAACAAACGAGTGATGATACTCAAAGGCGATGGTTAAGTAGAAACGAAAGAAGAGGAAGGAGACACTAGGAAAAAAAAAGAAGAGAGGAGAAAGAAGTAATTGAATCTCCAGTTAAAGGAGAGCTACTTGTAGCTATGCGCACCTTAAGTCTCAAATTCAAAACCGAAGTGCAGGCACAACGAGTTAACTTGTTCCACACGCGATGTTATGTAAAGGGAAAGGTGTGTAGTTTAATCATCAATGGTGGGAGTTGTACTAATGTGGCTAGTGAGACAATGGTGAAGAAGCTATGATTAGAAATCAAGAAGCATCCCATGCCTTATGATCTTCAGTTGATCAACAAGCAAGGCGAGATGAAAGTGAAGCATCAAGTGGAAGTACCCATATCCATTGGAAACTATGAAGATGAAGTGTTGTGCGATGTTTTGCCCATGGAGGCTGGTCATATATTACTTGGAAGACCCTGGCAGTCCGATCATAGAGTGATACATGATGGTTACACCAATCGTCATACTTTCAAATTCAAAGGACGCAAGACCACGCTCGTACCAATGACCCCTCATGAAGTTTATCTTGATCAAATACAACTCAAGGGAAAGAAGGGTCCAGGTAAGAAGCCTACACTTTTAGCTATGAATGGAAAACCATTGTATGATGATCCTTTTGACCCCAAAACTTATACCAGTCCCAATGTTTTTGCTTGTTACACTAACCTTGCAACCGAAAATACCGAGTGATTTACAAACTTTGCAGGTATTGTTCAAAGAAAGACATGCCAAGATGGAAGCCAAGCATCATCATAGAATAGGGCTACAAGACACTCAAGAGAATCGAAAGCAACATGTTGTTTTTCCAAAGGAGCAAACCCCACCAAATGCCAAACACTTTGCTTATGATGGCAAGAAGACTCTATTCGTCTTCAAGATCTTGGATGAGCACCAGCTTGGAACTACCCTTCATGTCCAAGCCATTGACATCTCTAACCTGCCAGGCTTTTCTAAACTTTTCAAAATCACTCATAATGGTTTTAAGCGGATGATATTACAACGTGGTCCGGTTAATGATTTACTTTGTACTAACTTAGAAACACCTCCTTGCTTGTATAGCAAAAGAGAAAATTTAACTGTCAGGACTTCAAGGCTCCAATCACAGGACATGGACTCGCATAACCGGACAAAGGAACATCAAGGCTCCATTCACAAAACATCAAGACTCCATGTGACCTCATCTAGTAGATTTTGCTTAAAGTGGAATGTTTTTATTAATTACTTCCGTAATGTTAAGAATATTGCTCAAGGAAAATTGGATCACCAGTTTGATCAGAGACTTATCTGGCTCGCTCCCAACAATCAAGCCAAATTTCCATTGAAGATTTCCGGTCATCCTTATTTTCCCTCCCCTTTTCATTTTGATTATTTGCGGAAAACTCAATCTAACTTGAGGTTATTTATGGCAGGATTAGCAGATTTGAGGACCAATCTTTTTCAACCCCAGGACGATGATGAGTTCCTGGTTGGCCCTAAAAACGCAAGTCAAAGAATGGACAATATCAAGGAGGCAATGGACTACCAAGGAACAAGAAGAAACCAGAAACTGAATCTTGGAATAAGAAGAAACCAGAAACTGAATCTTGGAACAAAAAGAAACCAGAAACTGAGTCTTGGAATAAAAAGAAACCGGAAACTGAAGCATAGAAGTCAAGGAACATTGCAACTCATGCATGAAGTCCACAAGAAGGTGTGTCAAGGATTGCATGGGAGTCGCCAAGTATCCATGGGTTTCTTCCCGGCCAAAACATTTCGTCAAGATTTGCGAGTGTCCTTATCATCAAAGGATAATCAAGAGGATCACTTGGACCTTAAGGGTTGTATTCATGCCACATTGGTTGTGATACATGTCCAAGATGGCTAAGGCATTGGCCATATGATCCACTAGCACTCTTTTTCCCTTAGTTTGGTTTTGTCCCAATGGGTTTCCCGAACAAGGTTTTTAATGAGGCTTGTGGCTCATATGCTCATCTTTTCTAACCCTTAGTCTGATCCATTCCATGGCCCGTCTTCCTCTTTTGGCGTGGCCCATGATCTCTTATCTCTCTATCTTTAGTTTGAATTTTGAACTTGTTTTATTGCATGGTCTTTGAGTGTTCACGAGGCATGTCTCGTAACTCTCTTTGCCTTTATCTCTTTGTCTCTTCTCCTTCTCGCCTCCTCTCCTTTATATTGAGGCTGAGACTCATTGTAAAACCTATCTATCTTTTTAATGAAAAACCCTTTCAAAATATAGATAATTGTTCATCCTTTTTCGTGTGATTCGAACTAGGAAAACTCTTAGGTCATTTTCGTGTGATTCGATTGACCAACCTGTCTCATCAAAAGGCTATTCCACATCCTTTTGTGGTGACATTCGATCCATTAAACCAATCAAGAAGACTGGGAAAAGTTGCTGGACATTGCCCAATTCTCTTATAATCTCCAACGAAGTGAGGCGACAGGCAAGAGTCCGTTTGAGCTTGCCACCGGGAAACAACCAGTGACTCCCCATGTGTTAGCCATGATGCAAAACAAGACACAAAGTCCAGGAGCACAGAAGATGGCCAAAACATGGGAAGATCATGCTGATTTTGCTAGGGTTTTCTTGGAGAAATCTCGCAAGCGGATGAAGAAGTGGGCAGATGAGAAGAGGCGCCCACTAGAGTTCAAGGTCGGTGATCAAGTATTGGTAAAACTCCTTCCCCAGCAGTTTAAGATCTTCCGGAGTATACCCAAGGGTTTGATCCGGAGATATGAGGGACCGTCGCTTAAGCTCAAGATTTCAGAGGGAATAAGATGGAGCGTTCAAGATTTTTCATAATTTTTATAAAGTATATGTATATTAGAACTTCAGAATTTTTAAACAAATTTAAGACAAAATAATTCATAATAAAACTCAAGTATAACAATTATTATCATTTTCACATTTGACATTTTATGAAAATCTACATGCATGTAATTCTTAAACCTCTCGGTTGCATTTTTGGAAGTGTAAATGGAGATTGAATACACCTTCTGTTAATTATAAATTGTGTTCATACTTCAATTTATTGCAAATGAAACCAAAATGATCGAATGAAGAATTCTATAAACATAAGGCAAAAGTGAAAAGACATAGAAAACTATTAAGTATGATATTAGTTTTGGTTATGTTGATGTGTCATATTAGAAAAAGTCTCTTTTATTTTCTTTTATTTTATTTTTATTTTTATGTTATACTTAATAAAAACAATATTGAGATTTAAAGGTGTAAAAAAAGATAGATGAATTTTGTAATCATGATTGAAAATCCCTAATAATCAGCATACTTTTGTGTTACTCCTCATAGTTATTCTCTTATAAATATCCAATGTTGTTTTGGAGTTTTCGTTATTCTTGTATTGTACTACATATAATCTTTTGATATTCATATATTTTTTCATATCTTGTTATTGTGGGTTTCTAACTTTTGTCCATGAACTCCTTTAAAGAAATAAACGATTTTTTGGTTGACTGTCGTGCTGGTCATGTTTATTCAGAAGAACCTCAGCAATTCATCTACAATAAGGTATTCATATAATTTTTTTTTCTTAATATATTTTCTTACATTTATCAGGTGCTTAAAAACTGGATTAAGAGACCTTCGTCTACTTCAGGAATTAAATTTCTATTTCAATTTATTGACAAAAAAGGGTCATTAGTTATGTTTTTTGTTTTTCATTATTTTAATTTAATATATTTCGTCTTCTAATTTTTTTTTTTTAAAACTGATGTATAGGAGGGAATTAGGGGAAGACCCACAATAAGTTATAAGAAGATGGGACGAATTAGCAATTGTTTCAGATTTGGTGTATGTAGAGTTTTTCAATATTGTAATGTTTTGGTTCCTAAATTTTTCAAACGCAAGAATGTGACTGTTGAAATGAGGGTGAAGGGTAATGAGAAAGAAGACAAAGAGTAGTATGGTTGAGATTGTCGTGTTGGGGTCGTCTTATGTTTTCCTTTCATGTTTTAAAAAATTTTCAATAAAATAGATTACAATAAATTGTATTTTTTTCCAAATTTTAATGGTCTTTTGCATTTTGTGAGGTTAGTTTTTTGTAATAATGTTTAAATTAAATTTGGATAATTTGATAAGATTCTGTACTTTAATATATTTTAATTTTGGTCTGTTAATATGTTTTTTGTTATTTTATTTCAAAAAATATTTTAAACTATGTAGATCGTATTTAAATGTTAGTAGTTATGATTGGCCTAATAAGGTTAATATGTCTAAAAATGTTAAACGGAACTCGATATTTATTTTGGTTACATAATATTCAATAAAAGAAATTGTTGAATAGAAATGTGTAACAACTTATTATTTGGAACAAAGTAAAATGTCTATATCATCTTCTATTATTAAAAAGAGGCTAGATCTTATTTCTGAAGGAGGAAGGAAGGTGGAATACTAAATATATGTTGCCCTACATATTGGACAACTTAGTCTTGTAGTAAACCAAGTGATGATACATTGATGGTGGTATAGATTATTACATGATAGCTTGTTAATTTCATGTCCTCTTGTAATTGTTTGTAGGCAAATATGCACTCCTCTGTTGTTTCTTCTATAGTTGCTATTCTATAGTGCATATAAATTGTTTGTTTAGGTTGTAAAATTTTCTTATAGATGGTTTCCTCATAATGTAAAGTTGTTAATAATATAATTGATTTGGTCAATTGTGAATTAGTAACTGTTTTTTAACTAAATAAGGAGTTATTATTGTGCAGTGTAATAGTTGTTAGGTAGTGACTATAGGGTGGAGATTAAGAGAAGTTGTGTATTTTAAGAAATTTTGGGTGTTATAGATTATATGTGATTATAATGTTTGAAAGAGAATTGTTTTCTCTGTGATAACGTTTTTCTTTAAAGTGATAACGTTTATTGATGGTCTATATTTGGTTTAGTATGGTTAACGCATTGAAGTTTTAATATTTTTCAGTTAACTCTTTTTAGTGTATTTTATAGTCTTCTATTCAATAAGTTAGCGGTATTGTAAATTAAATCTATATAATTTAATATATCTTAATTTTATAATTCAGTATGATTTCAAATATATTGTAAATGTCTTGATTTCCTCCACATTGAAACCTAGTTTTATGTAATTACTGTTGCGTTATCTATAAGTTTTTTATAATTCATTAATTGTTGCATGTGAGTTTTTAATTAAGTAATTTTAAATTTCTTAGTTGTTATTTTAAATTCATTAATTTTTTGTTTTTTGGTTGTCAATTTTTAAAAATTTATTGTTGTTAGTTTGGTTTCTTTGTTTTTACTATATTATAATTAGTGTTCGACCGGTTTATAAATAATTACATATGCATGTATATATAATTATATGACGAACAATAATATAAAGTAAATTAAATTTAAGGTATGTCATAAACAATCTCAATTTGCCTTTACTTTGTAAGTGACTTAGTGAAGTGGAGAAGATAGTTATAGTGTTGCATTATTGTAAATAGTATACTTTAGTTGTGTAATTATGTAATATAGTCATACTTATATATTTACCGTATACTGTACAGTTTAATTAGTTAAAGAAGCTGAAAGTTAGTTTGTGTGATAGTTACTATTGTATCAAAGAAACCGTAACTATATTTCTCTCCGACAAAGATTTTTGACTCTCCATTGAAGCTTGGCTTCTCTTTTCGAGATCCATCGATTATTCTTTGAATTCGCCAAATTGTTCCATCTTCCTGGTGCATGTATTTGTTGCGTTGATTGTAATTTTGCTGAATCTCATCTCTGTTTTATCATGGATCTATAGTGTAGAGGTGATTTTTTCTTTGATTGAGGTTCTAACTACTTATTTGTTATTGATTTATTTTCTTTTTTCTTTTTTTTCCTGGCCTAATTGTTTGATTTTGATAGTTTAATTCGACTTCTATTATTCATTGGCAGATATGGCAGCTTAAAATAGTTAGTTAAGTCATCTACCAAAAGAGCAGTACGATTATTGGTAGTATCTTCATAAGTCGGATGACGGTGGGTTGGTTCCTGTTTCCGATCTATTGAATTAAGTTTGTGAAATCCAATCATAGCGTTTCTCTGTACACATTGGTCTCTACGTTGGCTACGTAGTTGGACTGAGACGGTTGAATTCAGTAAGCTTCTCTTAGTCCTATACATTCCGAATTATAGCTGTATATCCTTAAAATTATAAGGTAATTTGGTAATTAAAACTGACACTGAATAATCGTAAATCAATTTGTAGATATTATTTGAAGCTGGGAATAATCAAATGTTCAAAATTAAAATGGAGGAGTTTGGGAAAAAATTTAAATGAAGCAATATAAGTAGGCAACTAAACGAAATGGTAATCGTATGTTTCCTTTCAAAGTTGATGCCTCCACTCTTCAACGACTCATCACTTCTTCTATGGATAACTGGAAAACCATTTTTAAAATTTTGTTACCAGCTGTTGATGAGTATATATATTTGTCATTTGTTGGACAACTATATAGACAGTTCTGCTATGTTTAGTTGATGATTTTAGGTATATGTACTATTGTCAGGAAGAGTGTTTCACCTGGTTATTTTGGTAGTTCATTGTAGATTTCTTTGTAGACAATATTCCTGACTCCATTTCGTTTTTGGTCTTCTCCTTGTAGAATTGTTAATCCTTCAGGTGATGTCACTCGAGAAAGAGCTACGTATAGTTGTCCATGACTGAAAACAAGAGTTGGCAAATATAATATAACTGATTTCAGACTTTTCCCTTGGCTTTTATTAATCATCATGGCGTAGCAAACTCTTATTGGAAACTGGCGTCTTCGCAGAGTAAAAGGATGATCGGATTGTGGTGGTGATAAAATTATCCGTGGTAGGAGAACTTTTTGCCCAACATGTGTCCCGGTAATGATTTCCGCTTCAATGACTCTCTCATGTAATTTAGTCAATACCAATCTTGTACCGTTGCAGAGGCCTGCTTTTTGATTAGTGTTTCGCAAAAGCATGATATGCACTCCTTCTTTGAGTGTGAGTTTATGGTGCGGCAAACCTGGGAACTCTAAAGAGTTTAAATACTCTACAGGGTAAAGTGCTTCATAGTCTGACCCGATTGTCTCAGCTTTGCCTATGCTGTCTGAGTTTAAGTATTCTTTAGGCTGCCCTTCGACTTGAGATAACATGTATATGTTAATCTCATCAACGTATTCATTACGTGGAGTAAGGATTGCTCATTCCGTCAAGCTTTCGTTGTTTGTTTTGGAGAGATTGTGTTGGGCAGAAATTGCTTTCCTTATTTCTTCAAGGAGATTTCCATTAGGCTTTAGAAAGAAACTTTGATCTACCTTCACCATTTCTCCTTCGTCATTGTTAATTTCATCGAGAACTTCAGTTGTGGGTGCAGTTCCGTTGCCTACATTTAGTAGCCATTCAGAAAACCTTGTTTCTGACTGCCGAGTCTCATGTTCTGTTGTAAGATGAAAATATTACATGATTCCCACAAAGGTGACTGACTTATAGAAGCTAAAAAATTGTCTGCTCTGCTTCCATGTGGGATAACAGGTAGTATCTGTCTGAAATCTCCTCCAAGTAGCACAGTTTTACCTCCAAATGGTTTATTGCTTGCTGAATAGTCCTCTGTGGAGAGTAAGTCTCTTAGAGTTCTATCCACCGCTTCAAATGTGTGACGATGTGACATTGGTGCTTCGTCCCATATAATCAAGTCTGTTTTTATGATCAACTGTGCAAGCATTGTTCCCTTCTTTATATCACAAATGGAGTCTTCTGTAAGAGTAAGTGGTATCTTAAATCTTGAGTGGACTGTTCTCCCGTTAGGTAGAAGCAAGGCTGCGATTCCTGATGATGCAACAGGAAGTACGACTTTCTTTTCTGATCTTAGTTTGGAGATTAGCGTTTGGTAGACGAATGTTTTCCCAGTCCCACCTGGCCCGTTGAAAAAGAATAGTTTCCCCATGTTTCTATCAACTGATTCCAAAACTGCTTCGTAAACCTTAGACTGTTCCTTGTTGAGTTGATGATAGAGTTTTTCGTATTCTTCTTTCTCTCCTTCTTCATTGTACTGCAATTCCTGGCGCAATAAACTATTTCCCATTTCTTTTAGTACCTTTGGATGAGGCCTTGGCATATCTGTAAAGTCATTAAGAGAGCGCTCATGTTGATGCAAAAGTAACTCTATCTCCATCAAAGTATATTCCTGCAACTCTTCTTCTTTCAAAGTCAGTTCTTGGAACCCAAATAATATGCGCTGTTTGTTTGTCATGTCTTCTGACATTGATTTCCAACAATGTTCCCAAATGGTGTTGCCCATTGACTTGCTTCATCCATTGCATGGTGCCACTCTTTATCATCGTCTAGTAGCCCTCTAGCATAACATGCAGCTTTGAAGTTTTCTTTTATTTCACCACAGACTGTTTTCAGATAGTCGTAGCTTGTTGGCCCTTTTGTGACATTTACCAGAATCCTAAGGTAGTAGAGGTCTCCAGATGCTGGGTGGATGTTTACTATTCTGCCTATAGAGCTTCCTCTTTTCCTTTTATGCCACATTTTACTGTCGTTATCCCAGACAAAGTATTTGGGGAATTCGATATATGTCAACCTTCTAGCTTCTTCACAGTGTTGATTCATCACCATCCATTCTGTGAACATTGTCATTTCAATATTCTCCTGGGACAAGACATGCTTGAGATTATCTGTTCCCTTGTAAGCGAGTGAGTGTTGTCTCTTAAGATGAATTAGCAATTTCTGAACTGATGGCTTCCGTTTGTGTATGTGGAAAGCAAATGTACGCCACATAGATTCACAAGATGATAAGTATATGCAATCAAGATACTCTTGAATTTCATCTCTTTCTTTGACTTGTTTTTTTTACTTTCCATTGTCTGTAGTAGTGGTTGTACCTTTCTCTATCAAAATGGTTGCCTTGTCCACCCTTTGTAACATACTTGAACAAATATTTGATAGTGTTTGATGTATTGCACCATTCCACATTGATGTGTGCTTGATATTTCTTCAAAATTTTGATGTTATGTGGGATAACAAATCGATTATCAAGCTTTTTTCCTTTCTTGATGACAATGTTGTCATCATCTTGCCGTCGACGGTAGACAATATATCCAGACTTTTCAATTGTTGTGAACTGGTTATAGGGCCTTGGATATTTTTTTGTTCATACCTTTTTATCCATGCAAGGAGATGATAGTCTATCCATTCCACATGGACCATGCATCATGTGCCTTTCCACAAGCTCAAATGATAATTGATCTTCTTTTTTGTTGGGTAGTTCAGCAGAGATGATCTCATTTATTTGATCTGTAGTAGGTATCTTAGGTGTGTTCTCCAACCATAAAAGTATATGTGCATGAGGTAGTCCGCGGTTTTAGAACTCAATTGTGTATAGCACGGCATATAAACATTTGTGTTTGTGTTGTTTTGTCTTTCCTTTGTAAGGACATATATTGGATTTTAATAAGATAATCATACCTGCTTTGTATGGATTGAAGAATGTCCCTTTTTCAAGGTCTTTTGGCAATTCATCAAGCTTTGTTTTGAAGATACGACATTCAATATCAGGTCTGTCATTTGATGAAATTCCCTCGTAGCTTGCCAGGTGGTCTTGAATTTCTTGCCAGTTTCGGTTTGCAGTCATAGTGATGAACAATGTTGGATTGCCAAACATACGACAAATAGCCATTGCGTCATGGTATTTTTCAATCATGTAGTGTGGTCCTCCAGTAAAGCTTGATGGCAAGACTATTCTTTTTCCAACTCGAATTGCCTCTGTGTCTCCTTTACTAACTGCATCATAAACATTGCAGTATAGATCAGCTCTGAGTTGGTCTTGATTATTTCTTGCCCATCGTAGCCTTTCTTGTTCTATCACTGTGTAGACATCAACAACATATTGGTGGAATAAACGGCCGCCCTTTATTAGTGTCATCCCTTCTTCTAGTCTTGTTTGGATTTCCTAAGCATAGTATTCTCTAACACTTATATATGTCATTTTCCTTTGACCAGTGTCACTGCATGGGGAATTTCTGTGTCGAATCCATATTCTCCATAAGGAAACAACAAAGGGTATTGCAAACTCATAAAAAGTGGATGGTCATCTCTTATTTCTTGGAAGTAGCTTGACTGGAATTCCAAAATTACATCTCTATATCCAATAGTAGATGTTAAATCACCAACAATTAGCCCTGCAACTTCTTGAACTTGTGGAAGATCAGATAGTTTTCTTTTTCCTTTCTGACCGACCAATCTCATTGTGAAGTCTTCTACTTCATTTGCTTTGTAACGATCTCGAGCTTTTCTGAAAAACCTACACAAGCAATTGTGTTCATCTAACATCTTTATTAAACCCAGCACTGTATCTTCTTGAATTTTGTTTCTTGAGTTGCCACCAGTCATATGTTTCATACGATTGGAGACTTCATTATCTGTGTCGAAGATATACATTTGTAAAAACTTGGGTGGTTGACCTGGCATTGGGAGCATTGAACCTATTTGATGATAATTCTGGCCATGTATTCTGAAACATGGTGGTCCTTTTCCAGATGTGACACTATGATCTATTTTTGCTCCCATGGATGTAAAAGCCAGAATAGAATTGTACGCTTGTATGTTATTACGAAAAGGCAAAGACGTATGTTGTAAGTTTTCTAGAAAATGAGGAGTTTCTCTTCTATTTGGGAGCTTTACGCGACCTTGTTGACAACATATTGTGAAGATTGGTTCTCCGGTTTTGGGGTCATTCCCTGTTTTCTCAGAATACCATACCAATGCATTACAATGTGGGCATTTTAGTAATGGGTTATCTCTGGCCATTGACGCTGTTTGAAGAAAATGTTAACATTGGTTAGTCTAACATAACTTTTAAAAATTGTATTATTATTTGTATGGATTTAATGGTAGAGTCTAACCTTGAAGTTGTTTCTTTTCCTCTCTGGATATTTTTGCCTTTGTTGTTGATGATTCCCCTGTTTTAATATAGTAAATAATATATCATGTAGTTATTATATTGGCAACATTTTAATAATTATAGTATGTAAGTGTATTTCACATGTATTGTAGTAGTACCCTCTTGTGGTTTTGAAAGTCGTTTGGATAGAATGATAGCTCGTCTGAGGGTTCGTGCATTTTTACTCCTCACTACAATTTAGAAAACATTTTGAGTAATCTAAGATTTGGAAATAGTAACTGTATCTGTTTGGAAATTATTATTATTATGTTTTCATCATAGGGTACCATATTCTGAACATCTGTCACATCCACCTGTATATAATAATTTTGGTTAGTTGGAGGGGATAAGTTTATAATATGATACATTGTGTATGAGATTGATTTAGTATTGTTATTGAGAAGCTTACAATCGTAGTAGGTGATTTTTGTGGGGTAGTCACTTCTTTGTTTTCCTTTGTCTTACCTAACAAAAAAACAAATGAATGACCGTATTTCAAAATACACTCAACGCCTATATTGTATGTCTAATAACAGTAGGTGGTTAAATTATTTGAATGTAGTTATAGACTGTTACCCCTTTTTTTGGTCGATGTAGATGGTTCATTGGTTGAAGTAGATGGGTGGCTGTTCTCTGTTGTGTGTTTTGGAGATTCATGTTTTCCAAACAACACATGTTTCTTTCGTCTATACCAGCTTTTGGAACGGAGGATTGCTTTTTGCATAGATCTTGCCGTTTTATAACAAACTGTTAATAGAGCAGTATAATAGTTAATTAAAAATATAAGTTGTTCTGATGTGAATTTGTTTTTCTGTATGTAGGGCAGTACCATAGATGGAGCACTTGTTACAGCCACCTAATAGAAATAGTAGAGATGATTGTTAGTTTGGAAGAACGTGTTTATGAGGCCAGAAAATTATTATCTATGTAATGAGGATGTATGTAGCTTACAATCGTAGTAGTATATTTTTTGGTTTTGTCTTATTCCATCCTCTTCAGCTGTGGTACCTGTGTCGGTGTTCGACGCGTCTACTGAACGTTTTCTTTTCCGTTGAGTCATCTTTGTAGATGTTGTGTGATTCCTGGGGGTGGATTAGTTTTGACTTTAAAAAACAGAAGTAGTTCTGGTTTTTTTTTGTTTATAATTTCATTGTTTTAGATTATCTTTTGTCAAGTCCTCATAAGAGCATTCATGCCATTTAATTTCAGTAAAGGCGGAAAATTAGTGATTTGTTTTAGTTTTTTAAGTTGTATTATTGATTTCCGGTTCAAAGTGGATGATACGTCATTATTTTTGTGATAAGTGTATTTATAAGGTGAGATTTGTATTTGTATTTAGGCTGTTAGATGGAGAGATGTGGTTGGACAATCTCTTATAGAAGTATATATAAAAAAGCTTTGTTAATAATAAAGTGTTGTTAATTGTGGATGGTTCTTGTTTTGAAAGGTAAAAAAAGAGAGAGATGAATAAAGTTTAATTTAAAAGACTGGAAACAAAGTGTTGTTAAGAACTGATAAATAAAACAGAGGGTAACAAAGTGTGGTAAACCCAACTGGTAAATAAAGCACGCTGGAAATATAAAAACAGAAATGTAAAAGAAAACATGGTAACCATTAAAAAACAACAATGCTTAAGTAGGAGTCGAATAGATTCAATTTTCCAGACGGGGACGCTTTTCTTTCTTCTCCTGTGCCATGTCATCTGTATTGGTGGACTTCATTTTGCGGTCTCCAATAGTCGTAAGTAACACATTCATAATTTCCTGTGTTTGAGTTCTCCGGAGGTAAGTCGTTTTCTTGGGAAATATTTGTTTCCATGAAACGGGAGACTGTAATAGTTTGGCGGGTGGCACGGAAATTGTATGGTGTGAGTTTCACTTGGAATTTGCAGGTGTAACCAATGATATGTGTTTAGACATTGTGGAGTTGTTTTGTAAATTCCTAGCCATGCATCTTCTCCTACAGCCTGAATTGTAAATGATTGATCCTTGTAAGATGATTAGGATTGTTAAATGAAAAACAAATGTTTAGGATAGGGAAAAAAGTGAGAAACTGTGTACTTCAGTGGTTTCATTCATGACATCAGCAGCTCTTCTACCAGCAATTTTCACGCCATCCTCATCAAAGACAACAAAGGTTGCTTCGTCGTTGTTCTTATCACGAACAGTTATTTCAAAGCGGAACCTGTAGACATATAATTGGATTTTACAACCGAAGAATCCAAACAATCAAATCAAGCATTTTTTGTAGGTGAAATTAGTATTTGATTACCTGAGGAGCCCAACATTGTTTTCTTTCTTACAGAAGTCGCAGTACATTGAGGTTGAGTTATTTTTTGCCAAGCTTTGTGTTGCAGGTGTTGCATGAAATGTAGTACCATCCATTTGAAGGTAAGAAATCGACAATGGTAGCGTAGCAATAGAAGCTGACAGCCTGGTTTTAGATAAATGGAGGTTTTTAATAGGTTAATGTAGATTATGTAGGGAACAAAGTAGATGGAGATTTTAAGTATAACCTGTGGGTTTTCATCGTGGAGGTATTGGTGGATTTCATTAATTGTGACAGTCTCCAATTGGGTGATAGCAGAGGAGGAGCTGGTGATAGTTGGGAGAGCAGTATCAGTTTTTCCTAACCTGTAAATTGTATTTTTGAGTAGATGAGTTTGTTTTGTTATTCATAATAGAGATAATCGAGAGGGTTGTATGATTTATCATTCCAAAAACTTTTTTTGTTTCCGCTATGTCTGTGTCAAAGAAAAGGCGAGTGGCTGATGTGGAGCTAACGGAAAAATCTGAGCGATTTGTTTTTGGATTCACTGTGGTGATTAAGAGGAAAGCTGGTTTAGTTCCTGCCTCATTCCACCGTTTCCGGAATTACCCAGCTATGCTTCCCCACAGGTAAATGCGAATGGTTTCACCGCTGGAAAATGTAGGAAACAAAACTCAATAAGGTAAACAATGCATTTAGCATACATTAACAGTACAGAAACTGAAGCTGAGAGTACAATGTTTAAATTGGTGGGATGTTTAAATCTCTATATATAAAATGGGTTGTTTCAAATAAATTTTCAACAGAAGTAACGCTATTAGATAGAGATTATGCAGCAGAGACTATATACATAGTTCTTGAGATAAATGATACTATGTTCAACAAATGCAAGCCAACTGTAGTAGGAGAATGTAATCACATGGTGGACAAATACAACCATGTACAAAATCTAATACGTAGCATCGTTATATATAAAAGGTGTTTGGATTAATACTCTTTCATTAGTAGATGCAAAAGGACTCTGTCTGTTGATCTAGAGCCTTCAACTTCAGGAGGTTTTTCCATTGTGCTTGGTGAGTGGAGATTGTCACCAGTTAGTATACTGATCTGGCCAATGACATCTGCGAGAGACAGAATGAGTACCTTCTACAATATCACTATGAATGTTTACAGGGAGTAATAAGGTTTTTCTTACCAAACAGTTGTGTGTTTGTGTCAGTAATTGCAGCTAGATCTTTGAAGGTGCGTAGTCTGAACTTCTGGTTGTCAATGTTATTGGATCCGTCAGGCACAACGAACATTGTTGTCTTGATGGTGAAGCAGATACCTTGGTTGTAGTCGGAGACTTTGTAGAGTTTCTTGGCGGGAGTAGATAGGAAATTGCTTAGTTTGTAAACTGAACCAGAGTTGAGGTTGTTTGCGTGGCTTGGGACGTGGTTTGCAGGTATGAATCCGTGTACAGCATTAGACTGTCAATGGTGGTAAGTAAATAGAGTTATTTAGTAACATTTTCTATATGGAGATGAAACCAAAAACAACGATTATTGAAATTATCAATACCTGGGAGTCTATTAGTAGTAATTCGATCCCAAGGAGGATGTCCTCTTTCTTGAAATTCCTTGCTTCCCAGTAGTGTATTAACCGGACTGTAATCTCTTGGTTAAAGTAGTCACCTTCAATGTCGTCAAGAACATTGAAACTTAGTGTTTGTGTAGGAGGAAGGTCAGATTTCGGAGGCATGGTTTGGTTTCTTGGAAGTAACGAAACCGGTGATGTTTTTCAAGTGGTTCAGGGTTGTAGGATTTATAGGGACGACAGTTTTGAGAGATTAGGAAGTTGGAGAGATAGGCCATCAATCTCTTTTAATTTGAGAGAGTGTTGGAGTTGATGGAATGCTTAGGATTAATGGTGGTTATTGATTCACTTCCGCCGTTACTGGTTTTGGAGGTGAAGCGGTGGTCGATTGATGGTGAAACGATGAAGTCGGAGATTGTCTTGGGCCAGTTTGGTCGATTGATGGTGAAACGATGAAGTCAAAGATGGTCTTGGGCAAGTTTTGTAAGTTAATGGGTTTGGGTTCTATTTTATGTTTATGGGTTTTGGTTTTTGGTTTGTTTAATGTAATGGGTCGGTTTGGGTTCGGTTTGGTTTTTTGTTTAATGTAATGGGTTTGGTTTTTGGTTTGTTTACCAGTATTGGGTTCGGTTTGGGTTTTTTTTTTACGGTTTTAATTTATGATTTCTTTTCTTAAGTTATAATTTTCAGATTGTTGTAATAAAAAAAGTGTAACACGTGGCAAGCTGAGAGGTGTTGTAGGGGAGTGTTTTTATGCTGATGTGGACAGCTCCAGGGGCCCCAAACTCCCTTTTTTATATATATAGATTAGAAAATGTACTCGCGCGTTGCGCGAAATTTCAATTTTTTAACACCGTAAATATATGTAAATTTATATACAGTCATGTTCATTCTATGAAATTAAATTATTCTTTTTATTATTTATAAAATAACTATAAATACATAAGTATAATTTATAAACACTAAAAGTAAAAAAAATATGTTATTTATTTTAAATTATTTTATAAATTAAACTATATTATAAATCTATATTTGATTGTAACACATTTATTCTCTTCATTCATTATTTCCTATTTTTTTAGTACATATTGATTATCTTCCTTCATTCTTCATATTCTTTAGTTTATTAATATTTTCATGATCTAATAATCTAAATAATTTTTAAGTTATTTTAGAAAACAATTAGAAAAATTTATGAAAATAACACTAATGTCTCAAAATAACACATGATATTTTAGCACTCAGAGAAAAATATTTTTAAATATACAATATATTATTTCCTTGAAACATGACTAATTTTATACAATATATTTATTTATTTTTATTCATCTTTAATTTTAAATTTTCTCATCATAGTGATACATTTTTTTAAAGTGTATATTTCATAGTAAATTATAGTAAATTGTTTCCTATTTTTATTCTATAAAATTTATTAGTAATGTTTTTGGTAAACTTATAAACATATTTTTTTAACTTTTCAATGCAGTTATTATTTTTATATGTTGTATATTTGTTTAGATTTTTCATTTTCTTTCATTTTAGTATGTTTCAAACAACAACACATAAATATATTTAAGATTAGTTACACATGTAAACTACTAGAACCTCGACGTCGTTTCGTGTCGGATCGAATTTCTGGTAACTTCAAAAATGACGTCGTTCTGTAAATCAGAAAAAATAACGCTGCTACCTGGACTCGAACTCTCCTCCTCTTTGATAAATCAATGACACACTACCATCAAAGCTAACACATTATATTAATTAATTCACAAACATATATGTTAAATACCTATAATTTTTGGTATTCATGAGTTAATTGTTCAGCAACAAATATTTAATAACTTTATTTTATCATTAAATCAAATTTAACCTTATTTAATAGAACTAAACCAGAAAATACCCAATTTTATTTAAAAAGTGAATTATATTTTATTTCTTGAATTTATTTATTAAAAATAAAATAAAACTAATAAAAAAATATGTAATATATAAAATGAGATTTTGTATATAGAAATAATATATAAAACATGTAACATCATTTTCTATATTACACATTTTTTTTATTTCATTTTCTTTAAACTAATTAATTCAATAAATAAATATAATTCACTTTTTGTTTTTAATAAAATTGCATATATTTCTGGTTTAATTATATTAAATAGGGTTAACTAATTAACTAATTGATTTAATTTTAAAATCATAGGTTTAAACCAGAAAAATATCCAATTTTATAAAAGTGAATTATATTTATTTATTGAATTAATTAGTTAAATAAAATGAAATATAAACAAATATGTAATTTAAAAAATGATGTTACATGTTTTATATATTATTTTCTATATATAAAATCTCATTTTCTATATTACATATTTTATATTAGTTTATTTCATTTTAAATAAATAAATTCAATAAATAAATATAATTCACTAAATAAATATAAGTCACTTTTTAAATAAAATTAGTTATTTTCTGGTTTAATTCTATTAAATAGGGTTAAATTTGATTTCATGTTAAAATAAAGTTTTTAAATATTTGTTGGTGAACAATTAACCCATAAAAACCAGAGATTATAGGTATTTATGATATATATTTGTGATTTAATCAATATAATGTGTTAGCTTTGATGGTAGTATATCATTGATTCCTCAAAGAGGAAGAGAGTTCAAGTCTAGGTAGTATTGTTTTTTTTTTCTTTACAAAACGACGTCGTTTCGGTCGTTTTAGAATCCTCATTTTAAAAGTTAAGGGTTTTTTTGACATTTTTTCTTTATATTATGCTATTAAACTTTATTTGAGGATGGTGTCACGATGCATATAATAATATATTTATATAAATGTTGTATTATGTATTAAACTTTCATAGTGTCTTGTTCCTAAATAAAAAAAATTCTCAAAATTTAAAATCCCATGTGGTTATTGACAACAATGCTTTCAACATTTATGCATATTATTGAAGCTTTAGTGACAAGAACAAAATTTTCTTTGTACCATGGTAGATTTCTTTGATTAGTAGACAGTTTGGTGAGCATGGTTTTTCATAGATGCTGGAGTTCAAACTGAATGAAAAAATTTGAACTATGTAATTGTTTTCTCTCTTTTTCTCTAAATGCTACATCTCACTGTTAAGAGCTTTAACGTTTCCCTCATGTATTTGTTTTCTTCTCCCTCACCTCACCATCGCCAATTTCCGGTACTTTCAATTTATTTATTTGCATCCTTATCTAAACCCGATCATAGTTTATTTCCATAATTTCACAACTATCTCTTTGCGTCTTTACCTCACAGATTACTAAGACCTTATCCCTTCAGCTTCTCTGTCGGTTTCATTTATTTTCAAGTTTCTTTCACATTATTTTCAAGTTTCTTTCACATTATTTTCTTCCCTTCTTAAAATTTTATTGCTTATATGATTATGTCCACCACTATTTTGTACGGCACATTTTTTCCTATACATCATTAACCACTTCTCCCCAAACCCACGAAATGTGACTCTATAGACCTCTGTTTTATCTAATTTCCCCTATACATCAGTTACCACTTCTCCCCATGCCCACTGATTTTGTTGGCCTGTAATCACATTACAAAGACTTTTATTTATTTATTTACAATAGTTTAAAAAGTTCATGACAATGACTGCTTTTGCAGAGGCTGTGCATCTAGTTCTAATCTTTTGTCTCATTCTCACGTGCTAACCTCAACCTGCCTCAAAGCTTCGATGGTACACTCCTTTGTTCCATTTAAACCTTTTTGGGACAAGCACATCACCATCATCGTCCAACTGCTCATACATGTTGTAATTCATGAATTTCGAGACTCCATAGCTTTGTTCTGAGACTCCACAGCTTTATTTCCAGACCTTGTCCCAGCCCCTGAAATTCTTATTTCGAAAAAATCTTTCTGACATGGAAACTAACTCTATAAGCTCTGTCTTCTCACTGGCTGTCACCGCATGATCTAGATCACAAATCATTCCCTCTTGATATAAGGCAACTAACTACACAGTCTTAATGCATACTGTTGAAAGCTAAGCAGTTGGAAAGAAAAAGTGGATGCAATTCAACTACACAAACTCTTAGGATGGAGTGTTATTGCTCGATCAGACTTTGTATGATGTGTTAGCGTTGTCATCATTTTACCTGCATATAATAATCCAGAAATATTCAAATGAAACCATATACTTGCAGCATTTGATTATTCAATGAGCAGGGCATGGATAAGAATATGGATTTTAAGTCAAAAACAATGGTTAGAATGATTAGATATACCATATGGAAGGTCCCAAAATTTATGGTTGCATCATGAGATCCGGTGACTACTTATGGGTCCTGCAACATCACAGATCTAAATGACTTCCAGTTACTATAATTAAAAGGGTCTGAAGAAATCTAAAAACCTTAACGACAACTCCATACGAAAATAAACAGACTATTGTCAAGTAAAAACAGAACAAATGGTGTTGTCATGTCCTGAGAGTGCATAAATTGGCATCTTGGTACAAATATCCCATACATGCAAATAAGCAAACATGGACATTTTAACTGAAGTAAAGCTCAAGTATCTTAAGAGCATAGAGATTTGTATGCTAATAAAAAAAAGGATGTGTCAGCTTGTATAGAAATGTATGCTAATAAACAAAGGATGTAAGGATATTCAGTAATTTTCTTACCTTGGAGATGGCTCAATAAACAAAGTCTAACAGATAAACTTGAAGAAATTTAAGAGGCTATACCTCGTACTTGCTTGATATGCCAAGTTAGTTTTCGTACACGGCTTCATCTTTCAGTTACCTGTGACTTACCTGCCAAGAGAAAAATAACCAAAGATATTAATGTCTTTGAGAAATGAACAATAATAAAAAATCCATATTCATTTGCTCTGGGGAACACGTTGCAATCACAACTTGCAGTTCTTAAATTTTTTTTGCTGGAAGTCTATTCTCATATTTATTATCTCACCATTCAATATCCTTCCCTGCAAAATACTTCACCAACCTGATTTCGACCAGATCGGTTTGTTCTTGGCTTTATTTTCCATTTTGCCTCCATATAGAATTCACCAAACGTATTCTAAAAGCAGAATGAATTAGAGTTTCTGAAAGGGTCGCCGATAATATGTGCACTTGCTTCACCTTCGAGATTCGTGGAAGAGATCAGCAACGTCAGAATCAAAGGTTAGGTCCTCTCCATTACTCTTACATGGACACTCATTCGCATAGGAACTGGAGGAAGTAAGACAATTCATATTCAATGATGAAGCTTAAACACTATGGCAATTGCTTTCAAAGGTGCTTGATGAAGAATAACATGGAATCAGTGTTCAAAGAAACATATCTAACTCTTCCATCAAGCTTATCTAGAATTTCACTCTCCAAATCAGTTCCTAACTTGCCCATAGTATTGTACTATGCAGAGTAATTATGGGCTCTTCCCAAAACCGAGTACTTTCAGTTTCTTAATATTTGGGAAAAAGAACAATCATAACACACAATATAGAGATAAGGGAAACCAAGACATACTCTATCTCAAACTCGGAGGGTTCTGCGTGACCATGATCCATGCCATGAATAAGAAATGTATCATCCATCGTCAAGCACCATCAAATCCATTCCACCCCTCGATCTCAACCTCATATAATTCCAAAAATTCAAATATATCAGGATTTTAAACGTAATGAAAATCTAAGAAACCCAATATTTGGAAACACCAGAGTAACAATCAAAAAGAAGAAGAAACCCGTGAGATTAGAAGCTTTTGTATTGAAATCAAAAGCAAAAAATGGAACCTGAGTTTTGTTGAAGAAGATTTAGTTATTCTTGGGCATTATAATCTCAACTTGTACCTGGGAAAAATCAATCAACATGATTATATCTCAACTTGTATCTGTGAAAAAATCGTAAATCAAGTTAAAAGGACATATTAGTTCTTATCTGATGGCATGTGAAGAGTTCAAAGGAAGAGAGATGATATGTTTGGTAGGGTGAAGGTTTTATAGATGAGTTATGAGTTTGGAGGAAGTGACCATCAATTTATTTTGATTGAAAGGAGTAGTAGGGATTATTAATTAGAAGAAGTAACGGTGATTAGAGATGACGAAGTGGGTACGTTAAGAGTTTGATTTTATTGGGTGGCGTTTCGTGTGTGAGGGAGGCGAAGAAAGCTATGGCCGAAGGCTAAATGAACAACGGCAGTGAAATATGAAATCAGATTGGGCCACCATATTAGTATAGATATGGGCCGTAAACAATAACTAATGAGCTGGTTATTTTTTAATGTGTATGTAACTGATTTTAAGTAAATGATAACTGGTTTTTTTTCAATAAACGTGTATTAGATTAAAATGCCAGAAGTCCGTAAACTCTTCTTAAACTTTAGTTGATGTGGACATCCCTTAAGCCCTAAAAGCTTGCTTTTATATATAAAAAATTATGAAAATATCTATAAAAAAAATTAAGTAATTAAGTAAAATTATTTTGAAAACCAATTAAAACAAAACAATTCATAATAAAATCTGTGCATATTTACAGATATTAGCCTAGTATAAATAAATAGTAAAACATATAAAATATCAATATTTATAAATAAAAAACTACAAATTTGTTTTAAAACAATATATCTTAAAGTATATTGTAGGTTCAAATCTAGTTTTCCTTTTTATTTATGTCTATGAACATCTCTCTCTCAATCAACTCACGTTTTTCTTACACCAAGCTCTGATACCATAAAAGTTGTGAGAGAAATGTTTAGGAAAAACTCTTATTCACGTTTAAACATCAAGCACTGAACTCTGATACCATGATGTTATTATTCACGTTTGATCAACATATATACGACTTAACATATAGCTCTTAGCTAGATTATTGTATTTTATCAATTGATCTTAACTAAAGCTTATCACAACTCTATTTTATATAAACTAATCAAAACTAATATATCTTCTAGAACCTTCACGTAACAGACTTGATAATTCAAACTTTGAGGGAACAGCGTCCTGAACATTTTTCTAATTTTATGTTCTGAATGTTGCATTAGATGAATGTTTGCTTTGTGCGTGATATATTTCTTGAATTGCGTTTATCACCGTCTAATATATTTACTTTCCTTCTGAGAAAAGTACTTATGTGAGGTATTAAAAAAGAAAAATGATTTTCAACTACATGAAATATTTGGCACGACATAATTACACATACAAATTATTTTATTGGTTTTAAAACTACACGAACTATCGATTACGCATAATAACATGCACGAAATATCATAAATTATGAAGTATCAAAAATTACATGCACAACATCATAATCATTTTTTTTATTTAAAAAAATCATCAGATCTCCTTTACATATATATATATATAATATTTTTATATTTATATAATAAATAAAATAATTGATCAAAATATCAAAAAAGAAAAAAATCATTTAAATTGTTTTGTGTATTATTTTAAAAATTGCACAATAAATATGTTATGAAATCTACCCCATAACAAAAAGATATGGTGTAAATATTTATAAAAAAAACTTAATATGTTTTATATTAATGTTTCTTTTCTACTTTTTAATAATAAAAAATATATATTTAAAATATTAAAATACAAACATTGGTCCATCGAATCCAAAAAAGTTACTCGGATATCTCTAACTTATGTGAAAATTAGAATAATAATGTAAATATTATTTTATTAATGATGTTACACCTTATGACGTCCTCTACGGAAACTCAAGAGAAGAAAACAAAATTCATATTACTATTTAGTTTTGACATATTTAAAAAAATCTGATTAATTATTTTTGGATCTGACGAATGAAATTAGGTATTTTAAAACACTATAATATCCACTTTAGAAATTTAAAACATATTTCTTGTGTGATTTCTAAAATAATACACACACACAAAAAAAAATATTTATGTTGATATTTTGATCAATTATTCTATACATTATATAAATATCAAAATATTATATATATATATATATATATATATATGTAAAAGGAGATCTGATGATTTTAAAGAAAAAACTAAAAAAATGATTATGGAATTGTGCATATAATTTATGATACTTTGTGTATGTCATAATACTTGGTGTAGCTATGCACATGTCACATAATAATTTGTGAATGTCATTATGCGAAATCAATAGTTTATGTAATTTTAAAATCATTAAAATAATTAATATGTATAACTATGGCGTGGTCAATACTTCGAGTATCAGATAATCATTTTTCCTATTAAAATAGAAAATTCAGTGGCGTAAGATAACATTGGTCAAACGAGACTTATATGCTCTTTGTATTGATCATTTTCTGGATATTAAATTTGTAACTTTCAATGAAGCTTCCACCTTTAATAAACTGATTGATCTATTTTAACCAATTATTAGTGATGGGTGCTGCTATTCTCAATAAACTAATAGAATTTGAAGTCTGACTTTTAATTTCTTGATGCAGTCATGAAGGCACGATTGTATTTTTCTTCTCTTCTTCTATTGTTTTGTTTCCTCCATCGTCTTGGCAGTAATCTAGGTTTTTTTCTGAAAAGTTTGTGCAAAATGATAAGCTGGCTTATGATACCATGGAATCAAATCTCGAGGATTGTATGTGGCTGTTATTTTAGTGATCGAAACTACATTCACATGATGAAAGAAAATCTCGACGCCTTGCAGAAAACTATGCAAGAACTTGAGAACAGACGAGATGATCTGTTAGGAAGAGTTGCCATAGAAGAAGATAGAGGTTTGCAACGGCTTGCACAAGTCAAAGGATGGCTTATAAGGGTAGAAACTGTTGGATCTCAAGTCAATGATTTGCTGAAGGATGGATCAGCTGAAACTGAAAGATTATGTCTGTTTGGATATTTTTCTAACGATTGCATAACAAGCTACAATTATGGTGTAGAAGTATCAAAGATATTGGAAGAAGTTAAAGAGCTTCTATCTAAAAAGGGATATTTTAGTGTGGTGGCAAAGAAAATTCCTGTACCTAAGGCGGAGAAGATGCATATCGAAACCACTGTTGGTTTTGATAAAATAGTTGAAAGGGCATGGAACAGCCTCCTTTACGATGGACGAAGAATCTTGGGTCTTTATGGTATGGGGGGAGTTGGAAAAACCGCCCTCTTAGCTCGTATTAACAACAAATTCGTTGAAGAGGAGAATGATTTTGATGTTGTGATATGGGTTGCAGTCACTAAAGACTTTCAGAATGAGGGAATTCAAGATCAGATTCTGGGAAGATTACTTGTTGACAATGAATGGAAACAATCAATAGAAAATGAGAAAGCCTCTCTCATAAACAATAACCTTAAGAGAAAGAAATTTGTGTTGTTATTGGATGATCTCTGGAGCCAAGTTGATCTGAACAAGATAGGAGTTCCAGCTCCAACTCGAGAAAATGAATCGAAGATAATTTTCACCGCTCGTTCAAAGGAAATTTGCAACTATATGATATCGGACCAGCAGATAAAAGTTGATTGTTTGTCACCAGATGAAGCATGGGAATTGTTCCGAATTGCTATAGGAGAAGTACCATTAGAGAGCCATCAGGATATTCCCATACTTGCAAGAAAAATTGTTGAGAAATGTTGTGGCTTACCACTTGCACTCAATGTCATTGGCAAAACCATGGCATATAAAGAAAATGTACATGAATGGCGTCATGCGATTGATGTTCTGAATTCGGCTGCCCACGAGTTTCCAGGTATGGAAGAAAAAGTTCTTCTCATTTTGAAGTTCAGTTATGATAACTTAAAAGATGGTGAAGTCAAGCTTTGCTTCCTATATTGTTCTTTGTTTCCTAAAGATTTTGAAATAGAGAAAGAGACATTGATAGAATACTGGATATGCCAAGGATTTATAAATGCCAACAAATATAAAGATGGAGGTACCAACCAAGGTTATGATATAATTGGCTTGTTAGTTCGTGCACATTTGTTGATTGATTGTGAATCCAAGACCAGAGTTAAAATGCATGATGTGATACGTGAAATGGCTCTTTGGATAGAGTCAGGCTTCGGAAAGCAGCACGAAACAATATTTGTGAAATCTGGTGCACATGTACGTCAGATACCTAACGACATCAGTTGGGAGATTGTGAGACGAATGTCATTAATGGGTACTAATATTGAGAAGATATCTTGCAATCCCAACTGTCCCAACCTTTCAACCTTGTTAATCCAGAATAGCGAGCTGGAGGTTATTTCTGTTGGATTCTTTCGGTTTATGCCACAACTTGTGGTCTTGGATCTCTCTGGAAACTGGGGTCTTACTGGATTATTGCGGATAGAAGTTTCTAACTTAGGTTCCTTGAAATATCTCAATTTATCATCCACACTGGTAACAATGTTACCAGCTGATTTGATGAAGTTGAGAAAACTAATCTACTTGAATCTGGAGCACTCTTCTATACGTGATAGACTTGTTGGGATAGCAAAAAACTTGCCAAATCTGCAAGTGTTGAAATTATGTTATTCCGATGTTTATGTTGATGACCGATTATTGGAGGAACTACAACAGTTGGAGCACTTGAAGGTTTTAACGGCAAACATAAATGATGCCATGATTTTGGAAAGGATACAGGGAGTTGAACGATTGGCAAGAAGTATTCGAGGTTTACGTCTCTCTGAAATTTCGGCACCTGTTGTAATACTAAAAACGGTAGCACTGGGAGGTCTTCAGTTTCTTAAGATTGTGGGATGCAACATATCAGAGATAAAGATAGATGGGAAAAGCAAAAAAGGAAGTGATTTTTCATGGGAAGGCTTCAAGCATCTCTCCGCTGCTGATATATTCAATTAATCTGGAAGGGCAAAGGGATTTTCATGGCTCTTATTTGCTCAAATTCAAAGGGAGCTATCTGTGAAGGGTCGTCAAAAATAGAAGAAATAGTAAATAACAAGAAAGGAATGAGTATAATTTTTCAATGTGTATCGAGATATTGTTGTTCTCTTTGAGAACTTGGAATCCCTTCAGCAAAAAAGATTGGATGGACTTACCGAAATCTGCTGGAATTATCTGAATCTTCCTAACTATGAAATGTTCGATGTCAGCGATTTTCCAAAGCTACCCAAAAATATTGCTTAACTTTGGCAAACATGGTGAATAAATGGTCTCTTACGTATACATGAAGGTTTGGAATATTACAAAAGTCTCTTTCTCTCTCTCTCTCTCTCTCTCTCTCTCTCTCTCTCTCTCTATCTCTTTGCTCACCCTCTGTATGTGTTAATTTGGGTTGTGTTTATATGATACTGCTTGTTGTCCACTTACATTTCTTAAACTTTAAAATTTCCTTTCAGAAGAGTGTGAATTCAAATATTTGTTAAGTGTATTTTTCCTCTCAATTTGTCAAGGAGAGCATAGAAGGCACTGATGTTTCTGGATTGCGCTAGTTTTAGATAAACGATTGTTCTTAGAAGTTAGAACGTTCATTGATTTCAAGGTGAGTCCATACTCCACATATATAGCCCACCAAAATTTCCCCATGTCTTCTTCTATTTCTTTCTCTCCATATAGTGTGGATTGAAGCTTGAAAAACATATCTCATCACAAAATAAAATGTCGCTAAACTTTGTTGTATACCTTCCAAAATACTTTCCTAGTTAGCCTTTCCCATACTTAGCGATGAGTAATTACACGGAAAAAAAATATGATCATGCGTCTCCAATGGGGTCTGATAGAATATGCATCGTGGATTGACATCTGCATTCCAAGCTATTTTCAAAGATTCTATATTTACAATTGGAGACAATATTTTACCAATATCAGCGTCAAAGAGAGAATTAAGACCAACAAACAAAAGAGTCTTGATTTTTTTATTTTTCTTTGTACAAAATGAACGACTTATTTGATGGTTGCATTTGTGAATCAGTCTGTCTCCTTGACCAATGCCGCTTGGTCTGTAAGAAACTATAACATATGTGTAATATGACCAATGGCCTTTTATGTAGCCTATGGCGACTTCTCTCCTTAGCAAAGCTCGGTGAAGGGTTCTCACCTTCTTTTATGTACAGCTCAATGTCGTGTGTGTCCCAAGACTGTCAGTCCCCAATGATTGTGAATTTTGTAAATGTTTTTCGCAAGAGATTTGAGAGAAGATATATAGTGTTTTTCGTTTTTCTATTACCTTTACATATATCTCATCACACTCTGCCTCTAGATTGTCTTTCCACACCTCGTTATTCACTGTTTTCAGATACTACTGTTTATAAAGAAAGAGTATTATTAATATTGTTCGGGTTATGGGTAGACAAACAAAAAACAAAATCGAATATTAGATGAAATCATTGAAATGTAACCTTGTTCTTTACAAGGCTCATAACTTTCTCTGCTGCTATGAAAGTCAAGGACCTTGATTCCTGTAATCTATTTGCTTGTGTATAATGTTTTAGCAACTTAACCGTAACTATAAAGAAGTTCCAAGAAAAAAAAAACTTTCAAAAAACCTGCTTGCCGAGTTTTGAGTCCACGATTTCAGAGGCTAGATTTTGAACCTTAAGAAAAAACAATAGTACGCGCGCGAATCTTAGTAGGATGCAATGAAAAGTCAGTAGATTACCTTTACTCCAAGCTTGCTTACAAAAGACATTTACATAGACAATACTATTATCCCTTAAACTAACTAGTGGATTGGGAGAAACAACCAAAGCATTAATTTTGTTTTCTAATAATATTGTATTCTGAAAAACTCAGAAGTCTTGCATCACACGTTGAAAATGAAAATTTACCTTATCTGAAACTTGGATGTTCTCATTACAGTAATGGTCTCAACTCTCAAGTTTCATGTCTGTACATAAAAGTTGCTTCTTTTTCAACTGAGAGGTGCTATAAACAGTAGTTTGTCAGTTTCCATGAGCTTTCCGTTATCATGTTATTACTTTCCCGTGTTGTAAAAGGCCGCAGACCACAAGCCTGAAAGAAATGCATGTAAAGAATGAAATTAGTGACATGAAAAAAATACTGATTCGAAGAATGAGAAAGGAATGCTCACAAGATAGTCAATCCTAACTGTCTATACTTCATCCCAACGAGATTGGGAAAGCTGCAAAGATTAAATACGTTTTCTGCAATGAATAGACTTAGTATTAATTAGTATTGAATACAAACTTGAAACAAAAACGTGAAAATAACATTTCAAACAGATAACAATAAGGTAAGATGGAAGCATACGGTACTTGTTTTGTCCTGATAAAATTTCTAACTTAATTGAGTCCTCTTTTCAAAAGTAATGAAATTCCATATTTTTTCACACCAGCATTTCTGAGACTTGAAATTTTCTTAGCTATCACCTTTCTCTGGTTTGCCACAAGAAGTTCATGGTTCCCATTGGCTATTTCTAAACTTTTGCAAATGTTTTTGTTAAAAAATTTCGTTCAACAACTCTAGAACCAAGGATGCATCTTATGTAACTAAGGTTTTTGGTGAATATAATTTTAACATTCTCTCGAATGATTTTGTCAAGTTAAGACAACAACTGCACTGGTAGAAGAAGCATGAAATCAGAACCTAAGCAGCTTTTCGGGTCCACTTCTGAAGCGTGCATGTCAACCTTGTTGAAGTATAATCAAATCTCGTATAAGACAAAGTCACATTTGTATAAGTAAGTTTCTAATTAAGAGTCACGAATTGTCATTCGTATAGTTGTGTCTTTTCAATTCCACAATCATGTTCTTTCGTTTGTATAAGTATAAGAGTCTTGTCTTTGCGACTAAACTGTTAGAGTGTAATACAATCAAGTCAATAAAAGTTTATTACATTCATACTCTGTTTTTTCTTCAAAACCGTAAACATATCTAAACACCAACATGGTATCAGAGCTTTACGATTGAGAGGACAAAAGAGAAAGCACTAGTTTACAATTCAACGTAAGATCAAAAGCAAGAAGAAGATATCGCATACGTTAATCAAACTGAAACGATGCAAGGCTCTTCACATCAAGTGATCCCTATTTTTGATGGGGAGAAGTACGACTTCTGGAGCATTAAGATGTCAAACCGGTACAAGAACAAGAAACCCCTGAAACGAGAAGAGAAAAAACGCTTAGAGAAGAAGCGATGACGAATGATACGATGGCATTGCAAATTTTGCAAACTGTTGTACCGGATCATATCTTCTCACGCATTGCAGCAGCATCAACATCAGAAGAGGCATGGGACGCATTGAAGGCTGAGTATCAAGGATCTCCTCAAGTCAGATTGGTTAAACTCCAATCATTACGTAGGGAGTACGAAAATCTGAAGATGTACGAGAATGAAAAAATTAAGACATTCACCGATAGATTAATTGTTTTGGAGAATCAATTAACTTATCATTGTGAAAAGAAAACTGACTATTAACCTGTACAGAAGATACTCATCTCTCTCCCAGCCAAGTTCGATAGCGTTGTTAGTGTTTTGGAGCAAACTCGCGACTTGACCTCACTAACAATGACATAACTGATCGGTATTTTGAAAGCTCATGAGGCTAGAGTTACTGCAATAGAAGAAAGCAGTAATGAAGGAGCATTTAATGTTCACACAAAAGGAAGGAAATCCGGTTTCTAACAAGACAACACCAAGAGCCGTGTCAATCAAGGCAAGAAATGGTGTGAGTTTTGCAAGAGGAATAACCACACAGAGAATGAGTGTTGGAAGAAACCAAAGGAAAACGATCATGGCAAGAATCAGAGGTAACACAATTTTGTCACTCAAAGAAGACAACACAATTGTGGTCAGATCGGCCACTACTCAAATGTGTGTCGCTCAAAGAAAAAAGAAAGAGCGCATGTAAGTCTTGAAATGGAGAAATGGTCATGACAGCCGGTAAAGGAGATATTACCGTCATGACAGA
This sequence comes from Cardamine flexuosa, assembly GCA_963555745.1. Classification (NCBI taxonomy): domain Eukaryota; kingdom Viridiplantae; phylum Streptophyta; class Magnoliopsida; order Brassicales; family Brassicaceae; genus Cardamine; species Cardamine flexuosa. The sequence goes on from OY743217.1 coordinate 17,022,745, forward strand.
TCATGGGAAGAAAATCATCAAAAATGTTTTCTTGGTGCCTGATTTGGAGAAAAATTTGTTGAGTGTGCCTCTGATCATTTCAAGCGGTTATAGAGTATATTTTAAAGACAAAAGTTGCATCATTCTAGATGCAAATTGCAAAAAGATTATGGATATTCCAATGACTCACAAAAGCTTCAGAATCAAGTTGATTTCAATTCAAGAAGAAGCTATGAATACAAGTGAGCAAGAGGAAATGGATACATGTCACAAGAGACTTGATCATGTAGGCAACAAAAGGTTGCAACAAATGCAAGACGGAGACTTGGTAAATGGGTTACCAAAATTTAAAGTCAACAAGGAAGTTTGTGAGGCATGGAATCTTGGAAAGCAATCACGAAAAAGCTTTCTAAAAGAATCTCAAACTAAGACAAGAGAAAACCTTGAGATTGTGCATACAGATTTATGCGGACCAATGCAACACAAGTCACTTGATGGAAGCAGTTTATTTTCTGTTGTTTTTGGATGATTATACTCACATGTGTTGGGTATATTTTCTAAAGAAAAAGTCTGAGACCTTCTTTATGTTTAAGAAGTTCAAAGCAGTGGTCGAGAAACAATCAGACTGTACCATCGAGACATTAAGTTCCGATGGAGGTGGTGAGTTTACTTCACAAGAGTTCAACCAATTTTGTGAAGAGGAACGGATCCATAGGCAAGATACATTTACTTATTCACCACAGCAAAATGGTTCAGCAGAACGCAAGAATAGATCTTTGGTGAAGATGGCGAGAACAATGCTAGTTGAGAAAAACTTACCACTCAGGTTATGGGCAGAAGCTGTATACACTTCAGCTTACCTACAGAACCGTTTACCGTCAAAGGAAATTGAAGATGATGTGACGCCTATAGAGAAGTGGTGTGGACACAAGCCAAACGTGTCACACTTGAAAATATTTGGAAGCATATGCTATGTGCATATTTCAGATCAAAAAAGGAGAAAGTCAGAAGCTAAGGCGAAGCGTGGAATTCTTATTAGATATAGCAATCAATCCAAAGGCTATAGAGTTCTCATCTTGGAAAATAAGAAGATTGAAGTGTCAAGAGATGTGGGATTGGGATAGGCAAGAAGAAGACAAGAAAATTCTTGTGTTATCTATAAATGATCTACAATCTCCACGAGATCAGACCGAAATTATCTCCAGCCCGATTTCATTTCAAGATGGTGAACGTGTTAGCAGTGAAGAAGGAAAATCTTCTGAGCTACCAAAGAAATACAAGGCCATGACTGAAATCATGAGAACAGCCCCAAGAATGGAGGTTGATGAAGCAGCTCAAATAATAGAAGAGTGTCTTCTAGCACATAAAGAACTACAAACCTACAATGAAGCTTGTAGCGACAAAGAATGGAGAGACGCCATGAGTGAAGAAATATAAATGATAGAGAAGAACAAGACATGGAAACTAGTAGACAAGCCGGAAAATAAAAATGTGATAAGCGTGAAGTGCATCTACAAGATAAAAATGGATCACTACAAGAAAACATGGGAATAATAACAGAATTTAACGACGAAATAATTCCGTCATAAAGTAGGATCACGTTAACAGCATGTTTACGACGAAATGGTTATTCGCCGTAACAACCGTTGTTAACTCACATCGAATATTTTCGTCGTAAATTTGATGTCATATAGCATCCATATAGCGACGATATTACGATGAATCTTAGTTTCGTTGTAGCGGCGTTGTTAAATGAACAACGGTTTTTTGACGAAATCAATTTACGATGACTTTGCAAGGAATATTTCTTTGGTAGGTAAGCACGTTTATTAAATGCCAACTATAAACGATACAACAGATTTTGGTGATGTAATTACGTCGTAATGTCAACGGAAATTCGTCGTTATATTTCTACCTACCAGCCACAAAATTTTCCTATAAATGTCACACCCTCATTACCACAATATCACACATCACAAACAACAATTACTTTGAAACACAAACAGAAAAAATGTCTTCTGCAGATGATATATGGAAGCAAGAAGATGGATGTATAAGCATAAAGATTCAGAGGGAAATGTGACACAAGAATTTCTGAACGGTTTAGAGCTATTCATGTATCAGGCAGGATAGACAGCACTGGGCATTGAAACCGGTAAAATGTTCTATCCTTGTCGAAAGTGTAAAAAATTCAAGATTTTCGCTTAGTGAAAATGTATGGAAGCATTTGTTGAATAGAGGATTTACGCCACAACATTTGTTGAATGAAAAGTCAAGCTCTCAAACACCAATTTTGTCCATAAGGTAAAAGAAACTGACAGATATTAGCTCAGGCTATAGCGGGCATCTGTTGTAAGTATGGAAGTTTCAAGTTAACCGGTCAGACTTGGGGTCTTTCCATTAGTTGAATCTGAATAAGCTCTGCAACAATGGTCACCAGAAGACATAGCAAATAACAATAAACCAAGAGATAGCTCATAGTCTTGGACAAATTTTGACTCAATAAAACAAAGGTTTTGAAAAACAAAAATTTTGGGACCTGACTCTAAAAAAAATAAATATAATTAGCAACTACCTCCCCCGGACTTAAACTACACTGTCCCCAGTGTAAATAAGCCCTAAGGAAAGTGATAAAAATAAATAAAAATAAATAAAGATTGAACTGTTATGTTTTGAAAAACGTGACCTGAGATGGTGTGTGCATGTCGACCGACACACACCCTGCATGTCGATCGACATGAGCAGGGATGTGATGTTCCAAAATTCTGACACCATTCAATCTGATCATTCAACTCGTTTTCTGACATTTAGATCCTGATTAAGAGCAAAACATGTCAAATAACAAGCAAATATATAGCATACAAGGAGTTCAACAATACTCAATAAAAGTTAGAAACAAAATAAAAAGTAAGAAGATACGATAGAGTGGGTTGCCTCCCACTAAGCGCTTGTTTAAAGTCATGAGCTAGACATAATGGTGGTGAATCAGGTCGATGGAGGCTCTTCCAGGTCCAAAAGATGTCCATCAGGAATCGTCGTCTCAGCTCAATAATGTTTGACTCGCTGACCATTGACTGTGAAATCCTCTCCATTGGGATTGATCAAGACCAAAACACCATATGGCCGAACCTCTTTGATTGTGAAAGGACCTGACCAAAGAGAACGTAATTTCCCAGGAAATAAATTCAAACGAGAATTGTAGAGGAGTACCTGGTCGTTTTGCTCAAAGGTTCTGTGTATGATCTTCTTATCATGACATGCTTTAGTCCTCTCCTTATACAGCTTTTAATTCTCATAAGCGTGATGTCTTATCTCATCTAACTCATTCAGCTGTATCAATCTCTTTTCCGCAGCAGGTTTGATATCAAAGTTCAGCAACTTAACAGCCCAAGCGGCATTATGTTCAAGTTCAATCGGGAGATGACAAGCTTTACCATAAAGAAGATGGAAAGGTGTGGTTCCAAGTGGGGTCTTATAAGCTGTTCGATATGCCCATAGTGCATTGTCAAGTTTCGCAGACCAATCCTTGTGTGTCCGACCTACTGTCTTCTCCAAGATTTCTTTAATCTGCTTATTCGAAACTTCCACTTGACCACTTGTCTGCAGATGATAAGGTGTCGCGACATGGTGCTGTACTCCATGCTTCTTCAAAAGTTTAGCAAATACCTTATTGATGAAGTGTGATCCACCATCGCTAATGGCTATGCGAGGCACTCCAAATCTGGGGAAGATTGTGGACTGAAAAAGCTTGATCACAACAGCTGCATCATTGGTGGGAGTAGCCACAACTTCTACCCACTTAGAAACATAATCCACAGCAACAAGGATGTATCTATTCCCAAAAGATGATGGGAAAGGGCCAATAAAATCAATACCCCAGCAGTCAAACACTTCTACCTCTAGAATGAAGTTCTGTGGCATCTCATTCCTCTTACTGATCTTTCCCCTTCTCTGACAGACATCACAGCGTGCTACGAATGCATGAGCATCATGAAACATTGTAGGCCACCAAAATCCAGCTTGAAGTACCTTAGACACTGTTTTGAAGGTTGCAAAGTGTTCAGCATATTCAGATCCATGGCAATGAAACAGAATCTCAGCAACCTCTGTCTCTGCTACACATCTTCTATACATCCCATCAGAACAATGCTTGAATAGGTAAGGTTCATCCAAAAAATACTTTCTAAGCTCTCTAAAGAATCTCTTCTTTGCATAGTCCTTAAGGTGATTCGGGGGTACATCAGCTGCAAGATAATTGGCAATATCAGCATACCAAGGTTTGGTGGGGACAGCTCTCACTGCAAAATATGTATGCACAAAATAAGCTCTGGAGTGTTCACTCGGCAACGTGTCGACCGACACAGGGGAGGCCTGTCGGTCGACATGAGTATCCACTCGTCCGTGCTCTGAAATTTCCCCATCCAAACTTGTTTCAATTTGATAGATATTCTCCTCAGGTAAGAAATCATTAACAGGCACGTCATCAGTGGCCCTTATCCTTGAAAGATGATCAGCAGCTCCATTCTTAATGCCTTTCTTGTCTCTAACTTCAATATTAAACTCTTGGAGAAGAAGTATCCATCGCAACAACCTTGGTTTAGCATCCTTCTTGTTCATTAAGTATTTCAAAGCAGCATGATCTGTATGAACAATCACCTTAGAACCCACAAGGTAATTCCTGAACTTCTCCACAGCAAACACCACAGCCAGAAATTCTTTCTCAGTAGTTGCATAGTTCTTCTAAGCATCATCCAATGTCTTACTTGCATAGTATACATCATGTAACTTTTTATCCTTTCTCTGACCCAATACCGCACCAACAACATAATCACTTGCATCACACATCACCTTAAAAGGTAATTCCAAATCTGGTGGTTGCACAACAGGGATACTAATCAAAGCTTTTTTGATGTGTTAAAAGGCTTCAAGACATTCAGATGTAAAATTGATATATCAAGGATTTTATGGTTTCATGACATGATATATGTATTGGTTTTGGAGTCTTTTCTATATATATTGAGTCTTATTAGGTACAAACACGGATTGGACCCTGAATAGCACTTTGGATGCATTTCGAGACTTAAAGCTGAGCAAATCAACAAGAAGACGAATATTTATGTCCACGTCGATCGACAGGCTTCACCTGTCTCGGTCAACACAACCTAGATGTGAATGACGCCTTCGAGTTTTATCAAGTTTCAAGAATTGCAACTTTGCCCCAGAAGTTTCCAAAGTTTATACTTCATGTCTAATCGTGTTTTTAGGTTAAACTATGTTTTTAGAAGTCTCAGATACTAAGTTTTATCATTCTTTATGTTTTTGGGAAGTTCTAAGTTTATTGTAAGTTTCAAGGAGATTATTGGAGAGAAGATTCAGATCTCAAACTTTGTACAGAGAAGAATTCTGAACTCCCTTTGTTTTCTTCTTTTCAGTTTTATGAGTATTATTCAGACAATGATTTGTGTTTCACCTTCTATGTCTGAGTAGTCACCTTGTTAGATCTAGGGTTTCAAAATAGATTATGAAGAATTGTGGAATTGGGCATAGTCTTGTTAAGTTATCTATTATGTTCTTCATCTAGATTTGATAATTACACTAGTCTTGAGACTGATCACCTTAATACTTGTACCGTAGGATTATTGGTAGGCGCGAGAGTGCTATTGATACCCTGACCCAATCTTAGATGAGCAAACAACCTTTTTACAGCGAGAGTTGGTTTAGGAATTTTGTAAACATATCATACTTGATTATCATAGAGACTTTGTTTATTGGTATTTTGCAAAGAGATTTGGTTTGCTTCTGTTTAGAGGATAGAAGTCGTCGCAGCCAGAGTTGGATAGATATCACATTAGTGTTACGAGTTTAAGAACCGCACAAACACTTAAGACTTGATTTACAAACTGCGCAGTTCACTTTCCTGAGTTTTTCTGATTGATGTCCTTAGATCTAGTGCTTTTAATCACTTGAATCAACCCTGTTTAATTGCTATTTTGTTTCTTGCATTGCTTTATTTAATTTATGTTTATTTAATCTAGCTTAATTCGAATATGTTCGTCTATTGCGTGAGTTTTCAGAGTCCTTGTGGATTCGACCCCTAAGTGCTGCAACTGACCTCTTAATTTGAGAGAGTAGCTTCTAGGGTTATATGTGACCCCTGTCAAAAATCAAACTTAACCTCCTTGCATAGCAGCGCAGTAAGTGGTCTAGCAATCTTGCTGATATCCTTGATGAATCTCCTATAAAAACCAGCATGTCCCAAGAAGCTTCTAACTGCTTTCACACAATCCGGTGGCTGCAAACTCATCATAACCTCTATCTTTGCGCGGCCCACCTCAATACCAGCCTCTGAAACTCTATGTCCTAACATAATGCAATCTCTAACCATAAAGTGACACTTCTCCCAATTCAGAACTAAATGTTTATCTTCACATCTCTTAAGTACCAAGCATAAATTATTCAAATAATCCTTGAAGGAAGGACCATAAACAGAGAAGTCATCCATAAATACCTCCATAAACTTCTCAATCATGTCAGAGAAGATAGACATCATGCATCTCTGAAAAGTAGCTGGGGCATTGCATAAACCAAAAGGCATCTTAGCATAGGCGAAGGTACCATAGGGGCAGGTGAAAATAGTCTTTTATTGGTCATCCGGGTGAATAGGGATCTGGAAAAACCCTGAGTATCCATCCAGGAAGCAGTAGTATAGGTGATTAGCCAACCTCTCAAGCATCTGATCAATAAAGGGCAAAGGGAAGTGATTCTTCCTTGTGGCTGCATTAAGCTTCCTGTAATCTATACACATCCTATGACCAGTCACTGTCCTAGTAGGGATCAACTCATCCTTGTCATTCGGAACACAGTCACTCATCCTTTCTTCGGAACCACATGAACAAGACTAACCCACTTGCTATCCGAAATTGGAAAGATAATTCCAGCATCCAATAGCTTCATGATCTCTTTCTTAACAACTTCCTTCAAATTCGGATTCAGCCTCCTCCGATGCTCAATAGATGTCTTTGCAGCATCCTCAAGATGTATTCTATGCATGCAAAATTCTGGAGATATACATGTAATATCATCAAGAGAGTAGCCAAGAGCTTTGCGATACTTGCATAGCTTGCTTAGCAACAAGGTAAGTTCTGCAGAATTTAAAGATGAATTGACAATAACAGGATAAGAGCTATTAGGACCAAGAAACGCATACTTGAGCCTCTTAAGGAGTGTTTTGAGTTCAAGCTTCAGAGCTGCTGCGATTCTTCAATCGCTGGTCGTGTCGACCAACATGATTGTCTTGTGTCAATCGACACGGCTGTAGGTTTTGCCAACGGGTTCTGTAGTAACAAGTTTCCTGACTTGGGCATTATCATCCAATAGTTTAGCATAACCAGCAGCCTCAATATCCAAATAACGTGCTTCCTCAGTGGATGCAACCAAAGCTCTCTCCAGTGGGTCATCCAGATGAATCTCGTTGAATATATCCTCAGCAAGGTTGGTGAGTGTATCCACATAGTAGGTCTGTTCATCTATGGTTGGTCTTTGTATCAGCTTGTTCATATCAAAGTTCATCACCAAACCACCAATATTTAAACCAATTCTTCCTCTTCTCACATCAATCATAGCGCCAACAGTGGCCAAAAAGGGTCTTCCTAAAATCAATGGGTCTTTGGGTTCCTCCTCATATTGAAGTACCACAGAATCTGTGGGAATAAGACAATTACCTATCTTGACTGGAACATCCTCCAGAACACCATCAGAAATCCGAGCGATCTGTCAGCCAGTATAAGTGTGATCCTCGTGGGCTGAAGATCTGTCATACACAACTTCAGTGCAACTGACCTAGGCATCAAACTCACACTAGAACCAAGATCACAAAGAGATCTACCAAACTTCTCAGAGAAGATAGTGCATCCTAGAACAAAACTCCCTGGATCTGAAAGTATCTTTGGAATCCTATTCTGAATCACATAACTGACTTGAGCTGAAATCATCATAACCCCTTCCTCTGTACTCAAGTTCTTGGTGACCATTCTCTGAACATATCTCCTAATCATAGGGGATGTCTTATTAGCGTCAATGAGTGGAATCTCAACAATTAGTTTATCAATGATAGTCTTGCATCTAACACCTTCCAACTCTTGTTTAGTCTTCTTATGAACATTAGGGAATGGAATTTTGGGTTTGTAAACTCTCTCCTCAGGTTTCGAAGCAGGATTAGGCAAGATCGGAGTAGTCTCGGCAGTGTGTCGACCGACATAGGCATGGGGCTGTCGGTCGACAGGAGTAAGGATTTCACTCTTGTCATTGTTTTCCAAAATCTATATGGTCGGGTTTCCCATGCGTGTCGACCGACATGGGAGCTCTGAGTCGATCGACACAGGTACGACTGTCTCGGGAAATTCCTCATCCTCCACCTCTTCAAGGTCTATTACCTCTTCAGATGACTATCCTTTTCTCAGCACAGGTTCTAGTTGTTTCCCATTCTCAAGGTAACTGCATGGCAAGGTGAACCAAGTCTCCCTTCAATCACTTTAGAAGAACTAGCCATTTGTGAAGTTTGAACATCCAATCTTTTGACATGACTATCCAAAGTTTCAAACTTCCCATTCAAATCTGCATATAAGGCATTAATCTTGCCATCAAAATCTGTCTTCAGCTATTGTTGTCCTTCCAAGATCTTTTTAAGCATGACCTTGATCTAATCCTCAGAAGTTTTAGCAGGAGGGTTCAGACGGAAAGTGTTCTCATAGTTCTCAGTGAAACTCCTTCCTTGAAACCCTTTGCAAAGATCTTGTCTTGGCGCAGGCCCAAAATTCTGATTGCTTCCATAACTATTTCTCTGACCATTACCACTGAAATTTCTGGAGTTTCCAAACCTTTGACCACCAAACCTAAAACCATTCACGAAATTCACATCTTCCTCATTGCACGGTCCTCTTGTTCCATGCTTTCAACATCTTGAGCAGATTTGACTGATTTCCTATTGACTAGAAGATTGTGCATAGAATCAAGTCTTGCCTTAACCTCTCCAATCTGATCATTGTCCACTCCAGCAGCTTGTTTCTTCCTCTCAAAATCAGCATTCTTGGTACTATTACTAATCACCAAGTTCTCAATCAACTTAATAGCCTCCACTGGTGTTCTACTCTTGAAATTACCCTTGCTTGCAGCATCCAAAGCAACCTGATATCTCCAATCTATTCCATAAAAAAAGGTCCTAATGAGCTGGACTTCATCAATAGCATGGTGCGGACAATCTCTTTGGTACCCCTTAAATCTCAACCACGCAGCTTTCAGAGTCTCTGCTGGTCCTTGAGTAAACTGAATAATCAAATCTCTCCCCTTCTGTCTTAGCATCATCATAAAAATTGTTCAAGAAAGCTGTCTTGATATCCTTCCAAGTGGTTAAGGAACCCGGTTCCAACTGTTTCAACCATTGAGCTGCTTCCCCAGCAAGAGAGTATGGAAAGAGCTTGCATAATAGATAGTGTTCAGACACTCCATTGGCTTTAATACTCGAAGCCAAGTCTTCAAACTTCTCTCTATGGTCCATTGGATGTTTTGCAGGATGAGCATGGAAAGTGTGTTGCCCCACAAGAGTGTAGTATTGGGGTTTCAACTCAAAAACATTCCTCTGAAAAGCAGGAGGACATATAGAACACTTGTTGGAGTAAAACTCATTGGGTCTATTGTAATCAGCAAGTATTTTTCCCACAGTTTCAATCATAGAATCCAAGTTATCCGGACCGTTTCCGTCGCCATCACGTCGACCGACACTAGTGTTGCCATGTCGGTCGACATGGCCAGTTTTGTCGACAGCTTCAACAATTGGGTTTCCATCAGCATCAAGTTTCAGACCTTGATCATTATACTGGTTGCCCTCTTTATCACGTAAGATCCCAGTAGCATCTCTCTCAATCACAACAGTCCTAACCATCTCTGATTGCTTATGTGCTCTGCGATTACCTCTCTCTAACCTCCCAATCTCCTCAGTAGCAACTAAGTCTTTGCTCTTGTTGTTGCTCCTAAGATTCATGCACCTGAGATAAGAGAAAGTAGAGATGTAAGTAACAAAATAAAAGAAAATTCTAGACTAAACTCTAACTAAAATCTAAGGATGAATATAGAGTCCCCGGCAACGGTGCCAAAATTTGATAGGTGTCAAATATAACTCTAGAAGCTACTCTCTCAAACTAAGAGGTCAGTTGCAGCACAAGGACTCTGAAAACTTACACAATAGACAGACGTATTCAAATTAAGCTAGATCAAATAAATAAGAAACTAAAAGAGACAATGCAAGAAACGAAATAGCAATTAAACGGGGTTGATTCAAGTGATAAAAAGCGCTAGACCTAGGGACATTAATCAGGAAAACTCAAGAAAGTGAACTGGGCAATTCGTAAATCAAGTCTAAAGTGTTTGTGCGGTTCTTAAACTCGTAACACTAATGTGATATATCATCCAACTCTCGCTGCGACGACATATATCCTCTAAACAGAAGCAAACCAAATCTCTTTGCAAAATACCAATAAATAGAGTCTCTATGATTAGCGGGTACGATATGTTTACCAAATTCCTAAACCAACTCTTGCTGTTAAAGGATGTTTGCTCATCTAAGATTGGGTCAGGGTATCAATAGCACTCTCTCGCCTACCAATAATCCTACGGTACCAGTATTAAGGTGATCAATCTTAAGACTAGTATAATTATAAAATCTAGATGAAGAACATAATAGATAACTTAACAAGACTATGCTCAATTCAACAATTCTTCATAATCCCTTTTGAAACCCTTGATCTAACAAGGTTACTACTCAGACATAGAAGGTAAAACACAAATCATTGTCTGAATAATACTCATAAAATAGAAAAGAAGAAAACAAAGGGAGTTCATAATTCTTCTCTCTACAAAGTTTAAGATCTGAATCTTCTCTCCAATAATCTCCTTGAAACTTACAATAAACTTAAAACTTCTCAAAAACTTAGAGAATTCTCAAAACTTAGTCTCTGGAACTTCTAAAACATAGTTTAACCTAAAAACACGATTAGGCATGAAGTATAAACTTTGAAAACTTCTGGGGAAAAGTTGCAATTCTTGAAACTTGATAAAACTCGAAGGCGTCATTATCGTCATGGTTGTGTCGACCGACACAGGTAGAGCCTGTCGATCCACATGGAAAAAAATATTTGTCTCCTTGTTGATTTGCTCAGCTACAAGCCTCCAAATGCATCCAAAGTGCTCATCAAGATCCAATCCGTGTTTGTACCTAATAAGACTCAATATATATAGAAAAGACTCCAAAACTAATACACATATCATGTCATAAAACCATAAAATCCATGATATATCAATTATTTCTTTGATGACTGAACAAGAGCAAGTTTAGACTCAAGTTGAAGGACTTAACTCCTTGTTTGAAATTTTGGCTGCAAGTAATCCGGAATTAGCTCATGCATTAGAATGACAGGAGATGCTTAGACAGAAGAAATGCCACCACCGCAGTCGAGTGCACAAGACCAACCTGATGTCGATGCTAATGATGAGGATAATTTTTTTCATGATGTTAATTTAAACCTTTAGAACTTTATGTTTTGTACTTTTAAAAATATGTAATATATTTAGTTTCATTTTAATTTAATTTTTTCAAAAATAATAATAATAATAATTAATTAAAACGAATATTTTCATTAATTAAAAATTATTATTATTTAATTAGTATTAAACGTCGTTAATACGTCGTTAAGTGTACGACGAAGTAACAACTTTCTTTGTTTCCGTTGGTAACTCGTCGTAAAGTTAAAGACATATTAACGGCGCATAACGTCGAATTACCATCGTTTATATAGTGACTAAGTAACAACGCCCTTTTAATGACTCCGTCGGTAATTCATCGTAAAATTAACAACATTTTAATGAAGCATAACGTCGAAATACCGTCGTTTATGTAACGACGATATTATGACAAATCGAAATTACGATGGACATGCTTACGACGAATTAACAACCAGTATTTTCGTTGTTACATTTTACGACGCGTTTACATCGAAATGGTCATTACGACGAGCTGGTTACGACGAATTGAGTGTCATTGTAAAACTCCGTTTACGACGAATTCACAACGTTTTCTTCCATTGCTAAGGACCCGTTTTCTTGTAGTGGATGCAAGCGGCAATCTGATTAAACACAAGGCAAAACTAGTTGCAAGAGGTTTTTCTCAAGAATATGGAGTCGACTATCTCGAGACATTTGCCCGAGTCTCAAGATATGATACAATACGAGCCATACTTGCATATGCGGCTCAAATGAAGTGGAGATTTTATCAAATGGATGTGAAATCAGCATTTCTCAACGGAGAACTAAAAGAAGAGGTTTGTGTTTCACAATCACCTGGGTTTGTAATTGACGGACATGAAGAGAAGGTGTTAAAGCTACATAAAGCCTTATATGGTCTAAAACATGCCCAACAGGCATGGTATGGAAGAATAGACTCATATTTCATTCAAAATGGTTTGAGAGAAGTATGAATGATGCGGCTTTGTACATTATGAAGCAAGGAAGAGATGTGTTGATCGTTAGCTTATACGTTGATGATATCATCATCACAGAGAGCAATGTTCATCTCATCAACACATTCAAGGAAAATATGAAGAATGAATTCAAAATGACAGATCTTGGATTGTTGAACTATTTTCTTGGGATGGAAGTAATCCAAGATGATCAAGGCATATTTCTTTCACAAGAAAAATATGCAAACAAACTTATTAATAATTTTGGATTGAAAGATAGCAAGAGTGTAAGCACTCCACTTACACCGCAAGGAAAAGGAAAAGAAGATGACAAGGAATATGGAGATACGACCAAGTATATGAGCATTGTTGGAGGGCTGTTATACTTATGTGCATCAAGACCTGATGTGATGTATGCAAGCTCCTATCTTTCAAGATACATGTCATCACCTCATGTGAAGCACTATCAAGAAGCCAAAAAGGTGTTAAGGTATGTCAAAGGAACGGCAAGCTCTGGAGTATTTTTTCAAGTGTGGAGACACCAAGATTAATAGGCTACTCAGACAGCGACTGGGGTGGTTCTACTGAAGACAAGAAAAGTACATCAGGTTATGCTTTTAGTCTTGGATCGGCTATGTTTTGTTGGCAGTCAAAGAAGCAGCAAACAATAGCTCAATCAACAGCAGAGGCAGAGTACGTTGCTTTATGTGCAGCGACAAACCAAGCCGTATTGTTACGAAGACTTTTGGAAGATTTTGGACTGAAGTTTGAAGAAGGCATCCCCATCTTATGTGACAACAAGTCAGCAATAGAAATTGGCAAGAATCCCGTGCAGCATAGAAGAACAAACACATAGATATCAAGTACCATTTTGTACGTGAAGCTGAGCACAAAGGACTCATTCAATTGGAGTACTACAAAGGTGTCGATCAACTCACAGATATTTTCACAAAGGGATTAAGCGTTTCAAGGTTTGAAGATCTTAGAAGAAAGCTTGGAGTGAAGCCAAGATATGATTAAGGAGGAGTGTTGAAGTATAATCAAATCTCGTATAAGACAAAGTCGCATTTGTATAAGTTAGTTTCTAATTAAGAGTCACGAATTGTCATTCATATAGTTGTGTCTTTTCAATTCCACAATCATGTTCTTTCGTTTGTATAAGTATAAGAGTCTTGTCTTTGTAACTAAAATGTTAGAGTGTAATACAATCAAGTCAATAAAAGTTAATTACATTCATACTCTGTTTTTTCTTCAAAACCGTAAACACATCTAAACACCAACAAACCTGTGGCGGTATCGAAGCGGACATCATGCTCATCATCTCATGATAAATGTTGAGTTGCTTTAGTATGAAAGGCAGATGACTGTTTATCCACAAATGATATTATGATCAGCTTCAAGGACTTGCATTTGTGCCCCTTCCCTTAGTTTTTGCATATTATACTTCCCAGACAGAGCGATTTAGGAACTTGTACCAATTAACTATCATTTCTCACCAGTAGTGTTTATCTCAAGAAGTTACCCGTAATTGTTCTGTCATTGTGCTTAAAAAGCCGAGAGTAAAAAAATATTCCCCAAATGGCTGGGACAGTGGAAACTCATTAGGTTTAAATTTAAAGTTTATATTTATTTACAAGGTTTTTTTCTTTTCTACAATTTATTTGTCATGACTAAAACCAAGAATTGTGTTTTATCTTCCATTTATAGAGGTTCAGAAAAAAATGATCATGACCACTCTAAGAGGATCTTCACAAGGCGATAACCTAAATTAAAAGCTAGGCTACCTGAATCCCGAAATTATAACGAACAATATGCATGCTAACAGGAGCGCCACAAGGAACTTACACTAGCCACAAAAATTATCAGAACATGTCATTTTCACAAAGAACAATAGAATTTAACTACACATGAACAATGACACTAACAATAATACTCAGCAAGAATCTGACATTACATATGAGAAGGTGAAGCAAATTAACTGTTAGATCCCCATCCCCAAACCCACCTTCTCACTACTGGAAGACTTATGGTTTTAATCAAAAGTCTCATTATTTGCATGTTTTATCACTTCAAAATATAGTGAATATCATCCTAATAATTCTTACGCTGTCCATATCAAACATCCAAGATCGCCAGTTGCTTCTGCATTTAGTATCATTTGTACACAACTATCTAACAGAAATAGAAAAAGAAACAATTACCATCTTGATAAGGAATATTGGGTTGAGGACATACGTGCCAATGTTTTTCTCAAGCTGAATATTGAACAAGTAAAGACCAATGAGCTTTGATTGAACTACGAAATAGCTTAGCTTACAAATCCAAAATTACATCCAAACCTGTCCCAAAAACCCTAAACCCAGATTAAAAACTTCCACTAGAACACCAAATCAAGAACCATCGTCATTTCTAATAAAGAAAAAACCATTAAAGTCGCACTACATTTACATCAATGTTTTTAAAACAAGTCCGGACTGGCGGGTCGGACCAGCCAAACCGCCTGAATTAGTGTTAGCTAAAATCTGGATTTGTGTAAAACCGCCTAAAACTCGCCATACCCGGAGACACGGTTCAGTACTAAAACGTTCACAAATCTTTAGTCATATTTTAAAAACTAATTAGAGTTTTTTTAGCAAACTTAAATTGATAAATTGTATATATCTTAAAGATATTTTTCTTCATGAAGTTTTTCTGTTTTATTTCTTAATTTAGTTAAAAAAAATCATTTGAGTAAGTTTTTACTTATTTAATATAAATTTAAAAAATTATATCCATATTTATTTTTTCTTTCATGATAACTATTTTGTGATCCACATATTTTGATATATAATTGATGATTATTTGTTTCATGCATTTTGAAGAGAGAATCTAAATTAATCTTTTATGTTAATTTTCTATAGATTTGAAGAATTTAACATATGTATTTATGTTGTTGTTGTTTTTTAATTTTATTGTGAGATAAATTTATATTAAAAATTTTCAAATATGTTCCATATTTTTAAAATTTTATGTTCTATAGTTTTTTTTAATATATATGAATTATGGGTATATATATATTTAAAATATAAAATTTCAGATCTCGATATGACCGGTTGAACCGGTGCAACCAACTATCCAGTACCAACACCAAGTCGATGTCCGGTCCGGGTTTCAAACATTGCCGTTTAGAAATATGATTATTGATTGTAGACTCTGTAAAGTACCAAGTTTTAGAAACATTTTCTCTTGTGCTGGTGAAAGGAACAAAGTTTGGATATAATGCCATCGCTTTCCAAGATGTGGATACAATATCCAACACTCAAAATATAATCTAAAACTTGTAAAGTAAAATGTATTGTTTAAACAAAAAATGTGTAAAGTGTATACTATTATTCTCTATTTGTCACAAAAAGATCGACCCCCTCACAAAACTATATGGTTCTATATTTATACATAATTAGAGACTTCTACGAAAAAATTCTAATGAATCCTATGATTCTGATTTAATGTGTCGGTTTCGATTTGGTTTTGATTGTTGTAACGTCTTAGTTATTTGCACGGCATTCCCCTTCGGTTTGCTGATATACACTGCTCCGCAAACTCTCTTTCTTTCCACACCTTGTTGTCTTTATGAATCTTTATCTTTCTCCTAATGTTAGGCTTGTTCTTATGAACCCTTCCTTGGTCTGTCTATCATGTCGCTTCCCATACCAGGCCATTTTTCATTACTATGATGAGGTAGCGGACACATGTTGTATTGTTTGACAATGGATCCTTTTGTTCGAGATCTGGTATCAACAAGAGAGTCCACACGGAGTATCTGGAAAGAATTAGTTCAGACCAATGTTCTAATACGCGATACGCTAGATGTGCGGCAAGGCACTATCTATTCTGGCGCAAATTCACATCCAGATATTCACCTGCCTCACTATCCAAAACAATAGTCGGATGAGTTAAGGGAGAATGTAAAGTTGGCTGATACAGTGGAAATTGTTCTCCGGTAGTTTTCCTTAGGAAACACACAATCAACAAGCTGCAAGTGCACATCAATAAATTGTAGTACTTAAGGTATATCAATCCCACATAGAGAGAAGTTGTATTGCAAATCAAGAGAAACAAGTAAGACTAGAACTCAATAATAAAAGATGGGTTTTGTTTTGTCACGAAACAAAGTAAAGCAAACAATGGGTTTCAAGCAATAAAAGAAAGTGTTGGGTCATGCAAGGGATCTCCGAGGTTCAATGATCAACCAATTCAAGATAAGTTCAATACAATGCATGTCTACTCCTAAGTCTCAAACTATGAAACACGAAAGTTCGGTTAGCCTATTGTCATAGAGAAAACCGGCTGAAATCCTCAAGTCCTATTACTCAACTATCGCAGGCAATAACACAAGTTTCAAAGCATTAAAATAAAATTCAATCAAAGTCCATAAAACTCCATAACTAAGTAGTATGTGCTTGTTATGACGCGATACTCATCAAATATAGGTTCAAACAAACTAAGCAAACAGTATGAATTACTTAGATGCCTAAGATCAATAGCTAGTTCATGACGCTAACTATAATGCATTAAGAATGAGATAAGACCAAAAGATAGTGCAAACGGATATGCAAATACAAAGAACTCGCCACTCAAACCATAGTGATCATATCACCCCTTTGAGTGGCCCTTTAAACTCAACAAGATGGTTTACTCGGCCATGCTCAAAGGTAACATCAAAGCAATCAAAGAGTAAAGCATAGATTTCACGAAAAGAGGTAAACTTTTAGAGATTACTTCTTAGATTCAAAATATAAGATGTAAGGATTTCTCCTGTAACAAAGTAATAAGAGAATAGAGACAGAGATGGTGGAACTCAAAAGTTTCTGCGAATCAACAAGGCTTCTGTGGCTCCTTAAAGGCGGAAAGGTCTTGTTTTTTTGATGAGGATATTCTAGGGTTTTGATGAGGAAGCAGTGGTGAGGCACACGAAACCCTAGTGGTTAAGCTTAGTACTTATAGGTCTTGGGGCACAAGAGGTCGGTTTTAAGGATTAGGAGGGCATATCCATCATTTTGATAAGTGTGGAGGCGAGGGGCCATGCCTAGATAATGGGCATTGTGACCGAGGTGCTCAAGAGGCCAGACCTCAGTCATGAGCCTTGTGACCGAGGTTTGGAGCTTCTGCTCCTTGTTGACATTGCTTCATTCTCTGGGGTGTATCTTTCAAACGGCTGAATGGATAGCTTCGATTCTTGTTCTATTCGAATTTTGACTCTTCAAGCTTTACAATGATATAGAGAACTCCAATTTTGGTTCACATGAAGGCCTTCAATGTTGTCAAACTTCTGATGCTCTGAAACTACCTCAAAACGGGTTTTGCTCCACTTTTGGTCCATTTTCCCATAAAACCTGTAAAACCTCTTTGGCACTAACAATACTTGATAATAGCCTATTTAGACTTGAAATCGTACAAAATCTCTCATAAAACAATACAAAAACCATAGTAAAAATGGGTCAAAAAATTTTGACTCGATAAAATTGCATAAATAGGCATAATTATTGATGTAAAAAGTGGCAAAAGATCTTAGGTCAACAAAATAGAAGTATCAGTTAAGGATGAGCATCATTCCCCCCCAGGCTTAAATCACACTGTCCCCAGTGGGAAAATAAGAAAGAGAAAAGGATGGAAATCATAAGGAAAAGTTGGGTTTAAGAACAATGTCACTTGAATCGGGATGTTGGTGACTAAGCGGTGTTTCTTTCTTTGTTACTTGACATCGGATGGAATTGGTCTTAGTCCATTGAATTCTTTATGAAGATCTTTTTCTAAATGCATCTTTCATGAGACAAAAACCTAAAAACCATCAATAATATGCTAATAGATAAATAAAGATAATGAAAATAAAGAGAGGGATATAATGGTGGTGGTGGTCGATGGTGAAGTGATCAGATCAGTGAAGTCACAGATGCAGGATTGGGGTGTAGGTAATAGGGTGAAATCTCGATCACATTGGGTCGGGACCGGGGCTGAACCTCCTACACGCCTTGGTCATGGCCCTTGTGACCGGGGGCAGCCTTCCGAGTCTGGAACGGCCGTGGCTGCCCTCTCTGGCTTGTTTCTTCTTCTTAGTACACTAGCATATCATTCCCCTCTTCCAAATATGACTTAGGAATTCATACTTACTTGGTGAATCCGAGATTTGGACATCCTCTTGGAACTTGTTCGATGTTTGGTCCGAATATGGCTCTATATGAGGTCCAATGTGTAAACTCGAAATCTAGCCCGATCATGGCTATATTTTCTTTGATAATTACTTCCCAAATGTCCTCATATCCTTATAAATTTAATCTCATGTTGATCCATCGAACCAATAGCAATATTATCCAAGATTCACAAAATTTGGAGTCGTGGATCGGTTCCAGTTAAGAACATGTAAAATTTCTAGATTTGAATTTCATTCTATAAGATTTTCCTTGATAACCACCCTCAAAAATACTTAATTATATTGAGTACCCAATTATAGCTCATTTGATCGAGTATTACTTAGAAATTATCTTACCTAAGTGGATTTTGTAGCCTTGAAATAGTGCCGGCTGCGATCTCAATGTTGATAGTTGGCTATCTTCATCCCTCAGCTTCTTTTTCTGAAATGTCTTCGACTAAAACTTCCTAATATTCAACCCCTCGGTGCATATCAAGTTGTAGCCCTTTTGATCGAGTAAATTTGAATATTCACTCCCTTTAGTGAATTATGCGGCTGTCTTCCTTAAAAGCTTATAATCTTCCAATCTTGAATCCTTTTCCAAATATTACCTTGGCCGTTACTCCTAGAATACCCATATGATGTTGATTGTCTGATCCTTAATCATTTGGTCGAGTAGAACTTGAAAATTCTTCATGAGACATTAATGACCTAGTCGCGGCTTAAAACAAGATGTACTTGGCCTTGACTTGGTTAAATCCAATGAATGAGTTTGGGGAATTCTGCATAGCTCCTTAAGGTAATTTTTTTTATCTCCAAAGCTCCAAAAGATTATAAGTGTACCAAATGAACAATATTTCTTGAAATCTCCTTAGACCCTCAAAAAACTCGGAATTCAGAAAACTTCGCAAAAACCTCGACCATAGGCTTCATGACCAAGGTCCAGCCTTCTTGGAGCCTCGTTCACGGCCCTCTGTGACCTAGGTTTTTGCTTCGTGGGGACTTTCAGCATTGATTTCATTGACATTATCAATTTGTTGCCTTCTGCATACTTTGGCCAAATGGTCTTGAGCATACTTGGGATTCTTCTTGCCACATTGAAACAAAGCTCCGGAGGTTGGCACATCTCAAACCTCGGCCACAGGCCTCGTGACTGGGGCTGGCCCTCCTTGGGACCTCGGTCACAGGCTCTGTGACCTAGGTCGGCTCCAACCTTTTTCCTTCTCTTTTTCTGCTTTTATATTTTCCTCTTTTGTATTTTCTTTTCTGTTTATGTGGAATACCTGCAATAAAACATTCAAATATAAAAATAAAAATGAAATCTAAACTATAAAATGAAAATAAAACTTACAAAGTGGGTTGCCTCCCAGTAATCGCACTTGTTTAAACTCTTTGGCTAGACTTGGTTCTTCTCCTATGTGAGGTGAGAAGAGTTCTCTGTCTTTAGAAAAAGTCTCTTGGTGCTTCCTAGCTCTGGTGGAATTCCCTTGGGATCCACATAGTTACTTACTTCGGAGATACTCATTTGTCTCTTTTAAGCTTCGGCCTATAGCTCTTTCGTAGATTTAGAGCTCTGGAGATCAACATGGAATTTGTTTGATAAGGCCTTTTCAATCTCGAATTGTCTTCCAATGATCCCATCCACAAGAATTTCCAAAATTCAAACTCGTCTTTTCACACCATCTAGGGAGCCGTCGATGAAGACATTCTTTTCCAAAATGTTGCCAATACCTTGGTTAAGGGTGTCTTCCAGCTTTTCTATTTCTCGTGCCAATAGGTCACTCCTCTCATCCTTTCCTACGCAGCTATCACATTCTTTAATGGTGAGGATTTCTTTGGTGTGCTGCTCTCAACTCCGCCAAGTCTTTCTTCCACTGATAAACCCCTTGTGGTGATGTGTTCTTTGAGAAGGTATAAATCACCTTGCAGTCCTTTAATCAAATTGCCAAACTCGTCTCTCTTCTGGGCTCCTTCTTCGAGATGAGATTCATACCTTTCCTGGCTCTTTTATAGGCTTTGGAGTTTACTCCTTGTCAATCCTACTTCTTTAGCACACTGATCTTCTAGCTTCCTAAGACGAAAATAGATTTTGTCTATCTTTCCGGAGAGAGTCAAATCAGACCTATCAATCTTTTTATGGATGATTCTTCTGCTCATCTCTTGCTGTTAGAAACATCTTCTAAGCAAGATTTATATTCTTTCTTCCTGCAGCTTTTGTTGTAGAGACATATTGGAATTGTCTTGGAGGTATTGATGTGGAGAGTGCAGAGGTTGGATTAAGTGAGTGATTCCTTGAGTTGTGGGGAACCAGTACCTATTCTCTTAGGGTATGATAGAAAGAGTAGTTGGGAACTTGGGTGTTGCCTCCCTTTGGTTCCAAACTTGCTGAGGATTATTATTCTCTCTTGATCCATCATAGGGGATAGGTGTTACCATACAGCAATAGACTTTTTTTTGGTCCCCCTCCTCAGCGAGTGAATCTTCAGCTGATTCTCTAGCGTAGACTTCTTCTTTACTGGCTTTATGGTTTCTACTCTGCATTCATTCCGAATATTTGGCAGGAGTAGTGAACTTTTTTCTTAGTATTCTCTCTTCTTCTTCTTTATCAACCTCAGAATATGCTTGATCATCTCTCCAATTGGTGTATTCCTAGGGGGTCTGTGAAGCCTTTCTGCAGGGCTTCAATCTTCAAATCCAACTGTTCTTCCACGAGGTTGATAGTACAACTCATGTTAATGACTTTCTTTATACTCCTTTGGATGTCACATTTGTTTTTCAAGAGTTCCTTACTGAAATTGTTCTGCGGGATCTCTACTTGGTCTACTAGTTTAGTGAGGGATGAGAGTTTTGATCCTAAATCAGATTTAATCATCGAGAGTTTGGCACATAGATCTTCACTGCACTTCTACTGTGTCGAGGTGAACTTGTTCATGAGATTCCTAAGCTCTTCAATGAAAGCATCTGATGTTGGTGCTTCATAGTATTCATATGCATCTATTTCCATGACTTCCCTTGAATCAAAGTGATGATCCATAGAGGGATAGTATTGGTCCGAGTGGTATGGACGAAAAGAATGAGCTGGTCCATTATGATGTGAATGAGCTGGTCTCATTGGGCGATCTCCAGAGGATTGAGAAAGTGATGGACACCCAGAGTGCCTCATCATAGGTGTGCCATGAGATGGCTGAGAGCATATCTGGTAAGCTCCAGAAGGTGAGCTAGAGAATGGTCCAGAGATGTCTCCGTCTATAGAGTTGTGTTGGGCCAACAGCTGCACAGGAGTCAGGTTTTGAAACTTCTCTGGGAGAGCGTCGAGGTTCATCCTCAAGGTCTCCTGAATCAATGCAAATCACAAAGGAAAATCAGTAGCACAATTTTCTAGACGTTACTCTAGTTCATAAACTTTCAAGCAAACAACATCTCCCCAGTAACAGAGTCAAAAACTTGATATTGTGGAAATTGTTCTCCGAGAGTTTTCCTTAGGAAACACACAATCAACAAGCTGCAAGTGCACAACAATCAATTGTAGTACTTAAGGTTTATCAATCCCACATAGAGAGAAGTTGTATTGCAAATCAAGAGAAACAAGCAAGACTAGAACTCAATAATAAAAGATGGGTTTTGTTTTGTCAAAAAACAAAGGAAAGCAAACAATGGGTTTCAAGTAATAGAAGAAAATGTTGGGTCATGAAAGGGATCTTCGGGGTTCAATGATCAATCAATTCACGATAAGTTCAATGCAATGCATGTCTACTCCTAAGTCTCGGACTATGAAACACAAAAGTTTGGTTAGCCTATTGTCATAGAGAAAACCGGCTGAAATCCAGAAGTCCTATTACTCAACTATCGCAGGAAATAACACAAATTTCAAAGCAATAAAAATCAAAATTAATCAAAGTCCGTTAAACTCCATAACAAAGTGGTATGTGCTTGTTATGACGTGATACTCATCAAATCTAGGTTCAAACAAACTAAGCAAACTGTTCGAATTACTTAGATGCCTATGATTAATAGCTAGTTCATGACGCTAACTATATACATTAGAATATGATAAGACCGAAAGACAGTGCAAACGGATATGCAAATACAAAGAACTCGCCACTCAAACCATAGTGATCATATCACCCCTTTGACTGGCCCTTTAAACCCAAAAAAGTGGTTTACTCGGCCATGCTCAAAGTTAGAATCAAAGCAATCACAGAGTAAAGCATAGATTTCACGAAAAGAGGTAAAGGTTTAAAGATTACTTCTTAGATTCAAAATACAAGATGTAAGAGGACTTCTCATTTAACAAAGTAACAAGAGAATAGAGAGAGAGAGAGATGTTGGAACTCCAAAGCTTATGTGAATCAACAAGGCTTATGCGTCTCCTTAGAGGTGGCAAAGTCTTGTTGTTGTGATGAGGATCTTCTAGGGTTTTGGTGAGGAAGCAGTGGTGAGGCACACAAAACCTTAGTTCTTAAGCTTTGTACTTATAGGTCTTGGGGCACAAGAAGTCGGTTTTAGGGTTTAGGAGGGCATATCCATCATTCTTATAAGTGTGCAGGTGAGGTGGTATGCCTCGGTCACGGGCCTTGTGACCGAGGTGCTCAAGAGGCCAAACCTCAGTCACGAGCCTTGTGACCGAGGTTTGGAGCTTCTGCTCCATGTTGACATTGCTTCATTCTCTGGGATGTATCTTCCAAATGGCTAAATGGATTGCTTCGATTCTTGTCCCATACAAATTTTGACTCTTTAAGCTTTACAATGATATAGAGAACTCCAATTATAGTTCCCAAGAAGTCTTTCAAATGTTGTCAAACTTCTGATGCTCTGAAACTACCTCAAAATGGGTTTTGCTCCTCTTTTGGTCCATTTTCTCATAAAACCTTTAAAATCTCTTTGACACTAACAATACTTGATAATAGCCTATTTTGCCTTGAAATCATACCAAATCTCTCATAAAAACAATACAAAATCATAGTAAAAACGGCTCAAAAATTTTTGACTCGCTAAAATTGCATAAATATGCATAATTATTGATGTAAAAAGCGGCAAAAGGTCTCATGTCAACAAAATAGAAGTATCAGTAAAGGATGAACATCCTTCCCCCCAGCCTTAAATCACACCAAATCTCTCATACAACAATACAAAAATCATAGTAAAAACAGGTCAAAATACGATGTTATCATTGGCAGGACGAGAATCACGGATTGGGATCTCGACAACCAAGCTAGTTATGTGAGACACGCTATAGGTATTGATATAACATGGTTTTACCGGTTTTTGTGCCAATATATATGTATATAATCGAGTCTTTTATATGTCTTTCGAGTCTCTATTGGGTCTTTTACAAGATTATACACAATTGGGATTATTTGGACATTATGGAGCAAATATGGAGCATTGTAGCTAAGAAGTTGGTGCTTTTGAAGTTGAACCGTATTGAGAAACACGACTTTTGGTGTTCATTAACGCAGTCCGGATTAAATATTTCACGCAAAGACCACGACTTAAAGAGTTTTGCAACTTTTCCCATAAGTTTCATATATTTACAAAATAACCCTTGTTTGTGATTAGTCTTATTTTTAGGGTTTTAGACTAAGTTTTAGACTTTAGTTCTTAGAGTTTTATCTTTCATCTTGCTTTTGGAAGAAGAACACATAGCGTGGGGCTGATCTTACCTTGTACTTTTGAGAGAACATTTGATATATCATGGATTTTATGGTTTTATGACATGATATATGTATTGGTTTTGGAGTCTTTTGTATATATATTGAGTCTTATTAGGTACAAACACAAGATGGATCCTAATGAGCACTTTGGAGCATTTGGAGGCTTGTAGCTGAGCCAATCAACAAGGAGATAGATATTCCTGTCCACATCGATCGACACGCTTCCCTTGTGTCGGTCGACATCACCTAGACGATATTGAAGCCTCTGAGTTTTATCAAGTTTCAAGAATTGCAACTTTGCCCCAGAAGTTTTCAAAGTTTTTAAATCATGCCTAATCATGTTTTTAGGTTAAACTATGTTTTAGAAGTCCCAAAGACTAAGTTTTGAAGATGTCTAAGTTTTCAAGTTCATTGTAAGTTTCAAGGAGATTATTGGAGAGAAGATTCAGATCTCAAACTTTGTAGAGAGAAGAATTTTGAACTCCCTTTGTTTTCCTATTTTCTATTTTATGAGTATTATTCAGACAATGATTTGTGTTTCATCTTCGATGTCTGAGTAGTCACCTTGTTAGATCAAGGGTTTCAAAAGGGATTATGAAGAATTGTTGAATTGAGCATAGTCTTGTTAAGTTATCTATTATGTTCTTCATCTAGATTTTATAATTATACTAGTCTTAAGATTGATCACCTTAATACTGGTACCGTAGGATTATTGGTAGGCGAGAGAGTGCTATTGATACCCTGACCCAATCTTAGATGAGCAAACATCCTTTAACAGCAAGAGTTGGTTTAGGAATTTGGTAAACATATCGTACCCGCTAATCATAGAGACTCTATTTATTGGTATTTTGCAAAGAGATTTTGTTTGCTTCTGTTTAGAGGATAGATGTTGTCGCAGTGAGAGTTGGATGAGATATCATATTAGTGTTACGAGTTCAAGAACCACACAAACATTTTAGACTTAATTTACGAACCACCCATTTTAGACTTAAACATTTTAGACTTAGAGTTTTCCTGATTGATGTCCTTAGGTCTTTCGCTTTAATCGTTTGAATTTAATTCCATTTAATTGCTATTTTTGTTTAATGCATTGCTCTATTTAGTTTTCTTATTTTCGTCTAGCTTAACTTGAATCTGCTCAATCTATTGTATGAGTTTTCAGAGTGCTTGTAGATTCGACCCCTAAGTACTACAGTGATCTCTTAATTTGAGAGAGTAGGTTCTAGGGTTATATTTGACCCCTGTCAAATTTTGGCGCCATTGCCAGGGACTCTAAATTCACCATTAGATTTCAGTTAGGGTTTAGATTAGATTTTTTTTTTTGTTTGTTACTCACGCCTTTACTTTCTGTTATTTCAGGTGCATGGAATTTAGAAGCAGCAAGGACAAAGAACTAGTTGCTACTGAGGAGATTGAGAAGTTAGAGAGAGCTAATTGCAAAGCACTCAGGAGATCGGATATGGTTAGAACAGTTTTGATTGAGAGAGATGCTGCTGGGATCATACGTGATTTAGAGGACAACCAATACAGTGTTCATGGTCAGAGACTTGATGCAGATAGGAGCTCCATTGTCGAGATTGTCGACAATCAGGTAATGTTGGTGTCGATCAACGTGATGGCGATGGAAACGGTCTGGATAACTTGGATGCTAGGATTGATAATGTGAGAAGAAAACTTGCTGATTCAACAGACCCAATAAGTTCTACTCCAACAGGTCTGCTATATATCCTCCTGTTTTTCAGAGGAATGATTTTGAATTAAAAACCCAATACTACACTTTTGTGAGGCAACACACCTTCCATGCTCATCATGCGGAACATCCAATGGACCACATAGAGAAGTTTGAAGACTTGGCTTCAAGTATTAAAGCCAATGGAGTGTCTGAAGACAATCTATTCTGCAAGCTCTTCCCATATTCGCTTGCTGGGGAAGCAGCTCAATGGTTGAAACAGTTGGAACCGGGTTCCTTAACCACTTGGATAGATATCAAGATAGCTTTCTTGAATAAGTTCTATGATGATGCTAAGACAGAGAACTTGAGGGATTTGGTTGTTCAGTTTACTCAAGGACCTGCAGAGACTTTGAAGGCTGCGTGGTTGAGATTTAAGGGGTACCAACGAGATTGTCCGCACCACAACATTGATGAAGTCCAGCTCATTAGGATTTTCTTCTGCGGAATTGATTGGAGGTATCAGGTTGCTTTGGATGATCCTAGTGATGGTAACTTCAAGACTAGGACACCAGAGGCTGCTATTAAGTTGATTGAGAACTTGGCATCTAGTAGTAGTACTAAGAATGCTGATTTTGAGAGGAAGTCAAGGCAAAGCTTGATACTGTGCACAACCTTCTAGTAAACAAGAAGTCAGTTCTCTTTGCTCATGGTTGAGGTTTTTGAAGCTGAAGAAGAAGCTACTGAAGAGGATGTGAACAATGTGAATGGTTCTGGTTTAAATGGCCAAAGATTTGGCAATTCTCAAGGCAACTTCAGAGGTTACAACAACCAGAGAAACAACTACGGGAACAACCAGAATTCATCTGGATTTACGCCCAGGCCTGCGACTCAAGAAGCTCAGAGAAACAACAGTGGTTTCACTAGGGACTTTGGAAATTCCCATTATCAGAATTTGCCTCCTAAGACTACAAATTCTGAGTTGAAAGATATGCTTGACCAGATAATTGAGGGACAGCAGAAGATGACAGTGGATTTCAATGGTAAGATAGATGATTTGTGTGCCAATCTCAATGGGAAGTATGAGACATTGAATAACCACATCAAAAAGTTGGATACTCAGTTCGCACAATCTGTTGTGATAAACCAAACGCCCTGATGGCGTCTTACCTGGAAGTACTGACACTAATCCTAGGTACTCTTGTGCTGCTGTTATGTCCTGGGGAGATATGGTCAAGAGATAGATCAAGGAAGAGGTTCTGGAGAGTTCTGAAGCTAAGGAAAAAGTTAAGACTCTCATCTTGGAGCTCATGTCGATCGACACCACTGCTATGTGTCGGTCGATGCCATCCAACCTATCAGAGGATTTGATGCAAGTCACGACTAAGGACAGTCCTGACTCCAGGAAAATAGATCGACAGGCACCTGGCCGTGTTGGTCGACATGCACAGCCCAATGACGGAATTTATCTCCGAAAATTGCTTAAGTTAGAAGATCCCGAAAGTTTTGCTGTACCCTACTCTATTGCTGGAGTTA
The DNA here is from genome assembly GCA_963555745.1 of Cardamine flexuosa. Classification (NCBI taxonomy): domain Eukaryota; kingdom Viridiplantae; phylum Streptophyta; class Magnoliopsida; order Brassicales; family Brassicaceae; genus Cardamine; species Cardamine flexuosa. The sequence continues at coordinate 17,050,255 of OY743217.1, forward strand.
AGTTTACTGATTCACTCTGTGATACTGGAGCTAGTATCAATATCATGTCTAATGATGTAGCATAAGATTGGGAATCAATGACATGAAGAGATCTTCAATCGAGATTACATTGGCTGATGCTTCTTTGAAGAAATCCATGGGTGTTATTGAGAATCTGAGAGTTCAAGTTGGTGATTGTGTGCTTCCCTGTGATTTCCATATTGTTGAGACGGATATCAATTCTGATATACCACTGGTTTTGGATAGACCGTTCCTTGCTACTGCTGGAGCTATGCTTGATCTGCTGAGTAGTAGGATTTCTCTAAGGCATGTTGATCCTGATGTGTTTTATCCTGCTAATCCGGACGGATATGTGATGTGGAATCCCCAGGTTGTTGTTTAAGAAGTAAATGAGATTCACACTAAGGAGTTCACTGCAAATAATCTGAAAGCTGCGAGTAAGAAGAAGAAACCGCAGAGAAAAGCAATGACTGCGGGACCTTGACTCTTGTGAAAAAATGATGATACTACTGAGTATAAGCTTCAGTATGGAAGTGGTTCCAGGCCATTTGCCAAGATTAAGGCTATCATCACTCATGAGTTTAAGGCTAAAGGACAAGCCGCGATGGATGAGATAATGAATACGGTTCTAAAACCCAAGATGATTGATAGTGAGGATGATCTCAGCTCCAAGACTTCATCTTCAACACCTTCGGATTAATCCGGAGATCCACCATTCATCTGAATTCTGACAAACTCAAGCTAATAACTGAAAATAAACGCTTAGTTGGAGACAACCCACTGGTGAGTCTTTAATTAAGCTTTTCAATGTTAACTAATTTTTCTTTGTTTTTGTTTTGTCTCAGGAACTAGACGTGCTTAATGATGATTATGGAAACATTTGCATAGATTGGAGAAGCTTTACGTAATTTTTCAACCAAGGAACACAAGGTTTGTGTCTGTGTCGACTGACACGAACACCTTGTATGGGTCGACGCGGACCCGAGGTTAGTATAAATACCTAATTTCCTTTTCTTCTTCACTTCATCTTCTTCCAAATTTCGTAAAACTGCCGCTCCTAAAACCCTAAATATGCAAACTTGCTATTTTCACCAAATCGATCGATTTGTATCCCTAACATCAAGAGAATTCGATTTTATTCACTCATATATCTTTAATCCATCAAAATCCAAGGTATGTTCTTCAAATTTCATTTTCAAATCCGAAAATTTCAAGGGTTAGATTTTCACTTCTATGATCCGAAATTGGTCTCAAAACTTTCTAATCTTGTTAAATTATGATAAATTTAGAAGGATTGAAGTGTTAATTATTGCTAAATTAGGTTGATTTGATAGAAAAGTCATGAATTTCTATGAATAAAACTTGAACTAATTTGACATGAAATTCGGAATTTAGAGATGCATAGGATGATGGATAGATGTAGGTTTCATAATGTTGATGGTTGGTTATGCTTAAAACATTGATGAATCGCAAATTTGAGATGAAATTTGCTTAATATGCCGATATTGGCACCATGTCGATCGACACGGCATGCTCGTGTCGGTCGACAAGATGCCATTTGTTCTGGATTTTTGCTGATTTTTGGGATTTTTTCTCTTGTTCTCTTTCATGTACATCATGTCTGATAGGGAAAAGCGACCACGAACATCAGAGGCTCAGGGAGAGTCTAGTAGTACACCATCTCCGCCTTTCGAATCTCATCGTCCATGGCCTCATCGAGAGGGGATGAGGATTAGACCTCAACGTGATTAGGATGGAACCCCAAGAGAGGAGGTGATGAAGCCCGAGTGTTACAACCGGGAGATCTCTGATGAGTGGGACGAGTACGACACTTTGTTCTACAATGCTTGGTTAAACATGGAGAATAAGCCCACCCAGCTAATGGACAGCGTCGCCTTGCGACGTATGAAGATCAAGGATGAGTGTCTGCTAGCTTTGTAGAAGCTTGGGCTGGGTAGTATGTGCACTCAGTACTATGAGGTCTATCCGGAGTTGGTCCGGCTGTTCATGGCCACTGTGCAGCTCTACTACACCTCACCTGAGGGGTTAGCTCAGACAGGTATCCTCACATTCATGTTTCGAGGAGTTCGGTACAGGATCACTATTCTCGCCCTATGCATTGTCTATGGGTTTGACCCGACCACGACTGGGTCTATTCTGGCCCTCAACAGGTCTATTGATTTTCAAACTTACTGGGGTAATTTCGCAGATGGGGTTTACAGCCCCAATGGGTCCGTGCACTCTAACATCTGGCATCCGGTTTTTCGTTACGTGGTTTGAGCCATCTCGAACACGCTGCTGTGTAAGATGGAGGCCAACAAGATGCGGCAGTGTGAGTTGATTCTGATGTGTTACCCGATTCAGGGGCTGTTCACTGAGGATTGGACCGAGCTATATCCCGATGTGAACCTTGACGCGATCTTTGTGCATTATTTGGTCAGCTTGAAGGTCTGCCCATTCACGGGAATGAGGGATAAGTCAGAGTCTGTGGGTAGTCTGTTAACCCCCATCTTCTATTTCTGCGGGATTAGCACCGATGGAGTCATGGTGCTTACTGATAGATCTATGATGGGTTCTTGACGCATGCCAAGTGGATTAAGAAGGATTGGATTTGGTGCTACCGCAGCGAGGGAGTAGACTATATGATCGCACTTCCGCAGACAGAGCTCACTGGCATCACGGGAACTCAGGCCTGCCTACTTTTCCAGCCGCATCACACGCTGTGCACCCGTGCTCCTCATGCCCGCCGTCACAAAGCGCCTCTTCACAGTCCGTTCCTACAGCTTTCGAGGATGATCCGATTCCTGACTCTACCACACTTCAGTACGGACTTCCCGCTACACCTCCCATTCTGATGGAGACTCTTGTGTTTCGAAGGTATGTCGCGGATAGCTTCCAGAGTGTCGCGGATAACTTGATTTCTTCACTCTCTCGTTGTGGATGTGTACGTCAGACCGATGCAGCTCCTACTCAGCCCCGGCCTATCCCGATTCCCACCCATACTCCGTCCTCTGATCCCGTTTCGGAAGAGGATTAGTTTCTTTATTTTCTTTTTTCTTTGAGACATTGCTTTTATTTTTGCTTTATTTGCTTTTGTTTTTGCTTCAGTACTTTGTTTTTATTTTCATTTGAGTATTGTTGAACCTCATTTATGTTATATATCAGCTTCTTATTGACATGTTTTGCTCTTAAGAAGGATCTAGATGTCAAAAAATAAATTGAATGATCAGATAGAATGGTGCAGAATATCGGAGAACCATAACCCTGCTCACGTCGATAGACACACAGGGTGTGTGTCGGTCGACGTGAATACACCATATCAGGTCACGTTTTTTAAATTATAACAGTTCAATCTCTACTCAATTTTATTTCTTTTTATCACTTTTCTTAGGCTTGTTTACACTGGGGACAGTGTAGCTTAAGTCTAGGGGAGGTAGTTGCTAACTATGTTTATTCTTTTGAGAGTCAGTCCCAAATTTTTGTCTTTCAAAACCTTTGTTTTATTGAAACAAAACTTGTCCAGAAACAATGGTGTTACTGAGGAATCAACCACACTTTACAGTAAGCTCTCATGTGACCATTGATTCTATCTTGACCTGAATTCGAGACTAATGGAAAATTCAAAGGCTGGTCATATTGCTTAAGATCCCCATGTTTCCAACATCCTAGATCCGAGCTAAATATTCTATTTTATTGATGGAATTGATGTCTGTTGGGTTTGATTTTTCGTATAAGCTTGACACCCTGGCCTGTTTGATTTAAATGTGGTACTCCTCTCCATTGTCCCTAATTATGAATTTTTGACAGTGAGATAATTGTCATTAGTATAAACGGTCGGAAGAAACTTCTGATAACCATTTGTTTATTCTAATGAAAATATCACAAAGGAATTATAAACGGTAGGAAGAAACTTCCGATGACCATTTGTTTATAATCTCTAAAGTTATGGATTTAATCCTTATAAAAAAAAAAGAGAAAAGAAGAAAAAGAAAGTAATAATAAATAATAAGTCTGGGGGAGTTTAAAGAGTACCATTAAAGGTTGATAATGGCTGGTTTGTTATAGTGAAATACGGTTATAAATCTAGAAGATCCTTGACATTGAGACTGTTGGTAGGATAGAAAAAAAGCGATGAAGGTTGTTTGGTAGATTATGTTGAGTAAATTATAGTGGAAATTAGGAATGATGTGAGTGCTTGCGATGAAGTACATGGTGGTCTGGATCTTGTTAAGTAAGGATTTTTAGTGGATCACTATAGTGAATGTGATTGTGGTGTTCTTATGTAGTTATGAGTTTCGCGATTTTCAAACTACTTTCTTGGTTTGGTTTTCTGTTTTGCTTGAGGGCAAGCAAAAGCTAAGTCTGGGGGAGTTGATATATCATCAATTTTTTGGTTTTATGACATGATATATGTATTGGTTTTGGAGTCTTTTGTATATATATTGAGTCTTATTAGGTACAAACATGAGATGGATCCTTATAAGCACTTTGGAGCATTTGGAGGCTTGTAGCTGAGCAAATCAACAAGGAGATGGATATTCCTGTCCACGTCGATCGATACACTTCCCTTGTGTCAGTCGACATCACCTAGACAATATGAAGCCTCCGAGTTTTATCAAGTTTCAAGAATTGCAACTTTGCCCCAGAAGTTTCCAAAGTTTTTAAATCATGTCTAATCTTGTTTTTAGGTTAAACTACGTTTTTGAAGTCCCAGAGACTAAGTTTTGAAGAATTCTAAGTTTTTAAGTTCATCATAAGTTTCAAGGAGATTATTGGAGAGAAGATTCAGATCTCAAACTTTGTAGAGAGAAAAATTCTGAACTCCATTTTTTTTCTATTTTCTATTTTATGAGTATTATTCAGACAATGATTTGTGTTTCATTTTCTATGTCTGAGTAGTCATCGTGTTAGATCTAGGCTTTCAAAAGAGATAATGAAGGAAAATTGAATTGGGTTTAGTATTGTTAAGTTATCTATTATGTTCTTCATCTAGATTTGATAATTACACTAGTCTTAGGATTGATCATCCTAATACTGGTACCGTAGGATTATTGGTAGACACGAGAGTGTTATTGATACCCCAAACTAATCTTAGATGAGCAAAAAGCGTATTCGCAGCGAGAGTTAGTTTAGAAATTTTGTAATACATATCGTACCCCCACTATCATAGAGACTCTATTTATTGGTATTTTGCAAAGAGATTTGGTTTTCTTCTGTTTAGAGGATAGATGTCGTCGCAGCGAGAGTTGTCTAGGTGATGTCGACTGACACATACACTTTAGACTTAATTTACAAACCACCCACTTCATTTTCCTGAGTTTTCCTGATTGATGTCCCTAGGTCTAGCGCTTTAATCATATTAATTTAATTCTATTTAATTGCTATTTTTATTTATTGCATTGCTCTATTTAGTTTTCTTATTTTCGTCTAGCTTAACTCGAATATGTTCAATTTATTGTGTAAGTTTTCAGAGTCCTTGTTGATTCGACCTCTAAGTACTACAGTGATCTCTTAATTTGAGAGAGTAGCTTCTAGGGTTATATTTGACCCCTGTCAACATTTCGAACCCCTATTTTTATTTACTTTGTTCTTTTATGATATTTATTTCATCCATGTCTTTTGTCTCAATTGATATGTGTGAGTAGATCTTAAATTAGATTTGGGGATTCTCATAAGGAATTTCATGAAGTGATACATAAATCAATTTACTTGGACTCAAAGATCTAAACAAGCATTAGGCGTATGTCTAATATGTTCACAAATTATCAAATCTAAATTCCTTTGCAATTATCTAATTTGCTCACGTGAGTGCACTCTAGGTTTATTCAGATTGTAAATCATGCTTCCGTGCCAATTTAACAACCTAAGATCAAGTTTCTAGGTGATCAATCCAGAACAAGCTTTAAACACACCCTAGGTGAAGAACTATAAAGTTTGGATTCGAAATGGAATTTGGTTTTCTAGATTTTATACATAGATAATTCTCGCAACGAATGTTGATAAACTTTACTTCAGTGATTTAAGTTCTAGAACTTTGATATATCATGTATTTTATGGTTTTATGACATGATATATTTTATGGTTTTAGAGTGTTTTGTATATATATTAAATCTTATTAGGTACAAACACGATTGGACCTTGATGAGCACTTTGGAGATTTTGGAGGCTTGTACCTGAGCAAAACAACAAGCAGACGATTATTTCTGTCCATGTCGACCGACTGGTCATTCTTGTATCGGTCGACACAACAACGACGTGAATGACGCCTTCGAGTTTTATCAAGTTTCAAGAATTGCAACTTTCCCCCAGAAGTTTCTAAAGTTTATATTTCATGTCTAATCGTGTTTTTTGGTTAAACTATGTTTTATAAATCCCAGAGACTAAGTTTTGAGCTGTATTGAGTATTGAGTTTTTCTGAGTTCCATTGTAAGTTTCAAGCAAGTTCTGGAGAGAAGATTCAGATCTCAAACTTTGTAGAGAGAAGAATTATGAACTCCCTTATTTCTTATTTTTATTTCATGAGTATTATTCAGACAATGATTTGCGTTTTTTTTTCTGTGTCTGAGTAGCCACCTTGTTAGATCTAGGGTTTCACAAGGTTTATGATGGTTTGTTGAATTGGGAATAGACATGTTAGATTATCTATAATGTTCTTCATCTAGATTTGATTATCACACTAGTCTTAAGACTGATCACCTTAATCCTGGTATCATAGGAATGTTGGTAGGCGCGAGAGTGCTATTGATACCCTAACCCAATCTTAGATGAGCAAACAGCCTTTTCGCAGCGAGAGTTTGTTTAGGAATTTTGTAAACATATCGTACCCGCTAATCATAGAGACTCTATTTATTCTTATTTCACAAAGAAATTTGGTTGCTTCTGTTTAGAGGATAGATGTCGTCGCAGAGAGAGTTGGATGAGATATCATATTAGGGTTACGAGTTTAAGAACCGAACAGATAATTTAGTCTTGATTATAAAACTGGCCAGTTCACATTCCTCATTATTCCTGATGATTATCCCTAGGTCTAGCGTTTTTTAATCACTTGAATTAAATCTCGTTCATCTTGTTTACTTTTATCTGCATTGCTTTATTTATTTACTATTTATTGATCTAACTTAACTCGAACCTGTGTTTCTATTGTGTGAGTTTTCAGAGTCCTTGTGGATTCGACTCCTAAGTGCTGCAATCGATCTCTTAATTTGAGAGAGTTGTTCTAGAGTTATATTTGACCCTTGTCAAATTTTGGCGCCGTTGACGGGGACTCTAAATTCACCATTAGATTTCAGTTAGAGTTTAGTCTAGATTTTTCTTTTATTTTGTTACTTACATTTCTACTTTCTCTTATCTCAGGTGCATGAATCTTAGGAGCAACAAGAATAAAGAACTAGTTGTTACTGAGGAGATTGGGAAGTTAGAGAGAGCTAATCGCAGAGCACAGAGAAATCAGAGAAGGTTAAAACTATTGTGCTTGAGAGAGATGCTACTGGGATCATACGTTACTTAGAGGGAAACCGTCGATGACACTACTCACGGTGTTGTGCCTGTCAGTTGACACGCTGCCAAAGGACGTGGCTGCGCTGATTTGGATGCTAAGGTTGAAGTTGTGGGAAGAGCACTGGCTGATTACAACAGACCCAATGAGTTCTACACTAATAGGTCTGCTATATGTCCTCCTGGTTTTCAGAGGGATGATTTTGAGTTGAAACCCTAATACTATACTCTGGTGGGGCAACACACTTTCCATGCTCATCCTTCTGAATATCCTGTGGACCACATAGAGAAGTTTCAAGACTTGATTTCGAGTATTAATGCCAATGGAGTGTCTGAAAACTATATATTTTGCAAACTCTTCCTATATTCTCTTGCTGGGGAAGCAGCTCCCTGGCTGAAGTAATTACAGCCAGGATCTTTGACCACTTGGAAGGACATCAAGACAGCTTTTCTGTAATAACTTCTATGATGATGCTAAGACAGATGACTTGAGAGTTTGATCATTCAGTTCACTGCAGAGACTCTTAAGGCTCCTTGGTTGAGATTCAAGGGGTACCAAAGAGATTGTCTGCACCATGGTATTGATGAAGTCCAGCTCATAAGGACTTTCTTTTGCAGAATTGATTGGAGGTATCAGGTTGCTTTGGATGCTACTAGTAATGGTAACTTCAAGACTAAGACACCAGTGGAAGCTATTGAGTTGATTGAGAACTTGACATCTAGTAATAGTTCCAAGAATGCTGATTATGAGAGGAAGAAGTTAGCTGTTGGATTGAACAATAGTCAGATGGCTGAAGTCAAGGAAAAGCTTGATACTATGCACAACCTTCTAGTGAACAAGAAATCAGTTCACTTTGCTCAAGAGGTTGAAGTTTTTGAAACTGATAATGAAGCTAATGAAGAGGATGTGAACTATGTGAATGGTTCCAGTTTCAATGACCAAAGGTTTGGCAATTCTCAAGGCAATTTCAGAGGCTATAACAATCAGAGGAACAACTACGGGAATAACCAGAGCTCCCCTGGATTTACTCCAAGCCTGCAGTTCAGGAAGCTCAGCGAAAGAACAGCAGTTTTACCAGGAACTATGTAAGTTCCCACTACCAGAATGCACCTGCCAAGACTCCGGATTCTGAGATGAAAGATCTACTTGATCAAATTCTTCAGGGGCAGTAGAGGATGATGGTAGACTTCAATGGTAAGATTGATGCTCTCTATGATAATCTGAATGGGAAGTATGAGACATTGAAAAACCATATCAAGATGTTGGATTCCCAGTTTACTCAATCTCCAGAGAACACTAAACGCCCTGATGCCGTCTTACCTAGAAGAACTAATACAAATCCTAAGTATCAGTGGGGTGATGTTATGTCCTGGGGAGATATGGTCAAGAGAGAGGTCAAAGAAGAAAGTCTGGAGAAGACTAAAGCTCAGGAAAAAGTTGAAACTCTTATCACGGAGCTTATGTTGATCGACACATGCATCCCATGTCGGTCGACACCACTCCAATTTTCAAAAAGCTTGATGCAAGTCACGACTAAGGAAAGTTTTGACTCCACTCAAATCGATCAACATGCAGCTAGCCATGTCGGTCGACATGCTCAACAACCCGATGGAATTTATCTCCGAAGATTGCCTAAGTTGAAAGATCCTGAGAGCTTTGATGTGCCTTGTTCCATTTTTGGAGTTAGATTCACTGATTCACTCTGTGATACTAGGTCTAGTATAAATCTCTTGTTGAATAACATTGTAACAAGGTTGGGAATCAGCAATATGAAGAGATCTTCAATAGAGATTACATTGGCTGATGCTTCAGTGAAGAACTCCATGGGTTTTGTTGAGAATCTGCAAGTTCAGGTTGGTGACTGTCTGCTTCCTTGTGACTTCCATGTTGTCGAGACGGATATTGGTTCTGATATGCCTTTGATTTTGGGAAGACCATTCCTTGCTACTGTTGGAGGTGTCTTTGATTTGCTGAGTAGCAGGATTTCTCTGAGACATGTTGATCCTGATGTGTTATATGATGATAATCCGGAAAGATATGTAATGTGGAGTCCTCAGATTGTTGCTGAAGATGTTAACAAGGGTTGTCACCAAGAGGTGAATGAGGTTCACTCCAAGGAGTTCATTGAAAAGAATCTGAAAGCTGCGGTTAAGAATAAGAAACCGCAGAGAAAAGCAGTGACCCAAGAGCCCCTTATGACTTTGACTCCTGTGAGATAAGTTGATGATACCATTGAGTATAAGCTTCATTATGGAAGTGGTTCAAGACCATTTTCCAAGATTAGAGCTATCATCACCACGAGTTTAAGACTAAAGGACAAGTCGTGCTGGATGAGATGATGCATAGGGTTCTAAAACCCAAGATGCTTGACTTGAGTGAGGATGATCTAAGTTCAGAGACTTCATCTTCATCACCTTCGGAATCATCCGGAGACATCTCACCCATCTTATTTCTGACAAAGTCAAGCTAATGATTGAAATAAGCGCTTGGTGGGAGGCAATCCATCGGTAAGTCTGTAAATATGTTTTTCTGTGTCTTGTTACTGTTTTTTCCTTGTTTTTGTTTTGTCTCAGGAACTAGACGTGCTTAATGACAAATTTGGAAGGATTGCTTATGGATTGGAGAAGCTTTACATAATTTTTCGACCAAGGAACACAAGGTTTGTGTATTTGACCCAGTGTCGGTCGACACGGACCCGAGGTTAGTATAAATACATGATTTTCCTTTTCTTCTCCACTCCATAGTTTTTGTTTTTCACGTAAACCGATGCCTATATCACCCAAAAATCGCAAATCTTATATTTTTCATCAAATCATTCAAAATTTGTCTCTAAAATCAAGATAATACAATTTCTCATACTCCTTTGCCACTAATTATCTCCAAAACTAAGGTATGATCTTCAAATTCCAATCTCTAAATTCGGAAATTTCAAGGTTTAGATTCTCACTTTTATAATCTGTTTTTGGCCTTAATACTTGCTGATCTTAGTTGATTAGGTTAAATTTAGAAGGATTGAAGTGTATATTGTTGCTAATTTAGGTTGATTTGATATAAAAGTCATGAATTTCTATGAATGAAACTTGAACTATTTTTACATGAAATTCAAAATTTAGGGTTGTTTAAGGTGATGGCTAGATGTTGGTGTGATGATTTTGATGATTGTTTATGCTTAATCTTTGATGAATTTTTTATCTGAGATTGATTTGTTTTGAATTCGCCGATTTTGGCACCGTGTTGATCGACACGGTATGCTCGTATCGGTCGACATGGGTACCCGGATTTTGAGTTTTTGCTGATTTTAGACTTGTTCTCTTTTTCAGGTGTAAGATGAATACTAGGGGAAAGAGACCACAAGCTTCAGAGGCGCAGGGAGAGTCGAGTAGTGGACTCTCTCCAACGATTGCTTCTCATCCTCCATGGCCTCATAGAGAGGGGATGAGGATCAGGCCACGATACAATTGGGAAGGAACTCCTAAGGAAAAGTTATACCAACCCGAGTGCTACAATCGCAAGATCTTGGAGGAGTGGGACAAGTATGACACTTTGTTCTACAATGCTTGGTTGACCATGGATATTAAACCCACCCGGTTTATAGATAGCGTTCCCATGCATCGTATGAGGATCAAGGATGAGTGTCTGCTGGCTATGCAGAAGATAGGGTTGGGTACTATGTGTGCCCAATACTATGAGGTGTACCAGCAGTTCATGGCCATGGTTTAGCTCTACTACACCTCACCTAAGGCGCAGGCTCAGACAGGTGTTCTTACGTTCATGATTCGGGGGATTTGGTACAGAATCTCTATCCCCCACCTTTGCACTGTCTACGGGTTTGATCCGACCAAGCCGTGTACCACTTTGGCATCAAACATGGCTATTGATTTTCAGACTTACTGGAGTAAGTTCGCGGATGGGGTTTACAGCGCTAATCGGTCTATGTATTCTGTCATTCGGCATCCGGTTCTTCGTTATGCGGTTTGAGCCATCTTAAACACGCTTTTGTGCAAGATTGAGGCCAACAAGATGAGACAGACTGAGCTTGTGCTGATGTGCTACGCCATTCAGGACTTGTTTTTGGAGGATTGGACCGAGCTAAACCCCGAAATGAACCTCGGTGCGATCTTTGCGCATCACTTGGTTAGCTTAAAGATCAAACCATTCATGGCTACAAAAGACAAGTCTGAATCTGTTGGTAGTTTTTTTATTCCTATCTTCTATTTCTGCGGCATCAGCACCGAGGGAGTCAAGGTGCTAACTGAGAGGTCCGTCATGCATGAAGCATTTTTGACGCATGCCAACTGGATTAAGACAGATTGGACTTGGTGCTACCGTAGTGAGGGGGTAGACTACTTGGTGAAGCATCCACAGGCGGAGCTCAAGCGTATCACGGGCAGTCAGGCTCGCCTTCTCTTCCAACCGCATCAGATGTTGCACCGCCGCACTCCTCAGACCCGCTGTTGTAGAGGCGCCTCCTCTCAATCCATACCTACAGCAGCCAAGGATTATCCGGTTCCAGACCCGTATGCACATCAGTTTGGACTTCCCGCTACTCCTCATATCCCTATGGAGACCTCGGTATTTTAGAGGTATGTGGCGGATAGTTTTCAGAGTGTCTGGAACGCCATTGCTTCCTTGTCTCGCTGTGGATGTGTTCGTCGCACCGATGCAGTTCCTACTCAGCCCCGGCCTATCCCGATCCCCACTTCATCTCCGTCTTCAGACCCCGACACACCATCACAGGTCACGATTTTTCAAAACATAACAGTTCAATCTCTATTCAATATTTTTCCCTTTTATCATCTTCCTTAAGCTTAATTACACTGGAGACAGTGTAGTTTAAGTCTGGGGGAGGTTGTTACTAACTCTATTTATTTTTTTTAGAGTCAGTCCCAATTTTTCTTTTATTTTTATTTTCAAAGTTTTTGTTTTTATTGAGTCAAAACCTAGTTAGAAACTATGAGTTATCTCTTGGTCTTTTGTTGCTTGCTATGTTTTCTGGTGACCATTGTTGCAGAGCTTATTCAGATTCAACTACTGGAAAACCCCCAAATCTGACCGGTTAACTTGAGATCCCCATACTTACAACAGATGCCCACTATAGCCTGAGCTAATTTCTGTCAGTTCCTTTTACCTCACGGACGAATTTGGTGTTTGAGAGCTTGACTTTTCATTCATATCTGACCTGATAAAACCAAAGTAAGTTATGATGTCTAGTCTCCCCAAAAGTTGTTACTAATAATAAAAGCCTTTAAGGTATAGTTTATGAATGACTAAGTGATTCTCTGAAGTAGAAGCGGGTAAAAGAAATATATGCCCCCACATTTCTACTCCTTAAGGAGATGATGAAAGTAGGGTTGTTGTGAGGGTAGGAGAGATCCCTTGACCCACTATTCATTTCTAATAGCCTACCTTCATAAATAAAAATAAAATAATATGAAATCCAAAATAACAAAGGATTTAAGTCTGGGGGAGACGAAAACATCATTGTTGTTGTGAGGTTTGTCTTGTTATGGTATAGGATGACAGCTGAGTCTAGAAGGCTCTTGAACACTGAATTCAGAAATGAGACCCAGCGATGAATGGCTTACTAAAGGGATATGTTGTTAAGTTGTGGTGGGTATATATTGAGAAGACTGCGAGTGACTGCGAGTGACTACGGTGAATGTACATGGTGGTTAGTCTCTGAATAGTTCTTGTACCATGTGGATTACATGATGACTGGTAAGCACAATGCTCTAAAGAGTAGGTGAGTTTTGCGATTTTCAAACTTCTTCCTTGATTCAGTTTTCTGTTTCCTTGAGGGCAAGCAAAAGCTAAGTCTGGGGGAGTTGATATATCATGTATTTTATGGTTCTATGACATGATATATGCTATGGTTTTAGAGTCTTTTGTATATATATTGAGTCTTATTAGGTACAAACACGGATTGGACCTTGATGAGCACTTTGGAGCTTTTGGAGGCTTGCAGCTGAGCAAAACAACAAGGAGATAATTATTGCTGTCACGACCACAACCACGACGTGAATGACGCCTTCAAGTTTTATCAAGTTTTAAGAATTGCAACTTTGCCCCAGAAGTTTCTAAAGTTTATATTTCATGTCTAATCGTGTTTTTTGGTTAAACTATGTTTTATAAATCCCAGAGACTAAGTTTTGAGCTGTATTGAGTATTGAGTTTTTCTGAGTTCCATTGTAAGTTTCAAGCAAGTTCTGGAGAGAAGATTCAGATCTCAAACTTTGTAGAGAGAAGAATTATGAACTCCCTTATTTCTTATTTTTATTTCATGAGTATTATTCAGACAATGATTTGCGTTTTCTTTTCTGTGTCTGAGTAGCCACCTTGTTAGATCTAGGGTTTCACAAGGTTTATGATGGTTTGTTGAATTGGGAATAGACATGTTAGGTTATCTATAATGTTCTTCATCTAGATTTGATTATCACACTAGTCTTAAGACTGATCACCTTAATCCTGGTATCATAGGAATGTTGGTAGGCGCGAGAGTGCTATTGATACCCTAACCCAATCTTAGATGAGCAACAGCCTTTTCGCAGCGAGAGTTTGTTTAGGAATTTTGTAAACATATCGTACCCGCTAATCATAGAGACTCTATTTATTCTTATTTCACAAAGAAATTTGGTTGCTTCTGTTTAGAGGATAGATGTCGTCGCAGCGAAAGTTGGATGAGATATCATATAAGTGTTACGAGTTTAAGAACCGAACAGATAATTTAGTCTTGATTATAAAACTGGCCAGTTCACATTCCTCATTATTCCTGATGATTATCCCTAGGTCTAGCGTTTTTTAATCACTTGAATTAAATCCCGTTCATCTTGTTTACTTTTATCTGCATTGCTTTATTTATTTACTATTTATTGATCTAGCTTAACTCGAACCTATGTTTCTATTGTGTGAGTTTTCAAAGTCCTTTTGGATTCGACCCCTAAGTGCTGCAATCGATCTCTTAATTTGAGAGAGTAGTTCTAGGGTTATATTTGACCTCTGTCAAACATGCTCTTAATTTGATCCTTGCATATTTATTATGCATCATTACTTGATTTCCTGAGAAATTCTCTGAACCTAATGTTTGCTCATCTGAATTACCAACCAGTTTTTATTATTTATTTTCATTGCTTTTTAATTTACTTCATACTTGCTTAGCTGAATTCAAAGCCAAAATATCTATCATGAAATTGTTGAGTCTTTGTGGATTCGGCCCCTAAGTACTACTGTGATCTCTTAATTTGAGAGAGTAGCTCTAAAGGGATAATTTGAACATATCATTTATCTATTGCATGGTTTTTCTCACGAAGCTGTATGCCACCATTATCAAATTTTCTCCCTATGTTTTCTCCATGAAAAAGTTTACATTTTCGTTTTGTGCCTTTTCTAAAACAGAAAAGTTACAGGTGTCTACCTCGACAATCATGGGATTTAAAGATTGAAGTGTACCGCTCTGCAGAAGACTAACTGTAGTATGAATACGAGGAAGGGAAAAGGATTCCCAGCAAACTTCCTTCCCAATCGCAAAATTAAAAGTTTCAAAAAATCTTCTGACAAATTGAGTTTCGGAGGAGAAGCTGCAAAAAACAGGATTAATTGGAATATATATATATATAGTCTTTAGCGTAAGACTAGATAAGGACATAATCTGTAACTCACCGAGTGATTCGGTCCAATCACACCAAAACTAAAAGTCCTATTTTTACGAGAAGAATCAATTTTTACGAGAAACTAGAAACCACTCCAATTCTTTTTATTTTCAGGAATACCAAAACTAAAAGTCCTACTGATACGAGATTAGGTAATGTAAGTACCTCTGCTGTCAGTACGAACGCTGAAGAATTCGAAGAGGTCATTCGATCTCAATGATAGGTTAGCCTCGGAAGCAAGAGTCAGAAGACACAGAATGTGTCGAAGCATCTTTGGACACATCTGTGGAAATGCCATTCCAAGAGAAAATAGGCACAATATGAGTGTGTCAGGAATTGGGAAAAAAAAGACCACAACAGTAGAAATAAGATTTATATACACACATGTAGCTATCTCGAATGGATTCAGGAGATTCATTAGCGTTCAGAAGAGCAAACTCAACTTCCGATGGAATTCGACCATGAGAGTTATTCGTTGTAACGCCCTTGCATTTTCTTTCAGAAGTATTATAAATTTTGGAAGCCTTGGCCATGATTCATAAATAAATAAGAAGAATCAGTGGAAGAGATTAAAGAAAGAATTGATTTGAGCATAAGGGATTTCAGATAAACAGTAAGAAGTCTGACTTAAGAAAAAACGGTTGTATCGGGAACAAGAAAGAGTTTTTTCAAACTCGCTTTTTAAAAATAGGGAAGCGCATAATTTAATATATATGGATGTGTTTCATGGAACCATAATACTCAAACCCCGAAATCACAGGGATTGAAAAATAAAAATAAAATAAATATTTAAGTCCTCCGAGCCGGGCAGCAGCTCACATGACTTGAGGGGCAAATGTTGATATCAGATCCGTATCGATGATCCATTCTCTTCAGATTACGACACGTATTATCAGTTTAAATAAATTGAAGATGTTATCGGAATAGTTCGTAGCAAGCAAGGCAAAGGAACCAAACAGGAGCTTGGGAGAGCAAACTAGAGACCGGGTATCAGCGAAGCCTCCTGGAGGAAGGAGCAAGCGAAACCGAAACTATCTGTGAAGCAAGGTGAATTTGTGTACTGAAGAAGAATTTGTTCAAAAGACGAGACGTTACAACTTTAAAGATCAAGTCATAACTGATGAATTAAAGGAGAATTATAGAGTGTATTAGTCATTATTCTTAGCATTTACTTTTTAATTTGTGTATAAATATAAACCCTCATAGTCATGTAAGTGTGTCGCTCATTTTTCACTTACGATCAATATACACAATTTTCTACTATTTTCTTGTTATACATATTTTGTACTTTTCAATTTATTTCTTTATACAAATTATATTCTTACTTAATAAATAAATCATTATTTTGTCGCGTGTGAAATCATGTATTCACATAAACTATCTTATTTAATTTCTCATATCTCATGTGTTTCTAATTATATATTTATATTTATATTTATTTTATCTGTTAATTAACTCTTTAAATAATTAAATAAAAATCTATGTGCCAAAACTCGATTGGTCAAGTGACTTGTACTATATACTCATTTGGATTTCACTTCAAGCCCAAATGGATATATAGTACAAGTGGATATGCTATTACTAGGCATGACCACGGTTAAGGTTAACACGATTATGGTTAATTAATCATCGGTTACGGTTACAATTTTTTTATAACCTTAACTTTAACTATTTAATATACGGTTAAAACAGTTATGATTATATACAATTATAATTATTATGGTTAAAGCAGTTACGGTTATATATGATTACATAAACAAACAAATTAAAATTATAAATAAAAACTATTTATAGAAAATATAGTTATTTTGAAAAGAAAAAAACTATAGTTACTTAAGAAATAGAAAGGTAAATTTATAAGAAAATATTTTATTTTTAAAACGATTACAGTTAAAATTATACGATTATATTACAGTTAACCGACGGTCTATATACGATTATAATTAATTAATAATTATAATTAATAATTAATAATTAACTTTAACTAATATATTTTTACGGTTACAGTTATAATTTTAATTATTTTATACAATTTCAGTTACGGTTAAAAACAATATGGTTACAATTCGAAATAGGATTTGAAATACGGTTATGATTAAATTTTGATCATGTCTATCTATTACAACCTTATAACAACTTGAAGCCCAACATAAAAAGTCAACACATTGAAAATATTGACACATGCATGTATTACGCGTGGCAGCTTCAGGGTTGAAAGAAGAAGTGAAGCCACCACCACCCCTGCTCCTCCGCTGAGCGCACAAACACCTCAAATCAGCTCAAACCACCATCGTCGGCCGGAGGCTTGAGGAACAAAGAGACAATCGCGATGGGTTATCTTCCTTACTGCAGATCCACTTGATTTTCTTCTACATCTTTCAACCTCTTCTTCAGATATTCATTGCATCTGCTGTTGAAAAGTTACTCCGCATCCTCTGAAAATAAGCTCTACTCCACCGTCTAATCTCATATACTAGACAGCCTAAGTCCTCTAATATGAAGATAAAATATATTACTCTTCGACAAAAGACAGTAAATTAGAGGTGATAAAATCAATTTGTGAGCCACCAGAGTTTACTAAGTACCAACCGTAGAAGAAAACAAATCATGCCTTTGTTTAGACAAATCGATTAAATCAGAACCGATTCAACAAATCAAAGTAATTACCCCAAATCAATCAATTACAGCAAATATCAAATTCAATCAATATAAAGTAAAAATGCATGATCAAAAACAAAACAAATCTAACACAAGATTGGAAAGTAAAACCGATATAGAGCCAGGGGTAGAAATCGAACAAGTCGGTAGTTATTACCAAGTACTAAATCGGAAAGGACTCTCAGATCAGAATAGCTCTGATTGAGAAAGTACTTAGAACAAAAATTGTCTCTCTCTCTCAAATATATTTGATAGAAGAGATAGATCAAATTTTCCGGTAGAGCAGAAATTGCCTCGCTCAAGAGAGAGCGAGAGATTACCGCTGGGGTATTTTGGTTTTGTCATAAGTGTGTTTAAGATCTATTCTGTTTTTACAGTTAACAACAAATAAATACATTCAGATAAACAATAGTTGGTAAAAATTTAAAAGTATATAATTACACGTGTTAAACTTGTCGTGCTAATGTGGTGTTTTCTTGAGAGGATCTTGTTTTATAGTAGATATTAGGAAAGAATCCCTGCAACGCAGTATTATTTAATTTTTAAAAAATATTTTGGTTTGGTCTACGCTTAAGTTTATATTCAATAACTAATATCTTTAAGTTTGATATTTAACATTTTACATATATAAGAAAAACTAACAATAATTTATATCTTTTGTAAAAAAAATGAATATTTATTAATTCATAGTTTTGAAGGCTGAAGTGATCTTAAGATCATAAACAAGAGAAAATTGAAAACAGTATCACCGATAGGGAGCTGGATAACATGTTAAACTAAGAATAATTTGAAACAGAAAGTTTTTATGAAGAAAAAAAAACAAACAGAGATATTTGAAGTAATATGAAGAAGAAGAGTATTTCTTTTGTTTATAACCATTTGTTTTATTTTTATTTTGGTTTTAATAGGTGGTTATTTTGTTCTTCATTCTTTAGTCTTTGTATCTCATATTATCAATCTATAAACATATCTTGGTCTTTCTAACTTTTTTTGGAAACATAATCAACTTTTTGAGATTATACATCATCATATCTTCTAAAGCCAACCTGAAGCCACTTCAAAGATCACTTCAGATTCTTAATCACATCATCAACTTTCTCCTTAGCCATTTTTTGTTCTCTGTTGATTCATCGGCCTTCTCTCATCACTCGAATCGCTTCTTCCAGCGAACCCGCCTAAAACAAAAACATACTCAATGATCTCTCTCAGCCGCAGCTTCTTCTCCAGAGAAAAAATAACATGCACGGTTAAGTTTATTTTTTTAGCCAAATCACTTCCTGTTTGCTTCCCGAGATCCTCTGTTGACGGAGTGAAGTCCAAAATGTCATAAACTATTTAGAAACAGAGTTTGAGATTCTTCACAAGCTCATACATCTGCACTACTATGTCAGTCTCAACTTGGGTGAAGATGGTCG
Organism: Cardamine flexuosa; assembly: GCA_963555745.1. Lineage (NCBI taxonomy): Eukaryota > Viridiplantae > Streptophyta > Magnoliopsida > Brassicales > Brassicaceae > Cardamine > Cardamine flexuosa. The sequence continues at coordinate 17,069,469 of OY743217.1, forward strand.
CTCCTTTGTGCTTGTAGCCACTAATGATGCTCTCTTGTAAAAACTCTTGGGCAAGTAGTCATTGAGTTTGGTGTTACTGTCAAATAAACTTGACACATGCTATATCTCCACTTACACAGTCTTTGATCATCTGAAAACATAAAATAAGTTTGTGGGAGAAAATCATCCCATCCGGAATGTCATGGTCTTCCTGAGCAAATACTTGATCAGTCAAGCTTTGCAAAGTATTACTTCCTCTTCAAACACTTGGATCTGATTTTTGTCACTCAACTATTTCACTCTGCTTTTCCTTCATTTTTTTGAGGCCATGACATTTCTTTGGTAAAAAGACTTTAAAAAACTTTACTTAATGAAAATATGAATACATTCTCACTGTAAGCTTTAGAATGGGTCTCGCTTGAAGCAGTCCCCTTGGATTGCTCGTAGCCAGGTTTGTTAAAGTATTGCTTTTTATCCAAGATGAGTGCTTGGATTGAGACAAGAAGCTGTAACATTGTGGGTTCCTTTGGAAGCCATTGCTCCCTCGAGTTACCGCTCCGGGTACCAAGAAGACATGAGCATACTTTACCACAAGTGTACAGATTCAGGTTGATCGATCCTAAGTCTCATCATACATGATGCAAAGTCTTTCTAACTCTTATCACGTTTCTTTAAGCTGAGATTTGGTGTCAGTATCAATTATGTTTTGTTAAAGATAAATGATTTTTTGATAAGAATCTCACTTGTGAGTTAATTAAGACAAAGCTACAAGCAACAAAACAAAAATTTTAAAGCAAAACAATCATTCCTCATCATTTTCAGACACCGCATCCTTATCCGCATCAGTCTCACTTTCCACTCCATCTTCAGATACTGCATCCTCATCTGCATCAGAACCGTTTTCCTAGTCTGACTCCTTTGCTTTATCAACATCAGATCCGTCTTTCTCAGCAAAGAAATCCTTTTGGACATGAATAGTCTTCTGTTGATATGGCTTCTTTATCTATACCTGGAACTGTGGCTTCTGCTTCTACTTCTGAACCCACATCATCTAGCTGAGTCATGTAGTATCATCTTTGAACTTTCTATATGCCAGTCATGGAGTATCATATTTGCTCTGGTCATCAAATCAGGCTCTCCACCCTGAAACAGAGTATCATCTTTGAGCTTTCTCTCTAACATAGGGAACAAAATTTCGCAGCCCATAAGTCATCAAATTAGGAAACACACCTTTAACAGATGATTTGCATAATTGAAGCATAAAGTCATGATTATCCTCCCTATAAATAACAGAACCATAAATCATAACAAAGTCAGTTCAAGAGGAAATATAACCTTGTCCAGAAACTATGCATGAAGAAAAATGTTCTATACCAGTCCTCTATTTTATATGATCTCTGTAGATGCTCCTTTTTACACGCTTCAGAACTTCTCCACTGTGCTCAGATGCATCCTCCAGGTTTGTAAATCTTACCTGGATCCAAAAATATGAGTCAGTAAATTAATATAGTACTTGCCAAGAAACGAAATATAGTAAAACAAATAAGACTTTTTGACACTTTCATGGAATGCTAGAGTTGGATATTCCTTTGATAATACTCTCAAGTCTAACCATCCTTTTGTAGCCCAAGGCGGCACAAGATCACACTTGAAATCACACACACCAAAAACATAAATACCACTGACTTAGTAAAGCTTACCTCAAATACGCTTTGCTTTGTCCCTTCTCAAACATGGTATGCCTCACAAGATCTCTAAACCCATCAACTTCGTCTCCTCCTTCATCAGAAGGACCCGGCCCATTCTTCTCCTCAGATGCATCTTCAATATCAAACAAAATATTTCAAACCAATAAAAGTATGCATCATTTCGTGTAATAAGAAAAATTACCATGAGATTCATATGCTTTCTTCACCAAGAAGGCTTCATAATCAGAAGCCACAAGCTTTGGTCGCTTCCTTTTTGTTTTCTTTCCAAAAGCATCTTGAAAAAATTTCATGTCAAGTAAATGAACTCTCAATTGCTTAACAAAGAAACACCATAAAACCAATTAAAACTCAAAAATTTCTAAACTTTGATAATCTGAATTAAACAAAGTTAAAATCTTTACCTTTTGGTATCAGATAATAGAGACATAGGCAACTTCCTCTCTTTCAAAATCACATAATAATTACTTTACATATCTCAATTCAGCTCTTCCCTGTAGTATTCAAGCTCGTTCTGACTTACACGGTTACACCATGAGTGTTCTCTATATTGAAAAACATCAAAATCAGATGAATACTGAAATCAATTCTGAAATCCTCACAAATCTGAAATTCAAATGACGAACTTACCAAACCGTCGTTGATCAGGTGCGATTCGTGAGTTAGGCAATTCCTACGACTGGCACTCCTTGTTAAGGAATTGACCGCCTTTGATTCTCTTCTGTTGTTTTCAGACAAATGATGAAAGGACAATTGATTCACATACGGTGGTCATTAAGACATCTAGATCTGTACATAACATGAAATTAACAACGACGGAAACATAGATTAGAAATATTAAAATACAAATATATGATTCCAGGTGAATTGCAGAATGAACTTACAGTCTCTAAGCTCATAAATGGAGAGCCCAGAAGAGAAACGAAGACTAAGAAGATTTTTTACCAAGCTAAACAAAACAAACACAGATTGAATTGGATTTATCAGGTCAGTTTAATAAGACAAAGGAGAAGCCGAGAAGCCCAGATGTTGATTTAGTGACCAGTTTCGAGTAACGTGAAACGGTAGAGGTAGAAGAAGCGGTGGCGTTTAATGAAAGATTTTTTTTAATTATTCAGAAAAGAGGGACAGGTGTCAGCCTCTGGGGAGCTGACGTGTCAAGCTGTGGGAGAGCACCCCTTTAACTTTCATATATATGATTTTCTTAAAAATTAATTGGTTAAAAATTATTAATTTACGTATATATATCCGTTTATGTTCAACCCTAAATCACTCATTGTACATTTTTATTTTTTTTCCGCAGACCCTAAAATCACTTAAAGGTATTTTGTTCTCTATTCCAGTACTTCGCCGAAGTCAGAAGTTCGAGCATCAGCTATTCTTTTCAGGATTTCAGGTTAGACTAAACATAAACAAATCTTTTGTAAAACTGATTTTATGTCTTTTTAAGTTAGAGATTTTGAATCCTAACTCATGTTTTATTATTTACTAGATTAGGACCCCCGTTGGGCGGGTTTTAAATTTTATAATAAATTAAAACTAAATTTTGTTTATTCAATTAAATATTTGTTTTTAATAATATTTCTTAAATTGTTTTAGAAAATAAATAAAAATCATGCTTAGTTAGAGAAAATAGTTATTTACAAAATTTTAGTTTCCTAAATAAATAAATTAATTAACTTTTTATACTAAATTTTTCTTATAAAAAGATTAGAAATCTATATAACGTCCAGAAACTTTTGGTTCCCACTTATTATTTCTTTTTTTTTACTACCATGTTAGATAGCATTGACAAAATATCAGAAACCCAAAAAATTAAACCAAATCTAATCCGAAAAGGGGTACTAACCCAAAAAAATCCAAATAGATCCTAAACTCCTATATCCGAAAGACCAAACATGAACTGAACCGAACCGATAACTGAATGGATACTCAAAATACTCGAAATACAATTATATACCCAACAATATTAATAATATTCAGACTTGATATAACTCAATTACCCAATAATTATAAACAAAAAAATATCAATTATTTTTATATCAAATAACTAAAATAGCTAAAATTAACCAAAATATCTGAAAGGTCTAGGTTATTAACTCTTTGTTAAATCAACTTTTCTTCATATACACTTGATTTTGCTATTTAGTTTAACCCAATTTTCAATCATATTAAAATCTTACTCTAACCTCATGTATACTCCCTATAAATTAATAGAAGTCAAAACTTTTATAACAAAGTAACATACATTATAGCATACAAATATCCATATATAATTAATATTATGAAATAACTAAAAAAAATAACAATAATATTAGTAATTTAGTAAAAACTATGAAACTTGGGAAACTAACATTGCAAATAAACTAAATATAGGTTAAATTTTTTGTTTTGGTATTTGTTTTAAATATATTTCTTAATTTATTTATTGATTAGTTAAATTAACAATTTTGTGATTTTTCTTTTTTTCCTTTTTTATTGATTAAAAATATAAACTACAATTTTTTCTTTTTTCTTTTTGTTTTAAATGTTTTTTAAAATTTATTTATTGATTAGATATTTAACATTTTTGTGATTCTATTTTTTATTTTTTATAAAACTTCATTTTTCCATTTTTTCTGTTGAGATTTATAAATTTTAATTGATAATTTGATATATTAACAATTATTGAATTTTCATTTTTTGATAAATTTTATATTTTTTTTAATAACTTGACACGTGTCAAGATCTGCATGATTAGTGACTTGTGTCAAGATCTCGTGAGTTAGAATTTTGACACGTGTCGGCTTCTGGTGAGTGCAACTCAAGTTTATATAATAAGATAATCTTTAGCATTGAATCAAAATTTCTCTTAAAATTTCAGAACATTGCAATATTGTTGGGCGACAAAGTTTTATACATATGTATTTAACCATAAATCTAATTTCTAGACTAACACCATGTGGGGGAGCCTATTTTATATGTATTTTAATTTTTAATGAAATCTTAACCATAAGTTTGCTCTCTAACACAAAGTTTTATATGGCTTCTTCTCTGACCGAAATCTATCAAGTTGTAACTCTTCTCGGCCATACCCTGCATCTCGACTTGCTCTGCCTCTTCAATTTTGATCGCAAACTTTGTCTTCACCATTGGAGACACCTAGCCCATTGGATCGCCCAGATCCGCCGGATCCTCTGGATCCAAAATGGCTACTTATGTTTCCGACGACTGGTTCACTTTCTTGTTTCTTAGATCTAATTTTGTTGGCAGTAGATCTATTGTTTTCCTCTTGAGATTCTCCATCGGAGAATTTTTTGAGAAGCATTTTTATCTTCTTTACCTCTTCTGATACCTATGCATTTAACCATAAATATATTTTCTAGACTAACACCATGTGGGGGAGCCTATTTCACATGTATTTTAGTTTTTAATGAAATCTTAACCATAATATTTCTCTCTAACACAAAGTATTGTATGGCTTCTTCTCTGGCCGAGATCTATCAAGTTGTGACTCCTCTCGGCCGTACCCTGCAGCTCAACTTGCTCTGCCTCTTCAATTTGGTCGCAAAATTTGTCTTTGCCGTTAGAGACACCTAGCCCATTGGATCCCCCAGATCCTCCGGATCCTCTGGATCCAACACCACTAATTCTGTTTCCGATGACCGGTTCACTCTCTCGTTTCTTAGATCTAATCTTCTTGGCAGTAGATCTATTGCTTTCCTCTAGAGATTCTCCATTGGAGAATTTTTTGAGAAGCAATTTTATCTCCTTTACCTCTTCTGATACCTATGAATTTTAACCATAAATCTACTTTCTAGACTAACACCATATGGGGGAGCCTATTTCACATGTAATTTAGTTTTTAATAAAATCTTAACCATAACTTTTTCTCTCTAACATAAATTTTTGTATCGCTTTTTCTCTGGCCGAAATCTATCAAATTGTGATTCCTCTCGGCCATACCCTGTAGCTGTACTTGCTCTGCCTCTTTCATTTTGTTCGCAAACTTTGTCTTCGGTGTTGGAGACACCTAGCCCATTTGATCCGCCGGATCCTCTGGATCCAAAATGACTACTTCTGTTTCCGACGACCGTTTCACTCTCTTGTTTCTTAGATTTAATCTTGTTGGCATGCAGTAAATCTACTGCTTTCCTCTAGAGATTCTCCATCAGAGAAGTTTTTGAGAAGAAATTTTATCTCCTTTACCTCTTTTTAAATTCTTCTTGTGAGTTGGTTGGACGCCGAAATCTTCCCAACCATATCTGGGATGGGCCAAGCTGTTGTCTTTCTCTTATTCGTCTTTGTGTGCTCATTAATAATCAATTTTCCTTTCCTCAACATTGCCAAGCAAATTCTAGATTGCACCGATTTTACTTTCAACCCTTATTCAGCTTTTCTTGGTTTGGATATGTCCAATCCTCTACCTTCCTCCCTCTTGGAGAAATCATTGTTACCAATTTCCTCCTAGTTGATTTGATCATTTTCATCACTTTCCTCCATTACATAGAGATTCTTACCACCATGTTTTTCTTTTTATGGATAATGTTTTCAAAAGATCAACCGTGGAGGCGTTAATAGCTCAAACTTTTTGTTCCTTCACTTATGATGGCATAACATCTAGCATTATCCTCGGTATCCAAGCAGATCCGGGAGCCCAAGATTGATGACAAACTGATCAATATTGAAACCCTTTCAAACGTGTGTTTCTGTTATTATCTGCGATTTTAGCCTACTATTTTATTCTTATTATGTTTGGTAGTTCAATTATGCATTAGTTTCAAGCTTTCGAGAAGCTGACTCTTTGGCAAAGAGCTCCAGATTTCATCGTATAATTTAAGATTAATATAAGTATGTTTTTGCCCAGACAAAAAAAAATAGACTAACACCATGTAAGTCATATTTGTAGTGCATGTGGATATTTTGTGATGATAATAATGAATATTAAAAAAGATTATTTGTCAACTGATATTAGTGAGATATTAAAAAAAAAAACATTATCTAAAATGGACCATTTTTATGCATTCTCAAATGAAATTCTCTGGGAAAGGTTTTTTAAACAAAATGTCTATTTTTGTATTTAATCCTAAAAATATATGTTGAAACATACCAATAAAGTTTATGGCTTCTAATCTTGCAGTGCTAAGTCGAGTGTCAGCTTGAATAATCTGCCTATGAGGTAAGTTCGACATGTCTTCTAAAATGTTATTTGTATAATTGGATTAAAAAGTGTTAAGGAAACATATGTAAAATTGGATTTTCAATTGGATTTAGTCAATGATATATTTTTCTCCCCCTAATGTTTTTTTCAATTGGATTTTCATTAACTAAAATATATCTTAGAGTAGATATGTTGTTATGCGTATTTATTACTGTTCAATATGCAAGAACATTTTTTTTAATATCATATTTCAATTTTGTGGACATTGCATGAGTTGAATGATGGGTATTGGAGATCGTTGGCGTAGTATTTGATGATTGTTTTGTATGCTATTTAATTGATTTATTTGATTGATTAGGTTTATTGTGTTGTTGTGTCATTATGCAGCTTGTAGTAAGAAAAAGGAATAATCAGAATTAGTGGAATGATATTCTCTATGAACTTAAAGTATTTACAAAAAAAAAAATCTACAGTATATGGCTTTTATCTTTTATCTTCATGATTGTGTTCTAATGAGTTTCATATATTTTGTTTTACTAGATAAAGAAATGAGAAAAAAATTTGGGATTATCCCAAACTAATGTTTACGCTGCAAAGACTAGATCATCCGACCCACTCACTTGGAAACTCGACCAGTATGATATTATTTTCAATTACTAAACTGATTTCTCCCTCATTATGATGTTTAATAATCTAGTGATTATTTAAGATATGTTGATATTCTCGTATTAAATGTTCATGTGCTTTGTATATTTCATGAAGTTTGCTTCTTTAGTTGCTAGAAAGGTGTGTCAAAGAATTATTATATGAAAGATTACAAAAGGTCAGGTTCAAATTTTCCGAGTTTTCAAAATTTCTGTCTTAAATCCATTGGTACTTCATGATGATGTGTTCCTTTGTTCTTGTCCCTTTTTTATTTAATTATGTAATTCTAATGTTCATGCTGCTATTCTTTTTTTTGTCAGGTGTATTGAGAAAGTGTACCTCTGAAGTGCATTTAAAGAAGAATACATCTGGACAAAATCTTGCGGGTAAATCATGTTTTTCTTATCTTTGTGACTCAATTGCAAAATGTTGATATTTCTGCTATTGGTATAACTAGCTTTGAGGGATATGAAGAAAAATTTGATGTTGAAGGTTTTGATTGTGCAGATGATTGTTAAGTTAATGAAGAATTGGTATAACTCCTTCATAAGTATTTACCATAATTTGTATTTTCGATGATTTAGATCAAATTTTATATAAAAAAACTTCTTCAACACATAGGTTTTAGGATTTGTTTCTATTGATAATGCTCTTGTTTTTGTTGTTGTTGTCTCCACTCAATATTCCTGTTTTGATTTTTAATTTGCTTACCCTAACTTTTTACCATGGATAAAGTTTCAGGATAAGAAGTTCTTAATGTTTAAAGATATGCCAACAGAATTTGAGAGATTCACAACTCACTGATGCATACCTCTCTAAACTCAGATTTAAGATCTAAGTTAAAGAAACTTGTTACGATGAAAATTACTCAGAAATTTGAGTCTCACAATTTCATGAGTTTTCTTAAGATCTGCTCTGCTTTTAAAATTAACAAACAATACAAATATTTAGATAAATGAAATTAAATTATAGTATTATACCAACTTATGACCTTGTGGGTAAAAATATTTAGATGATTCTTACCGATTTACATGTACAGTCTTCTTTTATTTAACTAGGGTTAATATCCTTCTTAAAGCCGTAAATCGGTCATTGGTAATGACTAATTTACTGCTTAAGAAGGAGATTAACCCTATTTAAATAGAACAAGTCTGATACTTGTGACTCGGTAAGAATCCGAATCGTGTCTGATTTTTCAGGTTTCGGAGATTACTTCTCCTTCCCCCAAACAGATCCCAACAATTTCAAGGTTCGTCTCCTTCTCTTCCACTCTCATTCACTTCACTTTTCTCAATCAAAATCAAGTAAATTGCTTTCGACTTCTATGAAATCAAGTTACTGTCTTCTCAATTTTGTGTTTTTTTAATACAAAACAGAGTTTTGAAAATGTCGGGTCTGGGTTTTTCAAAGTTTTGATCTTTTCATTTTCATTAGTGAATTGTTAATTCGAGGTTCTGGGTACTTGCATTTGGAAACTCAATTTGATTTTTCTTTGTTTCGTTTTTGCTGTGCAGTTTGGAATTAGGGTTTGTTTGGGTTTTTTTTCTCACTTGTTTGTTGTTTCTCGTTCTATCTTAAGCTTCTTCGATCTTCCAATTTTGGTTTTTGTTCATCATCAGAACTAAAGTAAAGAGATTGGTAAATCTAGTTGCTTCTCTTCAATTGTCCAAGTTCGAGATATAATTTTGAAGTTTTTAGATTGGGAATCGAAATTTTTATTGGGATGTGTCCAGTAGAAACCCTAAATTTCCACAGTTTGATTCAGTCTCAGAACCGGCTTTGAACCGGTTTGTTATTTATATTATCTATTCCCATTTGATGGAAGAACATGTTTGTAGTGCAGACAAAATGAGTAGCTTGGTGGAGAGGCTTCGTATACGATCAGATAGGAAACCAGTTTATAACCTAGATGATTCTGATGATGATGACTTTCTTCCGAAAAAAGATCGGTCTCTTGAGCAAGTTGAAGCTATTGTCAGAACTGATGCGGTTTGTTGTCTCTTTGTCTCTAGCTTATTTGTTTAGCTTTTTATTCTGTCTGATTTATACTTTTTTGGGGTTGTTATTATGAATGCACAGAAAGAAAATGCATGTCAAGCTTGTGGGGAAAGTGCAAATCTTATAAGCTGTAATACATGCACATATGAATACCATGGTAAATGCTTAGTCCCACCTCTTAAAGATGCTTCCGTGGAGAATTGGAGATGCCCTGAATGCGTAAGATTTTGATTACCGTCCATCAATTTGTGTGTTAGGATGCCTTAAGTTATATTTGCTTACATGTAAGGAATTGTTCCTTTTGTTATATTTGCAGGTTAGTCCTCTTAATGAGATAGATAAGATATTGGACTGTGAAATGCGTCCTACGAAACTTAATGAACCTGATTCCTCTGATGCCGCATCAAAGCCAGTTTATGTCAAACAGTATCTCGTAAAGTGGAAGGGATTATCATACCTCCATTGCACTTGGTACTTACTGCGTGTTTGTTTTCTTTTAATTTTTTTTGTGGGGTTTTTGTGCTTCTTGTGTGTGAAAATGATAAAAAATGATTTCTTTACTAATCACAGGGTGCCTGAGGAGGAATTCCAGAAGGCGTATAAGTCCAATCATCGTTTAAAAACCAGAGTTAACAACTTTCACCGTCAAATGGAATCAATCAACAACAATGAAGATGATTTTGTTGCGATACGTCCCGAGTGGACGACTGTTGATCGGATTCTTGCCTGCAGGTTTATTTATTTGCCAAATTCTCTTTTTACTTCTTTTCACCATAGTTCCATTCTCTAAAATTGGTATACCTCTGATAGATGACCTGCTTACCTTTATTTTATTATTTTTAAGTTACAATTTCCTTGGTTGTTTCCTGAATCAGGATTTGTGACAGTTGCATTGTTTTCTTATATTATATAGAGAAGAAGATGGTGAGCTGGAGTATCTTGTAAAATATAAAGAGCTACCGTACGATGAATGTTACTGGGAGTCAGAATCAGACATCTCAACCTTCCAGAATGAAATTCAAAGGTTCAAAGATGTAAACTCTAGAACTCGCAGAAGTAAAGATGTTGACCATAAAAGAAACCCCAAAGACTTTCAACAGTTTGATCATACGCCTGAATTCCTCAAAGGTATTTGGATCTCCTTAACCTCATATATACTATAAATGTTCCCCATCTTTGGTACTTAAAGATGCTAAGATTTATTTGCTTTCTGCAAGGCTTGTTGCATCCGTACCAGCTGGAGGGACTTAATTTTTTGAGGTTCTCATGGTCAAAGCAGACACATGTAATCCTTGCTGATGAAATGGGGCTAGGTAATTATTCAGTTATCCCACCCGGGTGGTCACACAGATCGTTTCATCTATTGTAAGAGGCTTTTGTTTTCCATTTATATAATTTTGTGAGATTTTTCTTGTTACAGGCAAAACAATACAAAGTATTGCCCTTTTAGCTTCACTTTTTGAAGAGAACCTCATTCCTCATTTGGTAATTGCTCCTCTATCGACTCTGCGGAATTGGGAGCGAGAGTTTGCCACATGGGCTCCACATATGAATGTGGTATGTATGCAGTTATACACTCACCATTTGTGCCTTTGTGGTATGTTTATTCTTTTCGTGTTAATGAAATGGTCTTTGTGGTCATTTGACGGGCAGGTTATGTATTTTGGCACTTCGCAAGCTCGAGCTGTTATCAGAGAACATGAGTTTTACTTCTCGAAAAGTCAGAATAAGATCAAGAAAAAGAAATCTGGACAAATCAGCAGCGAAAGCAAGCAAAAAAGAATCAAGTTTGATGTCCTCCTCACATCGTATGAGATGATCAACCTAGATACAGCAGTTCTGAAACCAATTAAGTGGGAGTGCATGGTAACTCTTGTTGCCTATTGAGACATTACTTTTTCTTCTCTCTTGTACGTAGCTTAGTATCAATTTTCTTGGGTCAGATTGTTGATGAAGGCCATCGACTGAAAAATAAGGACTCAAAGCTGTTCTCCTCGTTGACACAGTATTCAAGTAACCATCGTATTCTTCTGACAGGAACACCACTTCAGGTTACTCATTTGATTTTGATTCTTGGAGTTCATACTTTTCAATAGTTGTATCTGAGCGTAATAGCTACTGTTTGCAATGAGAATTCTTATATATTATCCTGCACTAGTGTCTTACATAATTACTTGCAATTATTGATGATTGCATGGTTCCCTTACAGAACAACTTGGATGAACTTTTCATGCTCATGCATTTTCTTGATGCGGGGAAGGTAGACCAAGGATATTATTACAGTTAAATAAGTTCACATACTTCACAGAATTTTATGTAGCTAACATTTTATTTGATTGCACAATATTTGCAGTTTGGAAGTTTGGAGGAGTTCCAGGAAGAGTTCAAAGATATTAATCAAGAGGAGCAGATTTCAAGACTGCACAAAATGTTGGCTCCACATTTGCTCAGAAGTATTAACCAAAAGTTTTTGTTAATCTCTTTTATTGTGTATGTTTCTAAAGTAAAGTTAAAACTTTATGATCTTAACCATGGTGTGTTGTATTTTGATTGCTTTTGCAGGGGTCAAGAAAGACGTAATGAAAGACATGCCCCCGAAAAAGGAACTAATTTTGCGTGTTGATTTGAGCAGCCTGCAAAAAGATTATTACAAAGCTATTTTTACCCGTAATTATCAAGTTTTGACAAAAAAAGGAGGTGCTCAAGTAAGTGTTTTTGAAAGTTTCTATACAATATCATATAGTTATTTATATCATAGTTGGGGTAGAAACTAGGTCCACTGTAATTTGTCTGATGCTTGTGTTGGTCTAATTCTGTTTCAGATTTCCCTTAATAACATTATGATGGAACTACGAAAAGTTTGCTGCCATCCTTATATGCTTGAAGGTGTTGAGCCAATGACTCACGACGCTAATGAAGCCTTCAAGTAACATCTCATTCCCCAAAATGGACTATGAAATTTCATTTGAATTTTTTTTTAGTTGCCTATTAAAGTCTTGTGCTAACTTTTGCATTAACGTTTTCTTAACTGTATCAAAGAAAACTTGTGGACTCTTGTGGGAAGATGCAACTTTTAGATAAAATGATGGTCAAACTGAAAGAGCAAGGACACAGAGTTCTTATCTACACGCAGTTTCAGCACATGCTCGACTTACTTGAAGATTACTGTTCCTATAAGGTATCTGAATTTTTTTATCTATACTATCTCTTTCAGTAGATTTTCATTCTTGTTTTTGTGTTGAATCAATTCTGCCTTTTCCCTAGTTAGAGGCGCAGTTAGGGAAAAACAAGCAAGTAACTTACTCTGTTGGCAATATAACTTCTTTATTCCTTCAGATATTACATTTGTGTTTCTTGAAATGTCATTATCATTAGCATTGTTATTGTTGATGTATGCACTTGAAAGTACTTTTTTAAATCTCTCTATTACATTTTTTTTATATGCAATTAAGGAAAAACCTTTTATATGATTTGTGCTGTTCATTTTCTTGTCTTTGTCAGAAATGGAACTATGAGCGAATTGATGGTAAGGTTGGCGGAGCTGAGCGGCAAATACGCATAGATCGATTTAATGCCAAAAACTCGAACAGATTTTGTTTTTTGCTCTCCACGAGAGCTGGTGGCTTAGGAATAAATCTTGCGACTGCTGATACAGTAATCATTTATGACAGGTTTGATCAGCTTCTCTTGGTGTTTGTATGTACGCTTTCCATAGTTATTGTGTCAAGCTGTAAGAGGAGCTATTTGGCTTGTTAGCATGAGAATTTAGAAATATAATGTTTTCAAGTGAGTTGGATGCTCTAAGTACATGTTTTGGGTGATGATGAGTGATAAAAAGGCACTTGGATTTTTTTCTTTCTAAATAACAGCTATTTTCTTGAACATGTAAGCTCTAAGACAGCAAGAAGATCAGGAAAATTAGGATCCACCATTTTTTTATTTAGAAAAATTTCTAGGCATGCAATGTGGCTGATGACAGTCTGTTTTGGTTTTACATCTCTACCTATGATTGAAATGTTTTATCTGCTTCTGTAGTGACTGGAATCCGCATGCTGATCTTCAGGCAATGGCTAGAGCTCATCGACTTGGCCAAACAAATAAGGTTTTAACTTTATCTTGTTGTGCTTTCAACTTGCACTTTCAGTATTTTTTAGTTCCACTAATTTAGCCTTATATTTGTCTGTAGGTGATGATCTATAGGCTCATAAACCGAGACACCATTGAAGAAAGGATGATGCAATTGACAAAAAAGAAAATGGTTCTAGAGCATCTTGTCGTTGGGAAACTGAAAACACAAAACATTAATCAGGTATAGTTTTATTGCACGATTCACATGATTTACAAATTTCTCAACAGATTGGAGTTAGAAGGTAGAAACATCAAGGAAAACACCTTTGGTTATTAGTGTGACACTAAAGATAAAATCATTAGAGAGAAAGGTCCATATTATTGATGATTTGTTACTAAGTTTTTTGTTTGTTTTGTTTTTCTGTCTGCAATTTAGGAAGAGTTGGATGACATAATCAGATATGGTTCAAAGGAACTTTTTGCTAGTGAAGATGAAGAAGCAGGAAAGTCTGGAAAAATTCATTATGATGATGCGGCTATAGACAAGTAATGTAGTCCTTTCCTCTTGTTTTGTTTTCGGTTAACTAAAACAAGCTGTTGCTATCAGTTGCATGAAACTATTTCATTATTTGTCTTCATCTTCTGTTCTGCAGGTTGCTTGATCGTGATCTCGTGGAGAATGAGGAGGTCTCAGTGGATGATGAAGAGGAGAATGGATTCTTAAAGGCTTTCAAGGTTACTTGTTAATATTTGAATGCCCTAAAACATTCTTTTGTCTTTCGTGCATATAGAACTGTTTTCAGCAATTAGGGTCTCTGGTATCTATTTAGTGTTATTAACTCGGAAAAAGACTTCTCTTGTAAAGATTATGTGATCGTCATGTATTTTAGGTGGCAAATTTTGAGTACATAGATGAAAATGAGGCAGCGGCGTTAGAGGCACAGAGAGTCGCTGCTGAAAGCAAATCCTCAGCAGGCAGTTCCGATAGAGCAAGTTACTGGGAAGAGTTGTTAAAAGATAAATTTGAAATGCACCAGGCTGAGGAGCTTAATGCTCTTGGAAAGAGGAAGAGAAGTCGCAAGCAGGTTTGGTCTCTTCATGATCTCCTTTGCCTATTTATAGGATCGTATTGCTAGCTGGATTTTTCACCATTTCTCATTTTGTTTCATGTAATAAATTTGGTTTACGTCATCTCATTCTTAGCTTTGGAATTCCTTCTGTAGCTAAATTCAGGAAGTAGTAATTTAGCTGACTGTATTCAACAAATGCTAAACCGTAATGACAGATTTTAAGGGTTTTCATGGAAAGATGCTAAAGTTTATTAAGTAACTCTAGTCTCGATAGTTTACATTTTTTTTTGTCTGCCATCATCCTTACATATCTTTCAGCAAGGCTGTTCTAATTCTTCTATGGGATTTTTTCGTAGTTGGTATCTATTGAAGAAGATGATCTTGCTGGTTTGGAAGATGTGAGCTCTGATGGAGATGAAAGTTATGAAGCCGAGTCAACTGATGGTGAAGCACCAGGACAGGGAATTCAGACGGGTAGACGACCGTACAGAAGAAGGGGTCGGGGTATTACCACGTTTCTGAATTTCTTTTAGTTGTAATGGAGCTGAAACTAGCAATATTAAAAGTGTGCACAGTTTATTAGAAGTGTTTTTTTTCTGTAGATAACTCAGAGCCAACTCCTTTGATGGAAGGCGAGGGGAGATCTTTCAGAGTACTGGGTTTCAATCAGAGTCAAAGAGCCATTTTCGTACAGACACTGATGAGGTATCTTTTTTCCAGTTAGGCCTTTAGACACAAGAAACTATACTGTCTAAATTGTACATTTTGGTCTCCCGATGCATCAATATATCCTCAGCCTTGTGCTGCACATGATTTACAAGTTTTTGCCGTCTGGCCAATAAATTTGTAGGTATGGAGTTGGCAATTACGATTGGAAGGAGTTTGTTCCTCGCTTAAAGCAGAAAACCTATGAAGAAATAAATGAGTATTGGCTCAACCCTTTAATGCTACTCTCTTCTGCTTCTTTACAAGGAAACACATCAATATATAAAGGCATTCTGGTTTATTCTTCAAATAGACCAATGTTTTTTTCATCAACTGAATGTTTAGTGTCTTTCCCAGATATGGAATACTCTTCTTGAAGCACATTTCTGAAAACTATGATGAGAGTTCTCTAACCTTTTCAGGTGATTAGTAACTTTTCTTCTCACTGTTTGCTTATATCCTATAAGTGTGATTGTTGCTTCTCCTGTTAACCTGTTAAAATTATTACTGCAATGGTCTTTTTCTATAGATGGTGTGCCTAAGGAAGGACTTAGAATTGAAGATGTTCTGGTCAGAATTGCTGTTCTGATGCTAGTTCAGGAGAAGGTGAGTCTATTTACTGCAATCCTTTAATATGTTCCTCGCTTTTATTTCTGAGTAGTCGTCTGAGAACCAATGCATAGTGTTGTGAAATGGTGATTGGAATTTATGTATGTGTTTTACTGTTATTGTGGCCATTGAGTTAGGTGATGCAACAGACATATTTGTATCTGTTGCTTCTAGACCATAGATTTGTACCGATTTTTAATACACTACCGTTTTATTAAGAGTAAGTAATCACATGTTCAAACCTCTCTAAGAACCAGGATCTCAGAAGTGTCTGTGTATCGCTGTGGAAGCTACCTTTTCCTTTCTTTTGTAGAATTCTCTCTTTGTTTCTTCTTAAGCTTATAGCCCCGAAGTTTTAATTCTTCTGAGTTGCTCATATTTTGTTTTTAATGCTCCTGGTCTGACAGGTCAAATTTGTAGAAGATCATCCAGCCAAATCTGTTTTTACCTCCCGCATTCTTGAAAGATTCCCAGGACTGCGAAGTGGAAAAACTTGGAAAGAGGAACATGACAAGATAATGTTACGAGCTGTTTTAAAGTATGAACCTTTTGTTTTCGCCGAATGGTTTCATTCTCTCTTACTTGCTCACATTTTCTTTTCCTTATCTTGACATTTGAATCTTTAGGCATGGGTACGGACGATGGCAAGCCATTGTTGATGACAAAGAGTTGGGGATCCAAGAGCTTATCTGCAAAGAATTGAACTTCCCTCACGTAAGTTTGTCTGCTGCTGAACAAGCTGGCTTGCAGGCGCAGAATGGTAGTGGAACCTCCAATCCGGGAGCGGCACAGAATAACCAAAATCATGGAAGCGGTGTTACGGGGAACAATATTGCTTTGGGTGAGGGGGGCCAAGTAAACTCGATGTTCTACTATAGGGACATGCAGAGAAGACTTGTTGAGTTTGTGAAAAAGCGAGTTCTGCTTCTGGAGAAGGCGTTGAATTATGAATATGCAGAGGAATATTATGTAAGTTGTGTCCATCTGCAGTTTCCGTACTTATTCACATGTTGTGTTTGTTAACTGTTATTGAATCTCTGGTTACTTTACAGGGTCTTGGTGGCTCATCATCTATACCTAGTGAAGAACCAGAAACAAACATCGCTGTCCCAGTGAAAGCGAGCTTTATAGAGGTCGACGATGAAATGCTTGATGGACTTCCTACAACTGATCCCATCAGTAAGTTCCAGCATAAGTTTTGCTACTTAATGAGCTAATTGGTTCTAACGGTGAACTCTTAATATCGCTGCAGCTTCGGAAGAAATTATGGAGGCTGCTGTTGACAACAACCAGGCGCGGGTTGAAATAGCTCAACTTTATAACAACGTAAGCTGTTTTTTTTCTTTAGTGGGGAAGGCTAATGTCTATAACCAGTATTACACTAATCTCTCTGTGCTTATCCAGATGTGCAAAGATTTTGATGAGAACGCTCGTGAATCAGTCCAAGCCTGTGTAAACAACCAACAACCGTCAAGTAGCAAGATGAATGAGAGCTTCCGTGCACTCAAATCTATCAATGGCAACATTAACGCAATTCTTTCGTCTCCATCTGATCAACCCAAGGCACATGAAGAAGACACAAAACCAAACTTAAACAATGTTGAGATGAAGGACTCAGTAGAAGAAACAAAACCAGTTAGAGGCAACGTCGATCTGAATGTGGTGGAGGGAGAGGAGAACATTGCAGAAGCTAGTGGAAGTGTTGATGTGACAATGGAAGAAGCTAAAGAAGAAGAGAAGCGCATGCCTTCTTTGGATTGACTTTACTAGTAAGTAAGTATGAACTATGATGTCATCAAGTAGGAACTATGATGTATGGACTTATTCCTTTTGTAAGACTTGGATTTTCTCTGCTTTTACAAATATTTGGGAACATTTTAGGCTAATAACTCTTATTTTGTTAGTGTTTGCTATATTTAAGCTATTTTGTTCCAAAGATTCATCTAAGCCATGAAATTCTATTGTCTCATTATAAGCTTCACTATCAACACAATTACAGTATGTAATAAGATGAATTGCATACATGAATTAAAAATACATTGTTATTACTCAAATGAAGTCAATTTTGTGAGAGTGGACGTAATTGCATTTAAATGGAATATGTTAACCAATGCATAGTGGTTTAGTTGTTGAGGAACTTACAAGAACAAAATTACAGAATCTTCATAGGTTTCAAAAACAAAAACAAAAAGTACGAAAAGGTTCTGTTTCGGTTTGGTATTAAGGATAATAATTATTCTTCAAATATGATATCGACTCAAGAATTATTTGCTGCTTCCTATGTTTTTACCACTTAGTATTGTGTTACTACTATATGTCGTTGTGCACTATCTAAAACTGTATATCACATGCTTGTTAGTATAGGGTTTAGCACCCTACCATAAACCCAATCTAAATCGTTATCCATTCATTTATAAAGTCCAAATCGATTTGGCGCATTATTGAGAATCGCCGACTTGTCCAGTTGACGACCAAAAAAAGAAAGATAATTAGAAAAGGAAAGACGACCAGAAAAGGCGAGTCTACTTGAAATAAGAAAAATCCAATTAAAGGTCCAGAACCGACCACAAACCGTCATAGATTTGATATAAATAAAGGATTTCAAAGACATTGAGATCCATCTGAAAATCACTGAGAGTCAAGAGAAGACCTAAGCCCTAGATTTCATAACTTTTGTCTCCTCTTTACTCAAACTCTTGTAACTTGCTCATCAATCAATAAAAAAAGATCTTACTTTCTACTCTAAATCGTCTTCGAAACCCTAGTTTTTATTATTGAACTTCTTTGGTTCAACAATTGGCGCCGCCTGTGGGGATTTCTTACAAAACTTTTTTCGAAGATGGTTGGAGTAGACGGTACTAGCCTACCTAACAATCAAATTCCACCTCTCGCCGATCCAACTGCGGAGAATTTACCGGGCCTCAGTAGCAAAACTCACCTCCTCGGCGACAACGAAGTCATCACTACCAGCCAAACTAGGCCCCTAGCTCCTACTAACAACGGGGTAATTCCACCAGCCGCACTGCCAACTAGCAACGGACTTGCTCCGACTGATCACAGACCAACCGAACAACTTCCTCCACCACAACAGGCCGATCTGAGCCAGATGATCCAGTTCTTCATGGATAGGGCTATGAGGGAAAGCGACACTCACTCAGCGTGCGAACCTCTTAACCCGGCTAATCCTGAAGGAACGCACACGCCAACTTCCGATATACGGGCTTGATATCTCTTTCGAGCATTGGACCAGATCGCCACACATCCGCAGCTCACCCCTCAGTTACTCTACGATGAACTCGTCAATACTAAAGAACGAGAAGCCGAGCTACAGCAGACAATCAAGTTACTCAAGTCACAGATCCACAAGGCAACAAGCTCAGCCCCGGATATCAACCTTGTCCTAGAAGAAGCATAGAAAACCCCGTTTACAGAACGTATAACAAAGGCCGACATGACCCAATTTGCCAAGTTGAAGATACCGAGCTACGATGGAACTACTAAAGGCTAAACAGATCCAATCGCTCACATCACCTCATTCAGCATTGCTGCTAGCCGAGCACGTATCCCACCAGAAGATAAGGACGTCGTTCTCTGTCAGTTATTTGTAGAAAAGCTGACTGGAGCCGCTCTCCAATGGTTCTCCAAGCTTAAACCAGGAACATTAATACTTTCAACGACCTCACTCAGGCCTTCATGAAGCAATATTCAATCATAGTCAAAACTGGCAAGTCATCTGCCGACCTCTGGAATGTCAAACAAACCGAAAGTGAAAGTCTCTGATCTTTCATCGACCGATTCAAGGACGTAGTGGCACGTATTACCGTGGACGATGAAACCTCTATCAAAGCCCTGAGAAAAAGGCCTATGGTATGACGGACGCTTCCAAGAAACTCTTAGCTCCGCTAAACCGACTTCTCTAGAAGATGCCTTGCACAGAGCCACGACTTACATAAACATTGAGGAAGAAAACAACGTCCTCCGGAAGCAGCATGCAAATAATCCTCCAATAGCGCCGATCAAAGAAAAGACAAAAGAAGTGTTCAGAAAGCCACGACTTCACAGCTATGACAAAAAGCACCACGACTCATTGTATTTCGTGAGCGATGAAACTCGTTCTCTACCGTGGAACAAGTATGCACGATCAGAGGAGGATTCCAGAAACAAAGAGGATAACCGCAAAAGTCGTTCGGACGAATACAGACGCTACAGCGACCAGGAAAAAAGATCTGAGGACCGACATGGAAGCTCGTCCATCCCTTACTGCAACTTTCACAGGGCGTCAGGACATTCAACGGCAAAATGCCGACATCTTCATGACGAATTATATGGAAAATACAACAGAGGGGAACTACCTGACGTAGTACCAAGATCATTCGACTCAAGACAACAAAGCAGTAGACAGAAGCGTTCTGATCGATGTGGACGTGAAGAATACCAAGCTCGAAAGAAACAAAGGGAAGATCAGTCCAAAAACTCGCGATAATCGCAATGACCGACGAGAAGAAGAAACTAGGCCCGAAGAAGACAATCTTGATAACGGGAACATCGACACGTTACCCACGGTTTCTGTAATCATGGGAGGCTTGAGCTCCTGTAACGACTCCATCAGATTGATAAAAGAGCATCAACGCAAGGCCGAGTCTGCAGCCAAATAGGCCAAACCCGCTCAGGTGAACCTAGTCGAAGGAACCGACCTCCCCATCATACTCTCTGATGCAGATACCAGAGGTTTGGATCTACTACACAATGACCCGCTCATCGTCACTTTGGCCATAGGAAACTGCAACGTATCTAAGGTACTCATTAACACGGGAAGTTCCGTCGACCTAATCTACAAGGAAACACTCGGAAGAATGAAAGTTTCTCTCCTTCATGTGAAGCCTTATGAATGACTCCTAACCGGTTTGATAGCAAATTGATCAAAGCATCAGGAAAAATCAAGTTATCCGTTCTAGTCGGAAACGTATGCAAACTGGTAAAGTTAGTGGTCGTCGACGAACCAGCAGTATACAATGTCATCATGGGAACACCGTGGTTACATAGTATTAAGGCAGTAGCATCCACCTACCACCAATACTTACGCTTCCCATCTGGTCGGGAAATATTCACTGTTAGAGGAAATCAAGCAGAAGCTCGGACTTGTTTCATCAAGGAATTACAACTCAAGAATCCGACGATAACAGTAAACGCAATATCCGACGAGATAAGCCACAACATGGTACGACTGAAACCCCTCAAAGCAAACAAAGAACTCGTCGAGAAAATTCAGCTCGACCCATCGTCCCCGGATAAAACCATTAGAGTAGGCTCACAACTCGGTACTGATCTTCGTGTTGCAATTTAAGGTTTTCTTAAAAAAAATATCGCTACATTCGCTTGGACCATTGCGGACATACTTGGAATCGATCCGACGATCACTTCTCACAAGCTTAACATTGATCTGACTTACAAACCGATCCAACAGAAACGCAGAAAACTTGGCACTGAACGAGCTCAGGCTGTGAACGAAGAAGTTGAAAAATTACTTAAAGCGGGATCTATTCAAGAATTCAAGTATCCGGAGTGGTTGGCAAATCCAGTCGTGGTGAAAAAGAAAAATGAAAAATAGCGAGTTTGCGTCGACTTCACCGACATCAACAAAGCTTACCCAAAGGATTGTTTTCCTTTGCCACATATCAACCGACTAGTAGAAGCAATGGCGGGCAACGAGCTACTTTCTTTCATGGACACTTTCTCTGGGTATAATCAGATCAGAATGCACCCATATAATCGGGAGAAGACATCTTTCATTACCGATAGAGGAACATATTGCTACAAAGTGATGCCTCTCGGCTTGAAGAATGCAGGAGCAACGTATTGACGTTTGGTCAACAAGATGTTTGCCAACCAGCTCGGCAAAACTATGGAGGTTTATATTGAAAATATGCATGTCAAGTCGGCACGAGCAAAATATCACATTGACCACTAGAAGACTTACTTCAAGATTCTTAACGAGTACAGCATGAAGCTGAATCCAGCAAAGTGTACCTTTAGGGTCACATCGGGAGAGTTCCTTGGTTACATTGTGACTCAGCAAGGTACAAAAGCTAATCCAAACAGATCTCGGCCATCATTGATCTTCCATCACCTCGGAATAAAAGAGAAGTCCAACGACTGTCCGAGCGAGTAGCAGCTCTTAGTCGGTTTAACTCCAGATCAACCGACAAGTGCCTCCCTTTCTACAAATTACTTCGAATCCCGAAGAAAGAAGATTTCGTTTGGAGTGAACAATGCGAGCAGGCATTTCAAGAGCTCGAGACTTATTTATCAACACCTCCTATTCTTGCCAAACCCAAAGACGGTGAAACCTTATACCTTTACATTGTCGTTTCCGATGTCGCGATTAGCGGAGTCCTGATCAAAGAAGAACGAGGAGAGCAAAGGCCAATTTTCTACATAAGCAAAACTTTGGAAGATGCAGAGACAAGATATTCGACTCCAAAGAAGTTAGCTTTCGCTATTGTCACTTCAGCTTGAAAACTCCGACCTTACTTCCAGAGTCATCCAGTCATCGTGTTGTCCAATATAAATATTCAAAGTATTCTCCATTCGCCGAGTCAGTCAGGCCGACTAACCAAGTGGGCAATCAAACTTAGTGGATACGACATCACTTATCAGCCTCGAAAAGCTCACAAGTCTCAAGTCCTCGCCGACTTCATTGTTGAATATCCAAAAAACATCGAAGTAGTCGAAGAATAAGATCAGACCTGGGAGTTACATGTTGACGGAGCGGCTTCTCAACAAGGATCCAGAGTAGGGATACGTTTGAAATCACCAAAAGGGGAGATGTTGGAACAGGCTTTCCGCCTTAGTTGGAAGCCGACTTACAACGTTGCCGAGTATGAAGCACTACTCGCAGGTATCCGACTTGCAAAGGGGATGGGTGTAGAACACCTGAAAACAAACTGCGACTCATAGCTCGTCGCAAGTCAATTCAAAGGTGAATATGTGGCCAAAGATGAACGAATGATCAAGTACCTACAGCTCCTACAAAAGTCTGCCAAAGACTTCAAAACGTTCAACTTGATCAAAATCTCCAAGAATGATAATAGATCGGCAGATGCCCTCGAAGCTTTAGCAACTATGGTCAACCCGGTAAAATCAAGATCAATTCCAATATAAGCCATCGAGAAGCCAAGCATCAACCTTTCACAAGATGTCTGCGTTCTAGTAGACAAGAATGAAGAGCAAGTAGCACCGGAAGTCAAGCTACCTGAAGATTGGAGGGTTCCTATCCGCGAATACATCGTTAATGGAACACTTCCAGCAGACAAGTGGGAAGCAAGACGACTCAAGGCACGAGCTGCCCGATACACAATCGTCAACAATACTCTCTACAGATGGAGTTCGTCAAATTACCTCTTAGTTTGTATCCAAGGCAACAAAATTTACCGAGTCATGGCCGAAACACACGAAGGAGCTGGTGGAAATCACTCTGGAGGACGAGCTCTCGCTCTAAAAATCAGAAGACATGGACATTATTGGCCGAGCATGGTCATTGACTGTGAATCTTTTGCAGCCAAATGTGAGAAATGTCAAAGGCACGCACACCTCATCAACTCACTTACCACCGGTGTTGCACCCTATCCATTCATGCGATGGGCCATGGATATCATCGGACCTCTACCCCCCTATCCGAATAAAAAGTATGTTCTCATCATGACAAATTACTTTACTAAGTGGGTTGAGGCAAAAGCATATGGATTAATCACAGAAGATGAAGTGAAGAAATTCATTTGGAAATACATTATTTGTTAGCATGGAATCCCCTACGAGATCGTCACATATAACGGTTCGAATCTTACCTCGGCTCAACACCGAGATACCCCCAAGGAAACGGACAAGCAGAAGCAACTAACAAGACGATCTTGGATGGGTTAAAGAAATGACTTGAAGCTAAGAAAGGACGTTGGGCGGACGAACTCGATGGTGTAATTTGGTCACATAGAACAACTATGAGGCAAGCATCTAATCGTTCTCCTTTCTTCTTGTCCCAAGGAGTAGAAACTCTAGCACCTGCTGAAGCCAACGTTATTACGCTACGACGTACAAAAATGCCCAAGAACAAGATGGGCGTCAAATGGGAAGGTCCATACCTCATCTCTAAAGTCGTCAAACCCGGAGTGTACGAGTTCATGACTATGTCAATGCAACAAGTTATGCATCCTTGGAACTCAATTAACCTGAAGCAATACTACTACTAGAACGAACTGAAGAAGACCGACTTCCCAATATTTATAATTCTCTATGTAAAGAACTACGTTTGGCTTGATCCCGTTCTCGGGTACGTAGACAGTCTCCTTGAGACAGCTGTAATATTAATAAAATCATTTCGATTTCCTGAAAATCAATGAAGAACCTTGCATGAAGTAAGCAAAGCAGTAATAGACCAAATCTCGATTTTTCGATCTAAACCGAGTGAAAGGCCTATACTTTGAAGAGATCGGACTCTGTTGTAAGACGAATGTCAAGATTAGTAAACGAAATACGCCGACTTTCTTCGCATTTGATGTAAACCTACTTAATCTTGTCCCTTATGTAATCCGACTTTGTCGTCTTCAACAGAAACCTTGCAGATAATAAGCCAAGCAATAAAAAGCCTAGGATCACCTTTTTTATATATAAACCGAGTGATAAGCCTTGACATCAAAAAGATCGAACTTTGTTTTTAGACAAGTGTCAAGCTTAGTATTTGAAATAAGCCAACTCTTTTGCATTCAACATAAACCTGCTTCACTTTGTCTCCTATGTAATCCGAACTCGCATGAAGAGATCGTCTTTAATGTAAACCGAGTCCACATCTCATATTATACATAAAGTTTAAAACAAGGGCCTGAACCACTTGAGTTTTAAACTTTGCACAACTCAAAAGGATAAATCGACTTCTTGGCCAGTTGTTCGATCTCTTAATTTAAAAGCCGAGATCATTTCTCGCATTAAGTCGCCTGAGACAACTAAGTCGATCATCTCGTATAATCGGGGCCAGACTCTATTTAAAGGTATAAAATTGAAGTCGCAACTCAAAACTTTATCACCTTAAAAGCAGAATCCTGAATTCGCATTGCTTTAAAACTACATGAGACAAATAAGTCGAACTTCTTGCATAATCAAGCATTGTTTTAAACATACTAAAGAATAGGTGTAAGCCGAGCTATATGCTTTGCATCCTACTTCTTAAAAGCCGAGTAAATAGCTCGTACTAGAATCAATATTTATCTAAAACTGAGAGATGACTCGTCCTAAACAGATAATAATACTTAGAAAGCAAAATTCGCATACAATAAGCCGATCTTAGGATTGCAATTATAAGCCGAGTTCAGACAAGCCGATCTCAGGGTTGCAACAAGAAACTAAGGTCAATATACTTAGCAAATTCAAGCCAAGTCTGAAATACTGATACGAAATAAAAAAAGATAAAATAAACCGAGTAAAAACCCCTCCGGGCAATATTCGTACAACAACAAAAAACAAGAGTAAAAACCCCTTCGGGCAATACTAGCAAAGAGATAGAAAAGATTAAGGAAGAGGAGTTGAAGAACTCGGATTCTTGGCGGCCGCAATGTCAACTTCACCGACATAACCAACATTCGATCCATACAGATCGAGATCAAGTTGAATGCTCAAAGGATTTCCATCAAGAGATAGGGGATCTTTAAATCTTCTTCTGTAAGCTCGATCATGTTCATCGTGCTTGCTTGTTTCTCGTAGCCCTCTTCTTCCTTACAAAAACCAGCAATCATCTCATCCGGAATTGGCAAGTTATTGGTATCTCAAAGAAGCTCCGAAGCTTCCCGAGTCCCTTTAGCTTGACCATAATAGGACCTTACCTCCTTAGCTCTTGACGAGTATTCAGAAACGACTTAACTTTGTCGACAATACTATCCCAACATTTTCGGAAACCGGCTTGGATTTTTCTCTCATTATCGACCTTGGCCTCCCTTGATTTCCTAAGACGAGCACGCTCTTTCTCATACTTCATCCTCCAAGCGACCTCCCGCGCCTCCTTCTCAGTCTTCAAGGCTAATATTTCAGCTTCTAAAGATGCCTTGAAGACATCCAATACTCTTTCTCACCCATGAGATTGGCGAGATCAAGCTTGAGACTACCTATCTCGATGTCAAGTGCACCGACCTTAGCCCATCCATCGTTTGATGATTTCTGAAGAGTATCGACCTCAATCTCCAGATCTATTGCCTTATCTCGCTGCTCAGCGTACCAATCTTTCGCCTCTTAGACAGCTCGTTTCATGACCTTTATGTCAGCTAAGCAACTTTCTGAGCTGCTGAGTCGATCAGTCATCCTCTTGTAAAGAAGATTCGCAGTAGCAGTCGCCTACAAAACAAATTCTTCTTAAAGATGTGTTTCAAAAAAAAAAAGGGAGTATAAAAAAAAGAGAGTGGAGAATCACTTACATTAACTAGAAGATTTGCCAGATGTTTGTACACCTTGAACTCAGGCATTGCCGACATGTCGGGAAGTGGAAAGTGATTAAGGCAGCTAATAGCTTGAGATAATTTCACGCAGTCGCTGACATTTTCGAATACAGGTTTATCCTTGTTGAATCGATAGACGTATTCAGACTTCCTGGAAACCTTCGGAGGACGATCAGACTTCTCAGCCTCGACCTCGGCCGACCTCTTCCTTGACGACTCGTCAACACACGTCGTTTCCTGACTTTTGGATGGCGCAACGTTATCACCATCCACTATCCTCTTTCCAGCAGCTTTTTCAGAAAGAGTCTTCTGCACAGAAACAGATGACGTCGGGACAACAGTAGGAATCGCCGTAGGGTCGACAGCAGGAATGTCGGCAGCAGCAGAGGAAGAAGCACTGGGATGAACAAGTGGGATCACGCCTTCCTTAGTAAATCCACTCTCAGATTTGGATTTCATCTTATCCAATAGACTCACGACTTTCAAGTTAAGAGGAGCCATTTCTTCAGACTGATTTTCTGGAACGACCCCCTCTATTGAAACTTCTACTGGGTCGAGCTCGTCCACCGGATCGACTTCCTTAGCCAACTAAAAAAAGAAAGACGACCAGAAAAAACAAGTTTACTCAAAATAAGGAAAGTTCAATTAAAGGCCCAGAACCGACCACAAACCATCATAGATTTGATATAAATAAAGGACTCCAGAGATATTGAGATGCATCCAAAATCATTGAGACTCAAAAGAAGACATAAGCCCTAGATTTCATAACTTTTATCTCTTCTTTATTCAAACTCTTGTAACTTGCTTATCAATTAATCAATAAAAATCTTACTTTTTACTCTAAATTATCTTCATAACCTTAATTTTTATTATTAAACTTCTTTGGTTTAACAATGCTGACATAAAAAAAATTTTAACATTGAATCAAAACTCATTCCCCAAAATGGGACTAAAAACATAACAATCTTATCTTTTTGTCAACTAGACCTTAACACTAACAACATTCCGTTTATATAATACATATTTCGGTTGACTTTAAAATAATGGTCTCGAGTGGGTAAGTACAAAGGAATCTCTGTTACTTTTTATTCGTCATCATCACTTTATCTGAATAATAATTAATCTTTTGTAACAACTTACATCATTTAAATTTCTGGATTATCTTATGTGTATACATAGTTTCTAGTCTCTTTATAGGCTTTTTCTAGTCTCTGAGTTGTTTCTTCATAGCCACGTGAATTTTGCTTCTTTTTATAATAGATACAAAAATTGTATAGCAAAAAGCACTCACAAAAGAATACAATTAAAAATAAGAAAAAAATTATTTATTTTTATTCTTCTTTGATGTCCTAAATTGCTAGAACCAGTGTGAAAAGAAAAAGTTAAAAGAAAACAAATAGTTTACAGTTTCATTACAGAAAAAAGAAAGAGACAAAAGCAATCACATAATGATTTGTTTTGTCTAAATGGTTGTCTCATAAGCATGTTCTGAGTGAACTAAAGCCACCATATCCCAAATCTCCTCCAGACAATTCTCCCTGGCTCTGCTCCTGTTCACATTCACAATCTCAGACATTATTATAAATAACAATCTTCAAATCAGAATTTACTTTCTATTATCATATAAGCTTTAATATTGTCACACCTGCTTCATTGTAGAGTTGACTATATCATCTAATGAACCAGCATCTCCACTCATGAATCCACCACCACTCTGTAGCTTCTGCTGCTGTCCCACAACGAACCCTTCCTTCGACGAGTTACTACTTAACATAGCATCCGTTGTTGGACCATAGTTCCCTGATTGCCTCATCTGCATTGTATCATAAAAGCCTCCACGTTGCTCGTTTGAATCAAAGTCTGTGTTTCTACAAAAACCTCGAGGATTTGTTGTATCCAAGCCTGCATTGGTAGAAGAGTCACAAAACGGTATAGAATAGCTTGATGAGACATTGTTCCATTCCAATGACTCATGATGACTGTTCTGTGCAGTTGGAGGAGGAAGAGTTGACGATGAAGATACAGCGTTTGACCAATGATCTAAACGTTTATTAATCTGATGTCCTTGGAAGCTTGAAGGAGATGCTTGTGGATGACCTTCAAGAACCAAGAGAT
Organism: Cardamine flexuosa; assembly: GCA_963555745.1. Taxonomy (NCBI): domain Eukaryota; kingdom Viridiplantae; phylum Streptophyta; class Magnoliopsida; order Brassicales; family Brassicaceae; genus Cardamine; species Cardamine flexuosa. The sequence goes on from OY743217.1 coordinate 17,097,976, forward strand.
TGTTGTTATTAGGAGCACCAATGAGCGAGTTTTGTTGCGTAGAGAAGTTAGGATAAGCCATGGAGTTTGCAGCACCGACGCTCTTGTTATTATTACTGTTCATGTTGTTTCTGATATTGTTGTTGTTGCTGTTGTTGTTGAACTCTAAAGGCATTGGCAAGCCTTGAAGTATGTTTCCTCCATCAGTATGGTTAAGAGGAAGTGATGAGACATGGTGAAACTTTCCAAGATCGGTTTGGTTTTGCATGAACATTCCTTGAGGAGGTGAAGAAAGGTTGCGAACACCGATCCCAGAAGGAGTATTGAGTCGTCCAAGAATCCCATTTGAAGGGTAAGGTCTCATCGCGGCTGCACCGTGAAACTGACCTGGTCCAACAGGGATAGGACGGTGGTGGAAACCGTCAAGTCCATTGAGAGAAGAGTTCATTTGCAAGAAATGTAAGTCTGAGTTTGCCATAAGAGCTTGTTGATTAGTCACACCACTGATCCTCTTCAAGTAAAGACGAAATTTCTACAACCAAAAAGGATCAAAGAAATAAGCTTTTGAGGTTTTAAAAACAAAGCTTTAGACATGAATGAAAAAGATTCTTCCTTTACCTGAAGATGACTAGCCACATTTTCTCTAGTAAGCTTCTCAACATTCATCAAATCAAGAATCTTTTTAGGCATTGCCTCTGCAATCAAAAACAACACACAAAATTTAAAACCACCAAACAAGTTTTTGATAACAATTTGAATAATATAATGAAACTTACTCTCATATCCCAATTGGTTAACCGCTGCAACGAACTTCTTGTGAAGCTCCACAGTCCAAACAACACGTTGCTTCTTTTGAGCTGACGAATCATCGTTATCATCTCTTTCTTCGTCTTCATCTTCATTATACTGATCTTTACGTTTTCTATTGACTCTCCCATTATTGTTCTGATCAGAATTACCAACACCTTCATTACCAGATCCATCTCTCTTTTCGCCATTATTACTCCCACCACGGTTCTTATCAAATCTGCTTCTCACTACATGTTGCCATATGTTTTTCAGCTCCTCAATACGAACCGGTTTCAGTAGATAGTCACAAGCTCCGTGAGTCACTCCTTTCATCACATACTTGGGATCACTATGCGCAGATAACACTGCAGAATCAAGAATCAAGATCAAAGCTTATTCAAGAAACCAAGTCTAAAGATCAAAACTTTTTTTCCTGTAGTCATTAAGGAAAAGTTTTAAAATTACTAGTTTGACTTACTAATGACAGGTAGGTCCATTTCAAGACCAACGAGTTCAAGTAGTTTGAAACCATCCATGTCAGGCATGTCAACATCACTAATAACAAGATCAAACTTGTTCTTGTTCTCTCTTAATAACTCTAAAGCCTTTTGTGCTTGGTTCGTCGTTGTAACTGCAGCAGAGGAGGAGTCATCATAATAAAGTAAAGTCTCAATTTTTATTCATCTTAATAACTCAATTTCAATAATGAGCTCTCTGACACACACACACACACACACACATGTAACAACAAATGAAGATTCAATAGATCAAAACACACATAACAAACAAACAAAATGTGAATTTGAAAGAAACTGAAACATGTCAAATCGTACAAAATCTAAAAATTGAATCCTGCAAAATTGATTTAAGATTGTTGGAAAAAATCAATCTAATCAAAAAGATAAAAATTTTGTAGGATTTGTAACATCTAGTTAGGTAGAACAGATATATAACTATTTAAATCACTTTTTTCAAAGATTCCACATATATAGTCAAAACTATACAAATCCAAAAAAAACTAGATCAAGAAAATAAAATCCAACTGAATCTAAAAAAAACTCACAACAGATCCATCAAAACAAAAATGGTCAATGAAAAAAACATATAGAGAGAGTAGAGTAGAGAAGAACCATGGTATTGGCAGTGATGAAGCAAAGTTTCAAGGATTTTAAGACAAGTTTGGTCATCATCAACAGCAAGAACTCTCATTCCTATTGGAAACTGATCCAAAGCTTCAAAATTTTGTTCAACAGTCATCTTTTTCAACCAAACTCAAAACCAAAAAAAATAAAAAACAAATCTTGTGTTTGGTTTTTTCTTGTCTCTGAGGAAAAAAGTTTTTGAGAAAGAGAAAGTGGGAATTTGATGTGCAAGAACGTCGAAGAGAAAATGGAGTTTTTTTTTTTTGGATTTAAATATGTGATTCAATGAATGGGTCTATAGAGATAGAGTCTTTGTATATGTGTGATTTAGGAGTATATAATATTTAGATTTAGAGAGAGAGACAAAAGATTTTTCCAGCAGAGTTAAAAAAAAAGTTTTTGTTTTTATTTTTTCTCTGTGGTCAGTGGAGAAAAATAAAAAGGAATCTTATTTAAGCGATTAGCTATGCTATCTATAAATGGCTACTCAAAACTGATGTGTTGATTATTTTCAAGACTAGCCAATCTACTTTTTCTGCAAAGTTTTTTCATTTTATTCTTTTACCTTTTTTGGTCTAGTCTGGTTTTCTCCATTAGACAAAGAAAAAAAAAAGCATTTTCCGGGGAATCTTAGAAAGAATCTTTGAAACTTAACCACATAAAATTTTTGTTTGTTTTTGTAACCAAACTGGAACATAAATTTGATTAAACCTAAATTAGTAAACTGATAGAAATTAAACTGTAACAAGTTGAAGTGTAGGGTCAAAACCGGTCTAAATTGAATCAGATTCATAATTGAAAGTGGCCATTTTCAGTTAATTAGGAGTAGTTCCGGTTGGTTTAACCCCAAAACCGGTTATTTTAATAATTCTTTTTTAGGTCTATCAAAATATCACATGTAGGACCAGAATAATAACCATATATTGTACACTGGTTAAGTTACTGAACCAGTATCAGTATTCATTATCACTCCCTCTAGGCTAGTAAAACAAAAACAAAAAACTATATTTGTTTTTTGTAACTTTTGTGCATTTTAATTGTGTTTAAAACATGTAATAAAATAGGTTGGTTTGAAAGGGGAGAATTTAAAGATAAATCTGTTAGAGATGGGAAAGTGTTTTAAGTTGAAGATTTGTTTTACTATCGTTTATATCGCATAATTATTGTTGAAGATACAAATTGATTCTGGTTTAATCTTGTACTATTTGTCCAACTGTTAAACGGACAAACGAAATTTAATTATTTCCATAATTTCAGTCATTATAAATACTTTCCATAGCATTTATTCCGAATTTATATATACCGATTAAATTAAACGAGTGTTGTAACATTTTGGATTTTATAATTATGGCGGTGTTAAAAAAAACAAAAAAGGACTAAAATACCTATTTTGATTAATGTATGCACATTTCATTTCTTGAAAATTTAAGTGAGTTTGTATAATTTTCCGCAGTCTTGTTAAGGAGAGAATGTAAAATATCATATTTTCATGGATTGTTGGTACTGTACTTGAAAAGAAACAATTATAGTGATATTTGAAGATATTTAAGTTTTACATAATCACACCTTTGGATATTGTTTTCCATGACCAGAATTTAATTACAAGTAAGTAGAAATTGGGGCATGGTTTCAAGTACAAATTTCAACGACAATATATTTGAAATGGTTTTGGATTAGTTGACAAAACAATATTTTGGACTAAAAAAAATTGGGACAGGCTTTAGAGAGAGCATGCTCGAGGTTGGTAAGTGCGTTACACGCGTGAGCGTGCATCAAGACTCTCTCTTTCGGACAGTGGCAAACTAAATCGGTTCTTAAAATCATATATATAAAGTAAATTTCGTTTGACCAAAAAAGATATAAAAGTTAAAATTCCTTTACTAAAATTTCAATCAACGACGATATTTCTATTTTGAGAAAAGGAAATCTGGAAATCAAGATAACTTTGACATTGATTTTCTTAAAAATAAAATTTCCTTGTCTTTGATTTCTTTTAACATTTTTTACTTCGATTTCTTTTAACTTTAAAGTTTTAAAATATCAGGCTTCATCATTTTTGGGAGAGTCAAACAAATAAATAAAGCAATATGAACTGTTTGAGAGAATTTTGATTTAAACAGGACTTCACATTTTTTTTTAAAGGTAGGAGTTCGCATTTCGTCTCTTTAATTTTTAGTTTACATCAAAATATTTTATCTTTAGACTATATATCATATATATGGGTGATGGGCCATGCCCTTATGGTGCATATAGAAAGTGCATAATTGTTACCATTTTAGGCTTACAAACTTTGGTTTGTAACAAATACCTTTTGAATTCTTATTTTTGAATCCTTATCACAATCATCATATGATTCATCATCCACTATCATTGTTACTTTTTAGCATCCGCTCTCCAAAGTCGTCTAACTTCACTCACCAATTTATAACATGACAGAGGCGGATTTGGGCCTGTGCAACCAGAGCAACTGCACATAATCTATTCTAAATTAACAAAAAATTGTATGTATGTTTTAAGTGCGAGATCTTTTTAAGTGTATAGGGCCCATTTCAAATTAACGTCGTGTCCCACAGATGTTCTTGGTCGTCAGTTTTAAGTGCGAGATCTTTTTATATTGATCTTTATCTCCCTCTTCTTGTTTGTTGTTCTGACCCTTGTTCTTCTTTGTTATTCTTAGGATTTAAATAGATTAAGTGTTGAACTTGGCTGAGCGATCTTATCTCATCGTTAATGTCGTGTATCATAGTGGAACGTACAAACCAAGTCCTCTAGCTTTCCGGTGGTTGGTGTAATAGGTAGTGACATGATTTTATGTTTACTTTCGGATACTCGAATACCTACAAAACACTTGAGTTATTTCTTTTCTTTTAGACGTCCATATTATTCCTGAACTGAATTAGCCTATCAGCTCGTAAATAGCTAGGTCATAAGTCCTAACTAGATTGTAGTATAAAGCAGTTTGTTGTTAATCATATAGTCCAGTTGACCGAATTAAGTTCTACTCCAAACATCTTGTTTATCAATCATAAGCTAATTTATATTATTGTAATAAATATATATTATTCAATGATACACTAAAGTAAGTGAACTTAAAATTTTTTTATTAGAAGTTGGCCATCGATGAAAGAAAAGATGATCGCTTTGTGTTGGGTCCCATCAACATTCTCAGCCTTCATGTTTGGTGGATGCAACAAAACAAGATCCCAATGATTTAGTATTATTCACAACCGGTTACTCTAGTATTCTCCACAGCAAGATATTCTCACAACCGGTTACTCTAATATTATGGGTTTTTAATTATTTCTAAAATTATATATTTAAAAATTAAATTTATTTTTTATTATAAATTTATATTAATTTTTAAATTTATTTTGTAGCATGTGTCAACTTATAAGGGATCATCTAAATATGGTTATGGTTCAATTCCTTATACTCTTAATGACAATAGGATGAAATGGACTCAATCATCAAGATGGGCTGAGATGCAAGCGGAGATGAGAACACAAAAAAAAAACAATTGAACAGCTTCAAAGATCTCAACAAGAGTTTGAAGCATCTCAACAAAATTTACAATCATCTCACGTTGATTTACAATTTTGGCAACAGATGATGCAAAATGCACATCCTAATGTTGTTCTACCATCTCAAAGACCTCGTAATCCCTGAATACTGATTTTAATTTTATAATACCCTAATTTTTTTTTATTGTATTATTATGGTTTGTAATAAATTTTAGTTTCAAAACAATTAAGTTTAATTTATATCAATTAATTAGTTTTCTCATTTTTTTAAAATATTTTTTTCAAAAATTTCGTCAAAATTCCGACAAAACGTTTTTTTTTCCGTGTAAATTCCGGCTATATTTTTTATTTCTCCGTCAAAATTCTGGATATATATTTTTTTCCGTCAAAATTCCGGCTATATTTTTTTTTCCGTCAAAATTCCGGCTATATTTTTTTTTCCGTCAAAATTCCGACTATAGTTTTTATTTCTCCGTCAAAATTCTGGATATATTTTTTTTTCCGTCAAAATTTCGGCTATATTTTTTTTTCCGTCAAAATTCTGGCTATATTTTTTTTTCCGTTAAAATTCCGACTAAAAGTTTTTTTTTCCGTGAAAATTCTGACTAATATGTTTTATTTTCCGTCAAAATTCCGGCTATATGTTTTTTATTTTCCGTCAAAATTTCGACTAAATTTTTTTTCCGTCAAAATTCCGGTTATATGTTCTGAAAAAAATTCTACGATATAGCTTCAAATTGCTACTAAATTCCGTTAAATATTTCCAACTAAACTCAATCGGAAGTTACCGGAATTTAGCCGGAATTATTCCTCAGGTTTCCGACAAAATTCCGCCATATTTTTTCTGACAAAATTCCGACAAATGAAATTTCTGACAATTTTCCGGCTAATAATTTTTTCCATCAGCACTATTCTGACAAAACATATATTATTGGGATTTTGTCGAAAATCAGTGATTTCTGACAAAATTCCGACAATATTACCTGTCGAAAATTGCTATAATTTCTTGTAGTATACTTAACTTAACTTAATTTTTGTTTTTTTTTTTTTTGATAACAGCTTAATTAACATAATCTTACAAGAGAAACGTCATCACAAGATAAAAGCAGACTAAATTGAGTGAATCTTGTCTCCCACAAGGTTAGCCCGCAATAATCATTGATTTGCTTTCTGTTCGGCTACTTCCTAATCGTCTCCTATCTTTATATATATAGAGAATTTTTAGTTGTCTTTTTTCTTTTCAATTAAATTAATTAAAGTAAAGATCTCCAAACTGTTTGACACCTCAATAATCATTGATATACATATACTTATTTATTGTCTATAACGTTAATCATTGATGTGACTTTCCTTACATATCATCGTAGTCATTCTACCTGCAAGAATTAGAAGGAAGACAATTTGGCAGGGAAAAAGGAAACCCTAAATAAGGTTGATGAAGAAAAAGAAAAAGAATAAGTAGATGCAGGGCCATCATGCCTTAGTCCAAAACAAAAGATTCCAAGTTAAGATACCAAAAGAATACAATAGAGCCTTTATACTTTTTGGTACCTTCGTTTAGATTCTCTTGTTTTATCTTGAAACTAAAATCTGAATTTGCTTTATGCTCCAACTTAAGTTTTTTTCTAAATTTCAGTTTTTGAGTCTCATTTGGAGTCTCGCTTAGATGACGACACTCTTTTTTTTTTTCAACAGATATAATATTTGCTTAAAACGGTTCATAAATTCAAATTGGAAGTACATAATTTATGTTGATTATAGATTTTTCTTTTATTGTTACAAGTGGTTATGTACTTTTGGTTATAATTTTGTGTCACTTCTAGCTAAGTGCTTATTTTTTTGGATTAAATACAAAAAATAGATTTTTTTGAAAATTTATTTCCAAACGGAAACCTTTACTATTTTAAAAACGCTTCTCAAGAGATCTCATTTAAAAATATTTTTTTCTAAGCGTCCATTTTAGAAAATTCCAATTTTTTTTATTTGGTTATAGTTTTCTTTTGTATTTTTTCTTATAAACTTGAAAGTAATTTATAATATTTGGTCCTTTTGGTTGGAAGAAAAATAATTTAATTTCATGTACTTGTAATGTATTATTATATTTTTCCTGCAGACAAAAAAAAAACAAAAAAAAAGATAATAGCAGTATCCAATGGCATTGGTGTCTCGTTCATCGTCTTAGTTTCACCATCCAACTCAAGTCTTAATTTTTTTGAGTGTAGTTTTTTTACATAGAGTACTCTCATCCTATTGGAACTTAGAAGTTGTAACTGTAAATGCAAGAGCTACCATTGTATTTGGAAACTAATTATGAAACTGAGTCACAAAGTGAGATAGAGGTTTTTTTACAATAAAAAACTTTTTTATTAGAAAATCTGTTTAGTGCACTTACAAGTTTCACTCAAACAATCATCTAATCTCTTATGTTCATGGATTTCTACACAATTCAAAAACTTCTCAAGACAAACCCCTTAATCCCCTTAAGCATTATGCTTCTCTCAAGAAACCCCATAACCTTAATGTCTAAGAATTCTCTTGCTTTTTTGTGCTCAGCTTTTCTAAAGCCTTAGCACCCTATTTATACTAAATAGGTTGTGCCTATACAACAAGCCAATTTTCTATTCTAACAATAATAGGAATAGACAATTTCCTTTTCCTTTAAGAATAAGGAAATTTTCTTTTTCTCTTCATGTTTCCTCTTCCTCTTATGAAAAGGAAACTCTTCAGTCTTCTAGAATTTTCTTCAAGCTTCTAGTGCCTGTAGCTATCCACTATTAAACCGACAATGTTGATTTCCATAAGCCCACTTCGCGTTGCTCTGATCTGCTAAACTACTTCGTGTAGTACTTTGACTTAGTACAAAAACTCAACCAAATGTTGCATCTTCAGTAACTTGGAAAAATTAAGGCTTAGTTTTGAACATAAATAAATCAAGTTTTTGGTTCTAACACAAGAGAACCAAGAGTAAGGTACCAAAAATTATAATATTAACTCTTTGTATTTTTTTCAAAGCATTTGCTTAGATTCTCTTGTTTTTCAAAGCCTTTGCTTAGATTCTCTTGTTTTCCAACTTCTGAGTCTCAGTAGGATGATAAAAATCGTGTTTGCTTAGAATTTGATACGTTCCTGAGAAGCACCAAGGAGCTGGAGCATGGTTCATTGATGGGACATGGAGCAATGGACAAACAAAGAGCTCAAGGAGCATTTGGAGCACTTATAGGAGTTAAGAATTGTTCTATTACAAGGGAGTTTTGTTAAGAGTTTCGAGTTTCACTACATCTAGTGAAATCTCAGGAGGATCACTCGAACATTTAGAGCTTGTATCAGGTCCACATTGGTCATGATACACGTTCGAGAAGGCTAGAGCATGGCCATATGATCCACTTGCACTCTTTTTTTCCTTATCTCAGTTTTGTCCCATTGGGTTTTCCGAGTAAGGTTTTTAATGAGGCTTGTGGCTCATATGCTCACCTTTTCCATCTCTAGTCAGATCCACATCAGTCCCATTTAGAAGACATTTTGGGCATCCATTATCTCATATCTTTCTATCTGTTTGGATTCAAACTCTCCCTTTAATTCTGCATGGTCTTTGCGTGTGTTTACGAGGCCTGTCTTGTAACTCTACGCCATTTATGTCTCTTCTTCTCCTCCTCTTCGCCTCCTTCTCTTTATATTCCGATCTGAACTCATTGTAATCTATCTATCTTTTAATGAAAATCTTTTCAAATTATAGATCAGTGCCTCTCCTTATTCGTGTGATTCGAACTAGGAAGCTCTTAGGTCATTTCTTGTGTTTCGATTGACCAACCCGTCTCATTTAAAAGGCTTTTTTACGCATCCTTTTGTGGTGACATTCAATCTATAAACCGCAAGGTGTTTGTTAATCAGGTCTTGCAACCTCTTCAATGTCTCTTCAATCTCTTGGTATCGAAATTGGGATTCGTCTCCTCACCAGGAACGTATCAGAATTTAGGTTCTAAAGAACAAATTTTCTTTATTAGATTTGAAAACTCTCTCAAAACTAAATATATTTCTCTAAACTCTCTTATACAACTTTTCTCCATTAGAGTCTTATTGATAATAGAAATAAGCACCTCCTTATTCTATTATGAAAAGGAAAACTTACAAATCTCATCTAAATCTATCATATTTATATCTTACTAGCATTTCCTTTTTTCTATCACTTCTAACTTCTTCTAGAAAGAGATATCTTCTTCTTCATATAAGGAATTATCCAACAATCTCCCCCTTAATCCCAACTTGAATTCCAGAAAGTTTGATCTCTTGAACTCCGGCTAGACTTCTCATTTCTTTGAACTTGATCCTTGCTAATGGTTTAGTTAGGATGTCCACTTTCTACTCTATAGCGGGCACATGCTCCACTTCAATTTGTCCATTCTCCACACACCATGAATGAAGTAATATTTGGAGGTATGTGTTTACTCCTTCCGTGGAACACCAGATTTTTAGTTAAAGCTATGGCCGATTTGTTGTCAATTCTTAGTATGACCTTCTTGCCTTCTATTCTTAGTAACTTGATAAGCTCAAATATACTCTTAGAGCTACTCTCTTAATTATACTCTTTTTAGTTTCAAATTCAGCTAAGTAAAATATGAATTAATTTAAATAATAATAAAAATTGACTTGTTTATCAGATGGGAAAAACGTCAGGTCCAAGGAATTTTTCAGGACATCAAGTAATGAATATCAACTAATTGGTTTAAATCGAACTAAGAACAAGTTCTAGAATTCAAATCACTAATGTAAAATAAATCAACTTTCGTTGCGAGATTTAAATATGTTTAAAGCTTTAAAAAACCAAATAACTTTGTGAATCCTAAACTCTACACAAGCATTCAGCGCAGGTTCGATATGTTCACAAATTAATAAATCCAAATTCCTTTGCAATTATCTACTTTTCTCATTTTAGGTTTTATTAGATTATAAATCACACTATCGTGTCAACTCAACAACCTAAGATCTAGATTCTTGGTGATCAGTCCAGAACTAGCTTTAAGTGCAACCTAGGTGAAGAACAATCGAGTTTTACTCTTGACCAATCAATTGATATATCATTCCATGAAATCCCTTATAAGAATCCCTAAACCTAACAATGAATCTACTCATACATATCAATTGAAATCATGACCGATAAATATATATCATATATATGAGAATCCAGAAATAGAAACATGGGTTCGAAATCTTCTCTCAATCTAGAACAAAGTATCAAATCAGCCCAAGGATCTCAATCTCTCTTTAGTTCTTCGTTAAAGCCAAGATAATAATAAAAGATGGCTAAAAACCCTAAAATAATGGTCTAACATGAGTTGTGCCATTTTTGTAAATACATAGAACTTCTAGGCAAAAACTGCAAATTATAAAAATTGGACTCTATCAGGTTTCTCAATCATTTTATATTAATATTTTAGTATAATTTTATTACAGTTTTAAATTTTGTTTTGTTTAAAAAAATTAAGCCAATAATAAAATGACACATATGGGAGAGGATATCTAATAGGGTTCGAACAGTTTCATTATTTAAATGAGAAACTGTACCTCTCTCTCTCCAACTTTTTTTTATTTTGTATTAATATATATTGTTGAGATATACATTATTTTGATTATTAGGGGTTAGTTTTATTGGTTATAATTTCATGTCATTTCTAGCTAACTGGTTATGTTTTTCTTTATAATTTTTTTTTTGTAGTTTTCTTGGTTGTAAACTATAAATTAATTTCTAATTTATAGTTTATAATCTTTTTGTTCAAAAGAAAAAGAAAGAAATTGCATGCCATTTCTAGCGTATGGTACTCTTGTTGTATCGTAAAAGAAAAATAACATAGGTTTCCTTTGATAATATATTCAGCAAGAGTATACACAAGAAATGACACAAAATTTGTTTCTTTGCCTGATAACCAAAATTTCTATAAGCTACAAACATGAAATCAATTTATACTCTGCAAGTTTAAGAAGGTATCAAACGGAAAAGAGGAGCTTCAATTGCAATATATAAAAAATGTAGGATGATGATAATCCAAATTCAAATCCCATTAATTGATCAACATAAGACACTTACCCATTCTGATCTCCAGGACACCCTCATCCATTAATTCCAAGGTTATTTTCAGCAACACCCATTTTCGATCTTCAAAAACTAAAAAAAAAAAAATGAAGCCCAAATTAACATAAGTCCAAAACAAATGATCAAACGAAACAGTATCAACAAGACTGAGAGAGATCAAATCGATTGAAAATGGTAAGCGCATCAGAATATAAAGATCTTAGAGATGTTTTACCTTTATGATCCACAAAAGGTGGGAGAAGAGCAAAGTGAGAAAAGAGGGAGAGAGAGAGAGAGAATACACATCGGCTAAGATCTATCATTAAAACCTCTATAAATTAATACTCAAAAAATTACCAAACAATATAAAAAAAATTCTCAATCAGGAGTCGTTCTAGTGTAAAAATTAGCAAAATTCGATAAAATAATAAGGTAATAATTTTATAGAGTACATATATAGTTCCAATAATATCAGAAACTCATAATTATACAAATCTGCATGTAAGGTAATATAAGTATATGTTTTTTTTTCTAAGCATTGAACTTTCTTACTTTTTATAATTTTCATACATTTAAAAAAATTCCTATGTATTTATTAGATATTTGATGGTGCTATGTTTTTGAACTGACCTTTTTTTTTTTACGTCAAAATAAACTTACATGCAGATTTGTATAATTATGAGTTTCTGATATGTATTTATTAGATATTTGATGGTGCTATATCAGAGAACCATGCGCAAAAGGTGAAGTTACTCAAGGTAACCACAATGGCACTGTAATGTTTACAAATGAAAAAGAGAAACCGGACGTTCTTGCATTGCGTGCAAGAAAATCGGCATGGACATTAACCATCCTTGGAATGAAATATAATTTTAAAAATGGGATTTTCTTCTTAAGAGTAATGAAATCCGCAAGCTCTGAGTGATAGATAGGCCAGTCCTCCGGATTATCCGTGATAGTGAGCAATTCCTTACAGTCAGATTGAAAAACAGAGCATGGGTATGTGATGTCCACGATTACTTTCATTGCCCAAACTAGGCCTTGTAGTTCCGCATGCGTTGCCGAGACGCTTCTTCTTGTTCCCCGTAGACCAATGAAAACCGGTTTGTTTACTTCATTGAAGATACACCAGCCCAGACCACAATAAGGTTCCGACTCCTTCCATGCTGCGTCTGATCTACACAGAAGCTGAGGAAGATCCTATGTTCCAGCCACAGGTTGGGCTGTCTCTGGTGCAATTCGTGAGGACTCTGTAGATTCCTCCTCCTTGTTTGCTTCAAACCAGGCGTTGATTTCTCTAACTGCAAGATTAAGAGTTTCATCTGGTGATCTGCTAACCCCATTGAAAACTGCATCGTTCCGAGCTTTCCATATCATCCATAGAATCCAAGGGAAGCTTCAGATGTGTTCTGTTTCCATGACTTCTGCGTTGAGTCGCCAAAAGAGAGAGTCCATATTAGTGAAAAGGCCTTCTGAGGGAAAAGGCGTCGTGTCTGGGTCAGTTTGCTCTAAGCTCCAGGTCTGTCTTGTGAAGGGGCACAAGAACAAGAGATTATTCGGTTTTTCCGGACTTGCTAGACAACGAGGGCATGTACCATCTAATCCCACTCGGCGGTTAAGAAGGTTCTGTTTCGTGGCAATACAGCCAGATAGTGCCTGCCAAATAAAATGCTTGATTTTCCGAGATGTCTTCAACTTCCAAGCATGAGATAGAAGTAATGTAGTACTTGGTTCCGTGACACCTGCAAACAAGGGCTTGTCTCGATTTTGCTTAGCCAACCAGTATCCTGATTTCACTTAATATTTTCCACTTTTGGTATAAGACCAACAATATGAATCCTCACTGAAGGCAAAACTTGGACGTATACTGGTGATTAGAGGTATATCCTCAGCCACTACATGCGCCTTTATTAGAGGCATATTCCAGTCTCTTATATCCTTTCGGATCAGGTCCGACACTTAGAGATGTTCTAGATGAAATGTCCCAATATTGCGGGCCGGCCTGGCTGGCACCAAGGGGAGCCAGGGATCCTTCCAAACGGAGGTTAAGATACCAGAGCCTATCGTCTTACGGAGACCTCTTTTTAGAAGAGTGCGAGCCGCACATATGCTCCTCCACCCGAAGGACGGGGAATTTACCTTTTTCTCAAGGATCGGAGACGCATATCTATAATACCGGCCTTTTAAAACCCTAGCAAGCAATGAGTCTGGGAATTTTAGGAGACGCCAAAGCTGTTTGGCTAAAAGTGTCTTGTTAAATTCCATAAAAGATCGAAAACCAATGCCCCCCGACTTTTGTGGTTGGCAGACTTTGTCCCATGCCATCCAGTGCATCGCGCAGCCGTTTTCTTTCGCACTCCACCAGAAGCGTGACACCGCACTGCTTAGCTTAGTACAAAGACTTTTTGGGAGAAGGAAACACGACATGAAATATGTCGGAAGAGCCAGTGCAACTGACTTAATCAAAACTTCTCTACCGCCTTTAGAGAGGAATTTCCCCGTCCAATTGTTGATGCGGTTTTGTAGCCGGTCTTGTACAAAAGCAAAAACTTTCGCTTTAGAGCCACTGATCTGTTCTGGGAGCCCCAAATAATTCCCAATGCCTCCTTCTTGATGTATTCCTAGTACACTTTTTTTATCTCTTCTCTCTTTGTTTGTTCCACCTTATCCCCAAAGGTAACAGAGGATTTTGGAAATTTATCTGTTGACCCGAGACCTCGCCATATAGACGGAGTATCTCCATAATCTCACGACATTCTGTCGGATTTGCTTTACAGAAAAATAGGCTGTCATCATTGTGGATACAGAATCCACACTCAGTATTTTAATAAAGGTAATTTTTTAGAAAGAGTTTGTTTTTTTGCTCTGAGTATGTATATTGTTTCTTTTTATTGAAAGAGAATCAGATCCCCCTTACAATTCCCCTTGCTCTCTACTTATACATATTTTTTACTATCAATATTATCAATAATTTACAATAAATCTCATGATTCTAATTAAATATGCCGGTTTTGATTCAGTCTTGAATGTTGTAACGTCCGATACTTTTGAAATAACTCTGCTCTCTGATTTAATGCTTAAATTCTTCTCTGTGAACTCTCTATCTTCTCCGGTCTCCTATGATTTTCTGAACTCTCTGGACCCGTTACTTCGATTTCACATTACCTCGCTGACTCCTCGAATTTACTCCGAAGTCTACCCTTTTATAAACCGTGCTCTCTCGCTTGTCATAATGACTTGATTGAAAACGTGTCCCGTATCTTTAATGGTGATAGATCCTTGGTGCATGATCTGGTATCAACAATCATCTTGAAGTTTATAATCTAATGCTATTGATAGTGATTTCATCTAACTTTTTTAGCATCGCATCAATAAAACGAATTTTGTAATGTTGAATTTAATTTGTAGCTGTTTATTTTAAATATTATTTGTCCAAAAAATTTTCAAGATTGGTAGTTTAAAAAATATTACTATTATGTGATTTAAATTGTTTAAACTAGTGCGGTTTTTTAAGTTCACAGTAAAAATATCTTATGATAAATTTTATTCTTAATTTATGGATCAACTAATATCATGATAAACTAATAAAAATCAAAGTCCCGTAGAGATTTTACGGTAAATGATTTTTTTTTTTTTGAAATGAATGTTAAATTTTATTCAAACCAAAAAATCGTTTTTACATCAAGTGCTTCATAATTTAAACTTGAAAACAAAGAAATTTAATCTTCAACGCTATTTATCGGGTTGCGAACCATCACTCAATTCCTTTGTCATATCGCATTTCTCCAATTTCTGTAATGGATGATAGTCTATTCCGAACATTCTTGTCGATGATTTTTGCTACTTGCGAGAAAGGAGTGGAAGGTTTGCCATGTCTTTGACCATTCCTCTCCTGCCATATGGTATAGATTGTTGTTTGAAAAGCATATCTCAACAAAAATAGCTGAAGCATATCTTGTGTTTCATCAATAAGAAGAGCAGCGATGCCATCCCAATGTGCTGTATACTGAGTTGCAAGAAGATTCTGGGTTGTACGTTTCCATACCTTGGTTGAGTATGGACATTAGATGGACATCCCAATGTGCTGTATACTGATGGATATTTTCTTTTTTGGATACAAAGATAATACTATGCAAGAAAATAGAGAGGAGTTTGATGTGATTAAAAGAGATCTATCGAGCACTAAACCATCACTGTAGCAGACCTGAAATCCTCGGGTTCTCGAAGTAGTCCAGAGAGATTATCCTATTTTGTAATGATTTCTCAATGACATGAATTAGAAGTGTCAAAGGACGATGGGTTTTCTCATGGTGCCTTTCATGTCTTTCACCCCAGATATTTTAGATAGTTTACCTGGAAAGCTAGCCGGAGATTTATATATGATCAAAAGAGTGTGTTGAGATGCGATGAAATGGAACATACCAATCGATGTCCAGCTCAGATCCAAGTAGCTCACCAGTAATGATTTGCCTTACCATATGTGTACGGAAAAGCAAAGAATAGGAGGTCTCGAGTTGCCTAAGGTGGAACACCATATGTGTGCATGCCACATTTACGAGAACCTTAAAAGAGTTTATCCGGGCAAGGAGTCAATCTCTTTTTATCTTCAGTTTTTTTTAAGTTTTTATTGTAGGTGTTTCATGAGACCATGTGGAGAAGATTGGTGGATTAGGAGTAGATTATTGTAGTGTTAGGTTTATTTAGGTGTTTATGATGGTTGATAGGTTGCAAAGGTGTATGTTTTTTGGCTTGTTATTTCCACGGAAAGGTGTAGGTTATTTTGGCTTGTTTTTGCCGCGGAAAGGTGTAGGGTTTTTGGCTTCTTATTGCCTTGGATATATGTCTTACATGATGGTTTTTGCCAGGTTCTTGTCTGGTTTGTAAGCCTCGAATTTGGTCCATTTTGTGAAAAGTTTTAATAACCATTTATGTCAATGCAACCTATGATCCCATCACCAAGACTTGTTATTTGTTACTTGTTATTTGTTACTTGTTACAAGTTTTCGTAATCTCTTCAAAACTCATTAAATCATTAAACAAGACACAACACACAACACACATGAATGTCTTCACTCAATACCATACAAGCTTACAAAACAATACACAAACTCATGTTTTAACTTAATACCATACAAGCTTATAAAATAAATGGCCATTGTCTAAAATAGACAATTTGGAAAATTTATTTTCAAACGAAATTCTGTGGGAAGAATTTTAAAGCAGTAGGGGGTCCCCGTTTGAAAATAAATTTTCAAAAAATTTCATTTTTTGTAGTTAATCCTAAATTAAAACATAACCACTTATAAAACAAGACACACACTCTTATGAAAATATGAATCAATAGGCCACAAACATGACCAAAAGAATATACAATCATTTTTTTGGGAGCAACGTAGCTCTTGAATCTCTTTCTCACTCCAACTCATAATGGATTTGAGCTCTCCAATCTCCTTCTCAGAACCTTCTACAAGTTTTTTAATAGCTTCAATCTTGTTTGCAAAGCTATTTGCTAGAACTCCACATGTGCATGTCTCACATGCTAAAGTCTCTGTCTCATCATCCAAATTATGTAAATCTTTCTCTAAAAACATTCATATTGAAGAGTCTCATACAATGGTCTCTTAAGTATAAAAAAAAAAATAAACTACAAAATAATCATATTTAATTATGAAATTTTTTCAGAAGAGTCTCTGATAATCTTTCAAATGAGAAACTCTCATCACTTTTTTTAAACACTCTCATAATTAAATATTATTATTTATTATTATTTTTTTGGTAATTGAAAGACTTCTCATGTAAATGCTCTAAAAGCGCCTCCATCAATAGAGACAATTGAAGATATCTAAATATATATATATATATATATATATTTTAACTTTATATATATTTTAACTTTGTATATATTTTTAATTAATTTTTAATAATCAAACTTGTAGTTAATCGAAAAGTGTCCCATTAAGTTTAGAAATCGTCTCTCGTTTTACATACGGCTCCACTATTGTCTCATCCTTTTCTGATTTATATTATTATTTTAATAAAATATATCTACTTTAGATACCCGTTGGAGGATGGCTTAAACTTCTTATATCTACTTGAATTTTATCAACAACAATTTCAACATCTTCCATCTTTTCAACTAAAGATATGTCGTTTTGAAAAAGGGTGTATTATCCTACAAAAAATTGAATTGAAACCTAACAAATCAATTGACTCACCTGAACTCACTGAAGACGCCATTGGTTTACTCTGTCAATTTCTGGAACCCTACAAATCAAGAAGAAGAGATCAAGAAGAAGAGCTCAAGATGAACAACCGATAAATGAGAAGAGATGGTGAAGAAGAATAGTTAAAGTAGAAGACTGATATGAAGTCTTTTTATCTTTTATTTGTTCAATTAGTCTTACATTCAAGATGATGTTGTATCTTACGTGGACACTTTGATATTTATAAAAATGATAGCACCTATTTTGCTATTCATATTCTTATTGCTAATAGAAAACTTCTTTTTTCTATTTTAATATAAATAGATAATTTATTTTAAACATATTTTATCTTTAACCAATTTATTAGAAATATTCTGGGCTTTAAACTATTGAAGTTTATCCAACATCCATATAGTCCACAGTTCACGAAAAACTACCATTGCTACAGATATTGTAGGATTAAGCCAAAACAAAATTTTAAGGTTTGAGATTTAAATTATTAGTTAGTCGGAGTATTCTTAAGCCTACACTAAAGTATGGGTGTGATTTCAACATACTATAGTAATATTATGTGGGTATGAAAATGCCGTCTTCTCCTATTTTGTTTACAAGTTTGAAAAATATCATTTTTGAAAAATTATAAAGCTACTCTGTTTAAGAATTAACTTCTTAAAATACCTAAAAGTTAGTAATAACTTACTAAGAAAATCTATTTAAAAAAAATAAAATCAACTAAATTTTTAGTGATAAAACAAATATTTTATTTATACAAAAAATATAGTGTCAATCAATATTTTAAACAAAATTGTGAAACATATTTATTATCTGATAGATTTTAGTGATTCCAAAAATTTCATTGTTGTTATAATTGAATCAATCAATCTAATAACATACTACATTATTTGAAGATAAATAAATCTCGTGGGATTACACATAATATTGATTGACAATCTTCAAGGACTTTTGACCAAATCTATAAATAATCACATATGGAATGAATGAGATTTCACTAAAATCTTTAAAATATATATGTGTGTGTGTGTTGTCTTCTCCTAAAATCATTTCAACCAAATCCATTTTGCTAATCCTATCTCTTGAGTACTGATCGTCGTATGTCACTGTATTTATGTGAAACAATAATAATCATATTTATCTTCAAACAATAACTAATCAATAACAATAATTTATTTGCAACTTTTAATATTAATGATCAAAGATTTATATTAACATAAATAAGAACAAAAATGTATTTAGTTTGTAAAAAGGTAATATAAATAGGATATTTTTCAAATAAAATCTCTGATTCATAGATTTTTATTACAATACAAAAATCTCTTGTAATTTTCAGATTTGTTACCTAATACCCCAAAAAGATCCAAAAATAAATGCAAATGGAAGAGTAGACTCAAAATAGATAAAAATATCTTACTGCATTTAAAACAAATGCCAGATTCAGTGAAATAACATAAATGTATGGGTAAAATTGAAAGACAAAACAAAGGCTAAAAAGAAACAGAACATACACACTTTTGCTTAAGCACATAAAGGCTTTACCCACTTTCCCAGAAACTTCAAAAACAGTTTGAAAGAAGATGAAACGACGAAGAAACCTATAAAGTCTTAATCTTTGAATCCAAGATCTGCTCTTTTCAGGTTTCATCTCCGGTTCTTTAGCTTCCGATCTTGTGTGATGTATTGAGCCGGAGAGAGATGTCGTGTTGGAGTGGTTCGTTTAGGCGGAAGAAACAATCCGGTTCGGTTCCGGTTTATCTCAATGTCTACGATCTAACACCTATGAATGCTTATGGTTATTGGCTTGGACTTGGTGTTTTTCATTCTGGTGTTGAAAGTGAGTTTATGATTCTCTCTTTTTTAATTCTCAATTTTTATTTTCTGGGTTTGGATTTTCTATTTGAATCTACTTGTTTTGTTTGCTAAAGAAAGTGAAATTTTTGATATTTTAAACTTAGATTTGTTGAGAATTGACTTCGGTCCTTCTATGAATTGACTAGAATTACCAAAATCTCAATTTTGATTTTGATGATAAGAACATGATCTCATTGTTCATGGGTTCTTCGTTTTGCTTAGCAAAAACCAAATTTTCATAATAGTTTCATGATTTGTGATACTAAAGTTAGGAGCTTTAATCATTGTTATTATCATTTTCTATATCAAAATCTGCTTGTGTGTTTAGAATGCCTTGTGTAATTAGTTAATGGAGAAAATAAATTTATGTGTTCTATTTTGATTCAATTGTGTTTTGAAATGCCTTGTGTATTTAATTGTTTAGTTAATGGAAATTTTGTTTTTAGATGTTCTCTGATTTTATGATCAGTAGAGAAACTAGTTTGTAATGGACTCATTGTGTTTGGTTATGTAATGTTTGTAGTTCATGGAGTTGAATATGCATTTGGAGCACATGAGTCATCAAGCACAGGTATTTTTGAAGTAGAGCCAAAGAAGTGTCCTGGTTTCACATTTAGGAAATCAATTCTTGTGGGAAAAACAGATATCGATGCGAAAGAAGTTCGAGTCTATATGGAGAAACTAGCTGAAGAGTATCAAGGAAAAAAGTATCATCTCATCACAAGAAACTGTAATCATTTTTGCAATGAAGTTTGTCTTAAACTTACTCAAAAACCAATCCCTAGATGGGTGAATCGACTCGCTCGCTTAGGTAAACCAATCACAATTTAAATACTTTTTAACTGTAAGAAAGATCATTTAGTAACGCAAAAATGGTTTTTGTTTTGTGTGAATTTGTGTAGGGGGTCTATGCAAATGTGTGTTACCGCCACGGTTAAACGAGACAAAAGTGCGGCGGGTAGGAAAAGGAGATCTTTCGGAAAGTGAGAAAAGGAAACTGAGACACAGATCAAGATCAGGTCCTTTACTATCTTCTTCTTCGTCTTCTTCGACGCCTGATAATCATCGGTCACACCTTCGAGCAAAATCAACCGGTAATCATCCTTCTTCGTCTTCTTCTTCATCGGGTTCTAAGAAAATTCAAAGACATAGTGAGCCTACTGCATCTAGAGGTTAAGACAAGAAGTCGGCAAGCGTAAGCGTCAAGACTTTGATTCTTATCATATCATTATTTGAACATTTAATTATTGTTTATGAAAAGGACAAAAAAACCACAGAGGAAAATGCCAAGCAAAGAATTAATCATATACATGGGCATGCTCGTGCTTTGTTATCAAGTTGTTTAAAAAAACCCTATTGGGTGTTGTAGATCTTTTTTTACTTGGTACAATATTGCTTATAGAAGAAAGAGAGGTTATAAGTACAAAAAGAAAATGTTTCATACATTTTGTATGTTTTATAGCATTTGAATATTTTTATTCTTATGAAAAGTTATAAACACATTGACCATCTTTGTGGTCATTTTTTGTATCCGAATGGATGGTAATGTAATGTTTTAGTTTTTCCAAATTCGAACACTCTCACAAAAAGAGGACTTGAACAAGACAAAAGACAAGAAAAAGGGAAATCAATTAAATCACAAGAACCTCTCATTTGGACTTACTTTCGTACCGTCTAATGTGAGAGGCAAAACGAAAGCGTAAACAAGACAGTTTATACAATGGTAGTGAGAGACTGAGAGGTCTATATTTTGATCCTAGTTGGTGATCTTAGGAATGAGTGAAGTGATGGAGTTTTTAAACTCGTTGGTTGAGAGTTGATCGTTGAATGAACTTGATCCGTCCGATAGAAAGGTTTTTTAAATTTAATAAATAAATTAAATTTAGGTAAAATTAATAACTTATATATTTCTTGTTCCTAAAATATCTTAAATTATTTTAGAAAAAAATTATAAAACATTTTTCTATAAAGAAAATAATTATCTACATAATTTTATTTTATACATGAATAAATGAATTTAATTTCTATATTACAATTATATTATTAACATATTAAAAATAAAAATTATTATCATGTCAAGTAGTTTTTGGTTCAATCTTGTTGTTTATTTTTTCATCACCGTGTCTTGAGAAAATACTATAAATTGAACCGAATCAAACCAAATCCAACCAGGAAAGTGTACCAAATTTAAATCCAAACCGACACTAATCCTCGACATCTATATCTGAAGAATTAAACCGAAAACCAAATGGATAGCCAAAATACTTGAAATACAATTATATATCCAAAAATATAAATAATATATAAATTTGATATAATCCAATTATCTTATAATAATAAGCCCAAAAATATAAATTATTTCTAGACCAAAATAACTAAACTATCCAAAGTAACCAAAATGTTTAAAAATTCTTAGTTATATTTGCGAAAATTCAATCAAACAATATTTATATTTTAAACCAAATATTATTCATTTGCTGATATTACATGTACCTAAACTTTTTTTCAAAATGAGATGGAACCAAACTGAGCCAAAAATATAAATACCCAAATGGATCATAGACTTCTAATTCTCCAAACGTGAATAAAATCTAAACTCTCAGCCCTAGAGTAATATCTCAAAAAAATTGATTGAATGACCAATAGCTATGATTTCGCTCATAAACAGGCTCCTCTCATAAAATATTTGGACCCTTGATAAATTTAATTTGCAAGGTTCTTTAACAATTTTTTTTTCTTTGGACCTATTTTTCTTTAAGAAATTTGGTTATGTTTTGCTTGGACCCTTGGCATATGTCCATGTTGCCATGGGCCTAAGACGGGTCTGTTCATATATATGTTTGACATCTTTCTGGCAAAATCTTTGTTATCTCTTTGATGTTTCTAATTAAGAGATCTTATTTTCGTTCTCAAAAGAATATCATTTTTTTCTTGCACCACTTGCCAAAAACTTTAACTATTCTTTGGCTCTTGACGTTTCTAACAACATCCTCTTGCTCAATTCTTCCCTTATCATCTTTTGGTTTTATTTCTATCTTGGACTTTATACTTGAAGATGTATTTTTGCGGCTTTTTTTTTTCATCAGATTCTCATCCACCATTATATTTAATCTCTAGCGGAAGTCCACCGCCTTGCTCCATCGTTTGGATCCAAATTAGTTTATGAGACTTACCTCCTCATAAGTAACACTTTTTGAGTTGATTTTTGTCTTTTTTATTTATTGAAGTTTAAATAATCTAAAAATCTAAATTTGAAAAGAAAAGCTTATATTTTATTATGAGAAATTAGAATTCTTTTTCTTTTTAGAATTGTATTCCTTTTTAAAATTTCCTTCTTTTCTAATCTATGGCTTTTTTTTTTACATTTTAAGATTAGAAACTAACTTTAAATTTTCCTTTTTCAAATGAAAATTTGCAAAAAAATAATTTTATTTTAATTCAACACTATTTTTACACTTAATAATTATAGAGATAGAAACTTAGAATTCCTTTTTTTTTTAGGATTGCATTCTTTTATTAGTTTAAAAAATATATATATAGTTTTATTTAACTAAACACATATCAAAATCTTATTATTTCAATTAATACATGTCACAATCATGTGAATTGCTAACTTTAAATCATTTATTTTTATATAATAAGATAAGTAGGAGATGTTCTAATCGTAATCCTATTTTTACATTTACTTTATGGAGCTTCTATCGACACATGTTTTTATCGCCCTTCTTGTCGGCTTCTTTGGCGTTCATCTCAAAGGTGAATTTATTATGTCTTTTTAAGAGTGGGATTTTCTATAACGATCCAAAACCATAATAAGTTGTTCTTAGGGTTAATTTTTTATAAGAAAAAAAAGTTTCCATGTGTTGGAAACTCTTGTGATCGTTGTAGTCACTTATAAAAGTTAGATATTTGACTCAATTTTCAAGGTTTCAAATGTTATATAGACAAATATATGTGACTGGGTTAAGTGACCCCTTAAGGCGGATTCAAAACCAGGTTATGTCTCGAAACTCGAGCTCTCTATCCATTTTAGAGAAGGTGAGAAATCATTAGCCTGTAACCGAATAAGGAACTAACGGACTCTTGATCAAACAGTCTAATTGCAAACCTTGTGATTCTTATAAAACAATGTTCAGCAAACCGAGACTATAGAATCCATTTTTTGAAAATTTAATAAAACTGTGGATGCAAGTTCAAGCACTAGTTTAACATTTAAATTTATGTTGTATCAGATTGAGTTGAATTCATCAAAAACAAGAACAAAAAGTTGAAGTACAAAAAAGGCAAGACTATTTGGAATTCAGTTAAAAAATGTTGAGCATATATGTTACGAATTACACTAACATATAAACTCTATAAATCTCTCTACTCATTGTAAATTGATTTTGAAATTAAAAACTCATGATTCTGCATAAAATCAAATGAATTATATTCCATTGCAACTCGATGATCATCAGTTTTAGAGTCTGCGAAAACTGCAGTAAAAGCTCGTTTTTAGGACGCCCCATATTTACAAAACATATATTATAGTTTTTTTCTCAGTTCTCGTTTTCTCTTCTTCTCCATCAGCTATTGGGCGGTCACCACATGAACATAGTGATCGGTAACAGAGCTCAAGAGGCTCCAAGAACTGCGTAAATGGAACAAAAACAGTAAATTAGAATTAAATTTCGTGAATACTATGAGGGAAACAAGAACTAACAACAACAACAACAAATTAGCTAAAGAAACAATGTACATAGTATAGAGGTTACTTTACCTGTTCAAAATAGGTGAAAGTATTTTTTTTGGGGATGTTAGAGATTCCGTTACTCAGCAATTGGCGTGACCGCTCACGTGTGTGGTACAATTTATCCCTCACATCACCAAGAATCACACGATATGGCTCAGTTGGAGGATTTGTCTTCCAGAATTCTGAATTGAGTTAAGAAAAATATAACTTAGAATGTAAAAGCAAATATAAAACGAGTTTGCAAAAAAACAAAATTGTACAACTTGTCTTTTTTATTTTTATTTTTTATTTTTTTGAACAAGTACAAATTGTCTATCTAATATATTCTGGGAGTGAATAACAAACAAAGTTTGTTAAGTAACAACTATACAAGTTGTTTTGATGAGCATATTATTGACCAGGTTTAATAACATGTAGTGTGGAAACATTGCGGATATCTAGATTTGTAATTTAGCTATCCAGATCCAAAATTTTTGGATATCCGAGTTTTGAGTATTTATGAAAACATCGGATATCTGGATCCGATCCGGGATACAAATTTAAAATTATGACTACCAGATTTTTAGTAAAACAAAAACACTGAATGGCAAAATAATACAAAGTTATTTTAGAACTAAATTTAATGATTAAAAGATGTCAATTTTGCATTTTTTTTTATCTAGAATGGTGATCGGCATTCAAGACCGGCCATAAAAATCTTGTGGCCATATACAAGACAAATTTTGTCCTATAGTATAATTACTAATGGGTGAGCCGTGGCATTTATATTATTATTTATTAATATTAATATAATTATAAAAATAGATTCCTTAATAAAAAGTATTAGTATATCTCATTTTAACAGTTTTATATGTATTTTATAAAATAAATTTACCGATAACATATATATATATATATAATATTACATTATAGTTATTAAAAGTCAATCCTAAAATATATTTTAAATTCATTAATTTTTTGGTGTTTAAATCACTTTATTTAAAAACATCATACAACTGACTATATACTAAACACGACTCAACTAATTCAGCTATCCATAAATCTAGTCTCCATATCTATATCCCTATTTAGGTATTGAATACTGCATAATATAAAATGACGAAACTCTAAAAATGATTCAAAACTTATGTTAGAGAAAAAACAATGCTTACACTTCTTTTTCAAAATTTGAGTTAGATGTATTAAATATTTATCTATATATCAATAAACATCTGATATATTTTCAAAATATACACATTCTAGTTCTCTCTCGTTCTCTAATTTCTTTCCTCATCAACACGATAAAAGTGAACTATACACCATGTTACATAGATCACCAAATGTTGAACTCTTTCCATAAACACCTTATATATTTCTAAGTTCTACTTGTTCTATTGCTATTTCTCTCGTTGTTGCAAAATATTGAACCATAGATAATATGTTTACTGGTTTTAAACATAATATTTATTATCTTGATCATGTTTCTCTTTTCTCCATCCATATTCAATATATGATCAATGACTTAACACTGTAAAATTTTAATAAATCAACTCAATTTTTCTTTCAAAGATTAGGTTAACATGTTAATATTTTATGATAGCACAATATATCTCTCATAATATGAATTATTATATGACCTTCAAGCTTCTAAAAGGTTCTGCCACTATTGAACGAATCACCTTTCGCTGGAACAAAATTTATGATAATCAATATAAGTTTTATTTTTCATAAAACCTATTTTACATTAAATATTTGATTCTAATTATAAAATGAAAATATTAAATTAAGAAAAGTATTTTTAGGTTAATGGACAGTTCTTTGAATTAATCCTTATTAGTTATTTTAAATTCCAAATAAATATTTATGAAATAATGTATACCCAACTTATTCTATTATTTATAAACATGAAACTCTTTAATTTGAGTTCGTAACTCATACTAACAATTATTAATACTTTGATATTTATTTAAATAATTTTATAAACTATATAAATACAAAATTCAATCTATCATTTATAAACATGGAACTCTTTAATTTAAATTCAATAACAATTTTAAATATTTTAAATATTTTTATTTATTTTTAATAATTGTCTAAACTGTATGAATAAATCTGATAAAAGTAAGATTCTTAAATTAGAGTGTTTTAGATCATTTGTCTAAAGAAATGACTTTTCAAATTCTTTTTAAAACTATTATATTGAAGAATGTTAATTCTTATAAAAATTAAAATGTTGGTGAGGTGATTAAAGAAATATGTAATGAGTTGAGTGATGCTGATGTGTCAGTTTTTTTAGAATATGAGATTAATGATGTGGCTTCATGAGAAGAGAGGAATATATTACTTTATATATACAAGGTTAATACCCGCACATATTCACGGATTTTGTTATAAATTATTTTGTTTGAGTATTTTAAAAACTAACTTATACTAATTTACTTAAAATTATCTTTATTTGTTCCCTAATTATTATCTTAAGTTTTATATGTTGTCCAAACATGGTAATTTATAGACTACGTGTTAGTTATTTTTTAATAATATATTATTTTTATATTCATAAAATTAATTTATAGGTCTCTAAATATTATTTAGATTATAGACTTTTAAAACATTTCTTATTTCACAAATAGGCTAATTTTTTTATCTTGAATTTTTTAAAATGTTTAAATCTTAAAGAAGCAAACTCACATTTACTTGTGCATTACGTTAAAAATAGAACAAAATATGAAAAACCACATCAAATATTGAGAAAATGCATTTCATACTTTTTTACCAAGAGAGTTAAACAACTAAAAATTAGTCATACATATAACAACAGAAAAGAAAAGAGTATATATGGCATTTTATGAAAAATTCACAATCATACAACTTTTACACGTATAGGTTGGCGGTTTGAAAATGTGATTGAAGATTAAATATGACTTCTATCTATTGGGAGTCGCGTTCATAACTTCAGTTTAACATATAAATAAAACCAGAGTGATCGAATGGGTCATTCACTGATAAGCTGAAAGCAAAAGTGAAAAGACATGAAAATATTATGATATTAATTTTGGTTATGCTGCTGTATCAGAATGAGACAAATTTATTTTATTTTTTCTTTTCTAAAACAAATTTATTTATGTCATAGTCAATATATACAATTCTGAGATATAACTATTTAAAATAATTTTATATTTTAATATATAAAACATTGAGATTAAGTTTTATCCCTACAAATAAAGCCAACAAATTCAGTCAGAAAACATACAAATAAAATTAATATATTGATTTCATTTCTTATATAGAACATAAAAATAAATAATAAATTTATTGATTTTATAAACTAATAAATAGTATAACTATTTAAACATAATTAAAAAATATAGTAAGAAATATGATTAAACATGTAAAAGAAGATGCTAACGTATAAAATAAGATGATAAAAATATATGATAAATTAAAGTGTCATATTATTTAATGTTTAAATTTTATGATTTTAATAATTTAAGTTTGATTTTTTTAATGTTTTACAGATTTAATTTAACTAAATTCAAATTAGTTTATTTGTTATTTAAGATTAATAATTGTTCATAAATATTAAAATATCTTGAATGGGCTGATGTGTCAAGTTTAGAGAGAGCTGATGTGTCAAGCTTGGAGAGAGTCCCTTCTCCTATTATATATCGGATATAGATATGCTTAACTGACAAAGTGTGCCCTATAGTATAGTTATATGCTTAATGTTTAATTTTCTTATATATTTTTTTATGGATTTTAAATGATAGAGTGAATAATATATATATTTTTTTCTGTCAACAACTATATATTAATTAAAACGGTTCAGAAATCCAAACCGGTGGAAGAGAGTTTACATGCATAACAAATTGCTGATAAAGTCTGACATTATGTGCTAGCTTATCTGCTTTTAAATTTAAAGAACGAGAAACTAAGAAAAGTAAGAAAACTAAGAAATGACTCTTAATTCTCGCAAAATCTTCGAGATGTGTAGAAAAGGCTGGCCAATCCGTTGGTGTAGACACCATCTTCACTAACTCCGGGGAATCTGTTAAGAAAATTACTTCTGTTTTCTGTAGTGCAATCATCCTTGTCATGGCCCAGATAAGAGCTTCAAACTCAGCGTGCAAAGGGGAAAGGCACATGCGCGTACTACATGCCCCCATAACGGTTTCTGTCACTTCATCTTGAGAACAAAACCAACCTAATCCAGAGAAATTGTCTGTCTCTTTCCACGAACCATCTACATGACATCGACATCCTCTGAAAACTTTATTCCGAGATGTTGGTAAAACTTCGGTACCTTGAAATATTTGATTAAAGTTCTCATTATATGTCCCTTGTGCCGACGCTCATGCTAAAGCTTCAGCTTCTGCTAATTGTAAAACTTCTTGGGGGGGGGGGGGCGGGGTTGTCGATATTATTAAAGACCTTATCATTTCTTGCTTTCCAAATATACCACAAAATCTATGGAAAACTATCATCTTCAATCCCTTCAGGAATTCTCCAAAAAAGATGATCCATAAATGAGAAAAGGGAATTTCCTGAAAATCCATTTGCCGAAGGTATTTTTTATAATGCCCATACTTGTACTGCTGGAGGACACTCAAAAAGAGTATGATTGACTGTCTCTTCATCTACTCTGCATCGTGCACAATGTACGTCACATTTTATTCCTCCTTTACGAAGATTTGAATTTACCGATAAACATCCTGTAATAGCTTGCCATATAAAATGACGTATTTTTGGGGAGCATTTTAATTTCCATGAATAAGCTTGTAGAGGCCAAATATCTGGACCATAATAAGGAGGTAAAAAACCTACTGTGGGATAGTTATGTTCTGTCCAATATTATGATTTTACCGAATATTTTCTTGACTTTGTAAAATGCCAACCAAACGTAGCTTCTTTAAACACTCTACTGAGTAGGATACTCCGAATAAATGGAATGTCTACAGGATCAATAATTTCATTGATCAATTAATTGACTGAACTCCACCGTAAAAGAGGAATAATTCCACATCATGGTTGTCGGGTCAATTAATTGACTGACTTTCAAATTAGGATAAATGTTTTATCCTTTACATAATGCTGGCCTCAGACGATCAGCTGGTATCCATGAATCATTCCAAACTGAGATAGAAAGCCTAGAACCAACTCTTTTAATGAGTGCTTTTTTAATCAGAGGTCGAGCCGAAATAATACTTCTCCAGCCATAGGAGGGAGCATACGATTTTATTGGATCAAGTGGATTTTTTTTCCAAAAATATCTTCCTTTAAAAACTCTGGCAAACAGAGAGTCTGGATACTCCATTAAATGCTATAGTTGTTTCGCTAAAAGTGTTGTATTGAATTCATCTATTGTACGGAAACCAATTCCTCCCCTTTTGTTTTGACTCATTTTTTTCATGTAAGCCTCTCTGGGTACCATTTGAACTCCACCAGAATTTTGCCACTGCACTAGTGAACTTAGTTGTGATTGTCTTAGGTAGCCTAAAATATGTCATTATATAAGTGGGTAAAGCTGCTGCCACCGATTTGAACATAACTTCTTAAGTAGCCTAAAATATGTCATTAAATGGGGCCAAGCCAATGTTTCAAATGGCTGATCTGGCCTCAAGAACCTTCAAATATAATCAAACCAACTTGAAGTAAAGAAAGAAAAAAGAGAGAGTTCAAACCAACTACTTTTTTCCTTACAATTGGAGAAAAAACAACTTAAGAAATTCCAGTGGCAACTTAAAAAACTAATGCATCGACCATCAAAATCTAGCTTTTTGTTTTATACTTTTCATCGACCTTCAAAAACTAAATTAAACCCTCAAGGTCAAGACCTCAACAGTCGTGGCTGCATGATATATACTATGGAGCCCTTTATATTAATGATCATTTTCATTTCATCTCTATTAGCAAAATGGGAGCTACAGTTTAATAGACATTCTCCTCAAGCGCTCTCAATGTCTCAAGTAAGTTTTTTTAGCTCAAGTAAGTTTATGTCATAACTCTATATAAGTATAAATAACTATGGCTGTCTTTAAGTTTTAGCATACACAAACTTTTTCTAAATTACTTTAATACAAAATAATTTTTTTGCTAAATTTCTTTTTTCCATTCAGATGGTAAATTCATGTGTCATTTATTGGTTTAAAAATCATGTGTTATTTAATCATTAATTAAAATAAGTTTTTTTACATTCGGAGATATTAGTTATAATACATGTAAAAGTTTCTTAAATTTGTTTCACTTGATTCTTAAGCATTTAAATTTTCTTATTTCTTATTTTTCATCATTTCTTGTTGTCTCTTTTATGATAAATCAATTCCCTTGTACAATTAGAAAAAATGGACCTTATATTACATTACAAATAATTGGTCACTTAGATTTTCAGGATGTTAAAAAAAATAATTTAAGATTGCCTTTTTATGTAAGAATATCTTTTAGAAAACATTTGGATTTTGTAAAGATATTAATTATTTAAATATGACCCTTCAATTGTTAATTTTGGGTAATTTCTTTCTCTCATTAAAAAATAAATAAATTATGATGTCTTTCCCATGGAATTGTTGTTGTTTTTTTTTTTTTAATAAAACATGGACCATTGGGCTATTACACTTCTGCAATATCCGTTTGGGCGAGACCTGAATATAACACTGGAATATCGGAATAGATTAATAGTCTCCCTCCTTGCAATTAGGGTCAAGACACGAAGTACATTCCGACCTAAAAAGTACATGCTACCTAGATTCATCCAAATATCCATTACAAGCCTCAACATGAGAATTTTCCCATATTGGCACAATAGAGAGACTCCTTAGAGCATCTTCAAAAATAATTTCATTTTTGAGGTTTGATGGTGTTTCTTTCAAAAGTAAAACCTCAAATCTAATGACCAATTACAAGTATAATACCAAATTGCCTAAATATTTATTTTAGTGTAATGTAATCATTCATGTGAAGTTATATTTATAAAGGTATAATACACTTATAAAATTATAACCGAAAATATTTACAAGACATAAATTTTTAGGAACTAAAATGATAAACAAAAAAAGTTGGAAAAGACAAAAGTGTAGAAAAATTGAAGGCCATGAATATTTGCAAGTTTTTAAGTAGTTTTTGGATTATGGTTTTGTAGTTTTTAGATTTTAGATTTTGTATTAAATTCTTTATTTTTAATTAAAAATAGAAAAGAAGTTAAGTCAGGTTAAAATCTAGATTCCCTAATTTTTAGGAAACCCACTTTCTTAGGAGGTGTATTGGAATAAGTATTTGGATAATTTTGAGTTTAAATGACAAATCATGTGTTATTGAAATATGAGTTTAAAAATATTTTTTAAAATACAGTGTTATTGGATAAATGATGTTAACAGCTCTATGATTATAATTTGATTTAAAATTTTCATGTGAGATTTGAGGGGATTTCTTAATTAAAAATGCAAAGATTCAAATCTCATGATTTTATGTGAAATTTCGGAAAATTTAATAACAAAATTTCTAATTCACCAAAATTTTACCAAATCATCTCAAAACTCATCAAAACTTCAATCTCTCCAAATATTCAGTTCAATACACCCCCCCCCCCCCCCCTAAACCATAAACAACTTCAAAATCTACAACCATTCAAGGTCAAAATCTCAAATTTTTGAAGTTTCACTATTTAAAACCTCAAAATTTGATGATTTGAAATCCCTTTTTGAGAATAAAACCTCAAAAAGAGGTGTTAACAGCTCTATGTGCCACTTCATTCACTCCCTTCGGCGTATTAGAGTATGAGATTCTAACTCAAAACCAATTGCCAATGAGTGGAAAGGCTCATATCTTTTATATGTTACTTAAGATCCTTGTCCAGCTTACGATGTGGGATATTATGTCCAATACGCCCCTTCGAGATGATGGTTCATCTAAGCATATATCTTGGTATTTTTGGGCAAGGATTGATGTACCAAGTATTGGGTCGGACCGATTATGGATCAGGTTGGACATGTGAGGATCAGGCTCTGATACCGTATTAGAATATGGGCTTCTAACTCAAAACCAATTGACAATGAGTATAAAGGCTCATATCCATGTTTCCTTCCTTAGTTTTAAGCTTTTAGCTAATATGCACAACTGAGCCTCACTTTCTGCTAGTTTCAAAATCTCCCGTGGACTTCTATCCATATTTTTAAACACACAATCATTTATTGATTCCATAAATACCAAATCATCCAAAGAAAACTTTACATATTAATTTTTTTGACGGGATCCTCTAAAATAGATAATATAGATTTGAAAAAACAGAAGGACTTGAAAATATTGCAATTGCAGTCAGAACCATAGAAAGTGCACATGTTTGTAGTGCTGATGGGCATTCAAAAAAAACATGATTGATCATTTCCTGATTTTCTCCACATCATACACACAAAGGGTCCAAATTTATACTCCGATGACTAAGATTATAATTAACCGCTACACATCTCGTAATCACTTGCCAAATAAAATGTCTTATTAAACAAATCTGTCTTTTTAGTTATTTTGTAAACATTACAAAATAACATTAATTTATATATATATATATATATATATATATATATATATCTTATACTAATTATTAGGAAAGTATATCTATCGAAATAAAATTTAAAATGTTAAATATTGCACTAAATACCATTGGAATAAATAACAAAATAAAATATTTCATCAACAATAAAAATGTCTTATACAATATTTTTACATTTTTTTAACAAAGTAAATATTTAATATAAATTATCTATATTTCATTTTATATACAAGTATAATATTTCAAAGTCTATTAAAATTTTAAAATAAATACAGAATTATTAAACCAAAAATATTATATGAATTTTAGGGTGAGTGACTTTTTATCCCACATATTGTGTCACTTTTAAAATTTTTTTCAAACCATACAATTTTATATAGTTAAATACTTAGGTGTCCTTATATTTTGTCTTCTTCACACATATTACACATCTATCTCTCTTGTTTTCTCTCTATCTCTCTCATCATCAAATACTATTGGTTTGTCTCTATACACAACATCACTTTTTCGTGGAAAAGTACAATTGGTTTGGCCACAACCTAACTTATATTTGATCTAAGTGACATATTATTTACAAAAATAATTTGTCCACCCAATATATCTTGTCCACCAAATATATTGTGTCCACCATTTTCAAATGTTATCAAGTAGAATTGGTTGTCCATACAAACATTTTCTTCATCGGCGAGTATGATTAGTTTGTCAACGATATAAATTTCAAAATTATATTAGATTCAAGTTATCTACTATTTATTATTTATTATCATACTTTTCACTTTTTCCGACTAACAATCTGTCAAATAAATGTCTCTTGTGGACGAAATCAACATGTTCACCATCATCATTCTTTTACCATAATGAATGATATTGTACTTTCCCATTTTGATTTTTTAGACATAAGAGCATCTCCAGTAGTAGATACTCTTCATAGTATCTCAAAATATTTTATTTAATAAAAAATTAAATTTTAAATAGTTATGAAACTGAACCAATTATAATTGCACATCTATCTTAAAGTCTCTCATATTTTCTTTTAGAATCTCTCCACAGAGAAACTATTCTCCTTCTCTCCCTTCCCTTTTCTATTATTTTTTGTTATTTAATACTGAGATAATGCCTTAGAAACTACTGCAGGGCATGCCCTAACCTTTCAAATCAATGTTTGTTTTCTGTTTTATTAATGCAATGACAATTTTGGGTTTTTTACAAGACTCATGCCCTAAAATGACATGTTTGAAAGCTCATAAACAAAACGACATAAAATAAATGTTCTAATTTCTTTGTGGAAAGATTCACAAAATTCTCAAATATTATTCTTAGGTACGTGAATGTGGGTAGTAATTGATATTAACTAAGTTATCTAATTAAATTTAAAAATTGCTTAATAGAGAGATTTAAAAAATTGCTCTGTACAGAAAATTGTAAACGAGTTTATTCTTATTAAGTGATTGAAAGTATTCATCTGATTAAATATATAAACTTTAATATA
Organism: Cardamine flexuosa; assembly: GCA_963555745.1. NCBI lineage: Eukaryota > Viridiplantae > Streptophyta > Magnoliopsida > Brassicales > Brassicaceae > Cardamine > Cardamine flexuosa. The sequence goes on from OY743217.1 coordinate 17,132,276, forward strand.
CTATAATCTATTGATTTATAGTTTTTCTAAAAGCAATTTATTGTTTCTTATATTATTTTTTATATAGAATCCTAACAATCTCTATACTAATACTATTATGGAAGTACATTTCAGAAAATGATAATTTAAATGTAAAATATTACATCATTTTCTATGGGTATATATTAACAACAAAAGAAAAACCATTTTCATAAATAGTGAAATGTCTAACAATAACAATTAAAATTACTCTCTTTATTATGTAACCAAACAATATTAGTATATTTAATCCCAAATTATACTTATAATAATAACTTATAACATTCTGTACTAATTAATCACTAACAAACTACGGACATTAATGCAGATCTCAAAGGTTTTCTTGAAGCTAGTGTTGGTTCTTTCTTGCTGGTTTCGTTTATAAATAAGACCTCTTTAAGCAAATCTCCACAATGGAGACTTTGTCTCTGGTCTTCGCTGAGATTCTCCGTTCTATGTGCGTCTCAACATCTAAACGAGTCGTTAATGCTATAAGGTTCAAAGCCGACGTCCAAGCTCTTAATGATTCACTAAATAGATTGGCAAAGCTTAAAGGCAACATGAATCAAGATCCTGAAAGTTTGGTGAGCGCAGACAAACCCTTGAAGCTCAAGTTTATGCGGTGGGAAAGAGAAGTTGAAGTGGTTTTCTCAAAAGCAAGGTCAAACGCATGGGGTGCGTCAATGAGTTCTAGGCTAAGTAAGAAACTCGTCAATATTCTCGAAGACGTTCAAAAGCTTGAGAAATACATATTTTAGACATGCTTTCAACAGATACTAGATTGGAAAGAGTTCAACATGTTCCAGGAGTCTCAGTTTTTCATCAAAAAATTGCGTTAAAGATGTTAGCTAAAATTACGGATGGTCTAATGAGAAACGAGGCTAAAAAGATTGGTGTTTGGGGTATGGGAGGAGTAGGGAAAACGACATTGATTCGGACGCTGAACAATAAGCTTCGGGAAAGGGCTTCTACTCAACCATTCGGGTTGGTGATCTTTGTTACAGTATCGAAAGAGTTTGATACAAGAAGGCTACAAAAGCAGATAGCTAAGAGATTGGATATTGACACGAATATGGAAGAAAGTGAAGAGCATCTAGCGAGACGAATCTTTGCGAGGCTTGAGAAACAAGAAAACTTTCTTCTCATTCTTGATGACGTTTGGACACCAATTGATTTGGATCTTTTGGGCATTCCACGAGCAGAAGTGCACGAGGGTTCGAAAGTCATTCTAACTTCAAGATTTCTAGAAGTATGTCGTAGCATGAGGACAGATCTTGATGTTAGAGTGGATTGCCAAAGTGAGGAAGATGCTTGGGAACTGTTTAGCCAAAATGCAGGAGAGGTTGTAAGATCAGAACCTGTTAGAGCTATCGCAAAAGCTGTTTCACTTGAATGTGGTGGCTTCCCTTTGGCTATCATCACAGTTGGGACATCTATGCGGGGAAAGAAAAATGTCAAGCTGTGGAATCATGCCTTGAGTCTAAGTAGATCTTAACCTTGGATAAAAAGCATTGAAGAGAAGATCTTCCAGCCTTTGAAATTGAGTTACGACTTTTTGGAAGCCAAGCTAAAATCTTGTTTTCTCCTTTGTGCTTTGTTTCCTGAAGACTACTCGATCGAAGTCACGGAGCTTGCCATGTATTGGGTGGCGGAAGGGCTCATTGAGGCACATGGTTCGCATGAAGACTCCATAAATGAGGCAATCATAATTGTTGAGAGTTTAAAGGATCATTGCTTGTTAGAAGATGGTGCTCGGAAGGACACTGTTAAAGTGCATGACATTGTCCGCGACTTCGCCATATGGATTATGTCTTCCCCACAAAATGCTTGTCAGTCCCTTGTCATGGCTGGCACAGGTTTGGATGAGATTAGAAAACATCAGCTTACGCATTCTCTACGAAGGATTTCTTTGATGAACAATAAACTAGAAAGGCTTCCACATCTAACAGCAGAGTACTGCACAGATGCCACGACCTTAATGCTACAAGGAAACTCGCTTCTACAAGAAGTACCCATTGGATTCTTGCAAGCATTCCCAACTCTTAGAATCTTGAATCTAAGTGGGACTCCTGTGAAGTTATTGCCGCCCTCCATTTTGCAGCTTTCGAGTCTTCATTCTCTTTTGTTAAGAGAATGTTATGATCTTGTGGAACTACCTTCACTAGAAAAGCTATTCAACCTTGAGCTACTAGATCTCCGTGGCACCCATATCAAGGAGTTTCCAAGAGGGTTGCAAGAGTTGAAGAACTTCAGACATCTTGACCTTTCTGAAACACCTCACCTTGAAAGCATTCCAGCTAGAGTGGTCTCAAGGTTGTTAAGTTTGGAGACACTAGACATGACATCAAGTCGTTACCATTGGAGCTTTTATGGAGAAGCACAAGACGCGGAAGCAACAGTAGAAGAGATAGGTTGCCTCCAGCGTTTACAGGTTCTTTCTATCAAGCTCCATTCTTCCCCATATCTTCTAACTAACACCAACATGATTTGGATCACAAGATTGAGAAAATTCCAACTTATTGTTGGATCCGGCTACATAGTTCCTACAAAACAGGACATGAGGAGGCTAACAATAAGTCACCTCAACGTGTCACAAGGTTCCATCGGGTGGTTGTTGGCTTGTACAACCTCTCTTGCACTGAACCATTGTCATGGTGTCGAAGCAATGATACAGAATTTAGTCATTGGAAACATGAGTTTCAAGAATTTGAAAGCTTTGACGATTGAAAGCACTAGCCTCAATCTAAATTCAAAACAAAGCTTCCAAAGAGTAGACCTTCTACCAAATCTAGAGGAACTTCATCTACGGTGTGTCGACTTGGAAACCATCTCAGAACTACAAATACATCTCGGGTTCAGTTTGGAATCCTTGAAGCTACTTGAGATCACTATGTGCCACAGACTTCGAACACTACTCGACGAAAGAAACTTCAAGAGTATCCCAAACTTGGAAGAAATAGAGATTAGCTATTGTGACTCGTTTCAGAGTCTACATGAGACTTTTGCTTACAATGGCCCTTTCCTACCAAATTTACGTGTCATGAAACTGAGAAATATTCCAAAGCTTTTGAGTATTTGCAACTGGGGAGAAACTTGGGGATGTTTGGAACAAGTGGAAGTCGTACAATGCCAGCAGCTGGGTCATTTACCTATAAGCTCTTCAAGTTGTGGAAGAATTAAGGAAATAAAAGGAGAGTTAACTTGGTGGGAGCGTTTGCATTGGGAAGATCCATGTGCTTTAACAACAGTTCAGCCTTTTTTCAAGCCAGTGAAAGAATTCCATCTACTATTGCTATAAATGTGGATGCACCAAACCAAAGGTTAAGAAGGTTCGATTGATCGAGATTCCAGACTCATGAGAGTGTATTACCTTTCTCTAATTCTATGATTTATTGGTATCGTATGAATTTTATTTGAGTTTGTCAAGTGTGAATATTGGAAAACTATTACAACTGAATGCATAAATTTGTGAGTCAAGGTTTTGTTGCATTTTTTATTCAGTATTTCCAAATGATTGAAGTAAATTTTTGTATGAATGAAAAAATATATTCACTAAAAAACTATTTTACATCAAGTGCAAAATTAAAAGCAAAAGAGTTAGAAGATTTGAACGTTCATGCTATACTCGAATAAAGAATCTTAGAGGCTACGGGTATGGAACCAATAGTAAAGGATTGAAGTATTACTATCTAATTTTCTGTTTTTCATTCCCGACAAAAGGCAATTCTACTACTAAAATAGAACAACTTACCAATGAAACTATTCTAAGAGAAGATCTAGCAAGGCAAGCCAAGAGGTCGAGCTTTTTGTTTGATACACGTGAAACAAATAAAATGGAAAATGAACTAAAAAAGCTTCGTATGATTACTTTATTTTCTGTTTAAACGAAATGGAAAAATGAAAATGGAAGATTTAATTTGCTGTTTAAGCACAATCCAAATGATTACTATATACAAAAAAAAAATGTAAAACAAAATAATTGAGTGTATTTTCACTTCCTCCAAGCGTAGATAGTCAAAGAGAACCAACACTTATTCCCAAAGCTCCTCTCATCTTCCTCTCTATAACTCGACCACTCCATTACAGAAGACATGCGAGAAGAAGACCAATGACCATACGAACTCGCCCAAAACGACAGTGCTCGAGAGTTCTCCTTCCGGAAAATGACATCGTCTCTTACACGCTTGTTCATCATCAACAAATCGTTTCCCTCCATTTCTTGGTTTTCAAACCGGAGTAAGAACACGGCAGGGACCGGTTTACCCTTATCCTTGTCACCAAACAGCCAGTTGTAAACATCCCACGATATCTGTATTGTCACATCATCAATAACAATCTTTGTATTTCCTCTGAAGTTCCATTGAAGCTGCTTAATCTTTAGAACACTCTTATCATCTACACTAAACCGGAGATAAGCTTCATCGTCAATAACCTTAATGTCTATACTAATCTTTATGAGCTTTTCCTTAATCTTGATTTTCGTATTATAAACTCTGTTTCCAAACAGATTCTCTCTTCTTGACACCAAGATTTGCCTCGTTGGCTTCTGTTTCAAGTTTCCTTTACCAACCAGAAGACACAATTCACCGGAAACGAAAACAGCGACGTAAAATCCGGATACCGGGTCGGGTCCTGATCCAAATCTTGCTTGTGTCAAGTCCCACACGACTCGAATATCGGGCTTTCTTGATATCTTCTTGGATCCTTGTTTTCTCCAGAAGGTCAAGGGTTTGATTTCTAGCCGGAAAGTGAAGGGAACGGAGCGGCGGTAGCAATCTAGAGAATGGAGATAACAGTTTGAGGAGTCGCAAGAGTAGAAATGAAGGTGGAGAGAGCGGCGGAGGAAGGCTTGAGACCAAGAGAGGAAGAAAACGCCAACGTTAGTATGATAGTGACATGTAGTGGTGGGCTTTGGAAGATCGCCGGAGAAAGAAGAAGGAATTGACGGAGATGGAAGAGACGACGGTAGATCGTCGTTGATAGCGGTGGCCGAAGGGTGGAAACATGCGGATAAGGGGGAAGAGCCACCGCGAGAAATTCTCATTTTTGTGTATCTTTAAATTCTGACTATTTGGTTGTTCTGACTTGTTATATAATCAGACAGATCACTTATTATTATATGTATGGATATGTGATATGTCATATCTTCGTATATATCTAAACTTGAGTTTTTTTTTTTGCTTATGTGTCTGAAAATGAGTTGTCATGTTTGTGAAATTCAAAAGAGTGGGTCAAGTCGAGAAATTGAAAGCAACTTTGTGGATAAATTTTTGTGACCGAAGCATACGTTTATTGATAATTTATACTGGTTTTCACATTATGTATTATTTTCTTGTTTAATTCTTTGGAAGTCATTGGACTTTTTGTCTTCTTTTTTGAATTGAAAACTTTTTGTCTTTTTCCACAATCTGTTTAGTTTTACGCGTTTTTAGTCACAGTGAGAGCTACCAAATTAAGAATATTGTAAAGGCAAATCGAATAGTTTGTTAAAGCATGGTTCTGATGTGCCTTTACATCATACTAGATACTGACCCATTCTAGACAAAACATGTAATATTTTTCAAGAAAAGTATTTTGTTTGTGTTTACGTATTAAATCTGAAATAATAAGATTTAAAAATTACTTTGAGGATGTATTCCAAAGTTTTTACGTGTTTATAAAAGAGTGGGAAACTTTTCAGTAGTATAGTAAAGTGATACCAAAATTTAATAAAAGTATAGAAGTTTAGGATTTGGTATTTAATCATAAAAGGTATAGATGTAGTATAATACAACCAAAAAATTATCAAAACTTCAAGAATAATACAGCAAAATTTGAGGAAGTTATCTTCTTTCCAATTGATAACTTTTTTTCGGTTATGGGTAACATAGTCAAGTTATCTACAAAATATTAAACAAAAATAGAAAACAGATGTTAAAATAATAAAAAACGTTTTGAAGTTATAAACAGGTTAAATGAATAACATATGCTAACCTGGGTAAGTTTTGACTTGATATTTTTGAATACCTCTTTGTAAACCACATTCATAGTTTTCTTCTGTGGTTTTCCATCTTTGTCTACTATTAACATCTTCAAATCTTTTTTAGATGTTACTCTAGAAACTGCCACATACAACTGTCCATGTGAAAAATACGGCCTAGGTAAATACAGTCCTACCTTTTTTAAAGATTGACCTTGGCTTTTGTTGATGGTCATAGCAAAAGCAACAGCTATTGGTAACTGTCTTCTTTGCATTTTGAATGGAAGTTTAACATCTGATGGTGTTATTAGTAGCCTAGGAATAAGAATAGTTTTCCCAATTTTATCTCCTGTAATAACTTTAGCTTCAATAATAAACTCAGCCATTTTTGTAATCTGTAGCTTTGTTCCATTCATTAAACCAGCTTTAGGATCTAAATTTCTAAGCAACATAACGGGACAACCAATCTTCAATCTTAGATGATGGTTAGGCAATCCACTGACCTTAACAGTGTTGAGAAAATCTGTTGTGAGGACGAGATTGTTTGCAGAACTTTTATCTACAAGATTTATTGAATCAGAACTTAAAAATACTTTTTCTTCACCTGTTGTTCCAAAAAAGAAATTTATTAAAAACATTTTTAAAATAATGAACATAATATTATATAATTAGAATACTAACCTTTCAACTGATCAAGCATATACTGATTTATGATATGAACATCTTCATTGGTGGGACATAAAATAGCTCTTGTTTGATAGAAATCCGGATCTTTGTCTTCTTCCAAAAGTTTAAGATCTCCATAAATCTCTTTGCTGATTGAATTAATAGGATCCGTTGAGTTTGTAATAAGAAACTCTTTAGGTATCTCTATAAGAGCCTCCCCATCGTTAGACTCTGCAATTTTACCATCTCCAACCTTTAATATCCATTATGAAAACTCTTTCACATCTTTAAGCTCATCTCCAGTCATTTTGTTAGTAAGGAGTCTCAAATTCTTTGTCAGATTGAAAACAATGCATTTATCCCAAACATACGAAGAGTTGAGTGAAGCCATTACTATTTCGGTCCTACTTCCACCATTTATCACAGGTAGAATCTATCTGAAATCACCTCCAAAGACAACCACTTTCCCACCAAAATACTTCCCTTCAAAACGGCCAACAATGTCATTTAAACTTCTATTCAATGATTCAAAACAATGTTTGCTCATCATTGGTGCCTCATCCCATATGATCAGTTTTGCTTCTTTTATCAGCTCAGCTTGATCTGTTCCCTTTTGTAATGTACATGTAGTAGATTCATCCGGATTAAGGGGTATACCAAATCGAGAATGAGCAGTCCTGCCACCTTCCAACAATAAAGATGCAATACCACTTGAAGCAACATTAAGGACAATGTTACCTCCGCATCTAATTGCAGCAGATATAGTCTGCCAGAGGAATGTTTTTCCAGTTCCACCAAATCCGTTGACAAAGAAAAGACCTCCTTCTTCTTTCTCGACAGCTTTTAGTATATCATCATATATCTTCTTTTGCTCAGAAGTCATCATGACGATCCATTTATCATGGTTATCTCTCTGAACCTCTCAGTCATATGCTTTCTTATCAAGAATCAAAGAATTGGTCTCTTCACCAACATATTCTTCAACAAAAGGCATAGAACTATACATGTCTAGTGAGGTATCTCTACTCCGTAAAAGTTTATCAATCTCTATAAGTGCATATTTCTTTTTATCCTCGTCCGATAAAATGAGCTCTATAATAATTTGTAAGATTAACAGAACATCAGTACATCATTTATATTCTTAACATTCTCCAATGCAAGAAACTTTGTATGTAAGTAAGTAAATTTAATAAACTATAATAATAGACATGAGATATTACCTGGATTTTTTAAAAGATCTCTCCTAGCTTTTTCAATATCTTCTGATAATAATTCCCAAGTATTTTCCCAAACAATATCTGGCTCAGTTAAACTATCTGATTCAAGCATGATAACAAATACACGTCGAAGATAACTACCAGTTGCCCAAAGGATAGACCTGACCAGATCATCAATATACTCCTGATCATTTTCAAGCAAACCCAAAGCAAAACATGCTTCCTTGTAAGAGTCGTAAAGGACACCTTCAATTTTTTTAAGTTCATCAAAACTTCTAGGACCTTTCTGATGATTAAGAATTACCATCATATAATAACCTGATTCAATCTTATGTGGAACATGATTAATTATACCAATAGTACATGATTTTCTCTTCTGTTGCCTAAACTGCTTCTCCTTACTCTCAAAAATAAAAAAAACTCAGGTATTTGCTCATAAGTCAGAGTCCTTGCAAGTGCACTAAGTTTATTCAACTCAAACCATGCCAAAAACATAGAATTCTCAACATCTTCCCTATTTAACACTTCTTGAATCTCATCATCACCTTTAAAATATAAAAGATGCTTTCCTGGTAGATGAAATGACAATCTCATTACTGAAACTAAACGATAATGTATTGGATATTTAAGAATTCTCCATGCTGCTTCACATGCAGAGACATACCTGTAATATATTTGATAATATGAACACTTTTATTAGATCATGATGCAAATTAAATATTATTTTAATTTCAAAAAATCAATAATATTTTGTTCTAACCTGCAGTCAAAGAAATCTTGAATTTCGTCTCTCTTTTTTGCATCACCAGTATTGAGATCAGCTAGCTTAATTTCAGATTTGTCCTGTTGATTTGTAGACTTTTTACTTCCTTTGGCTCGCTCAATAACAACTGAAACACGATCAGGTCCTTTCATAATATACTTAAATAAGTACTTGACAGAACCTGATTGGTTACACCACTCCACATTGATATGAGCTCTATACCGCAACAAAAGTATTTTGTTATATGGTATAACTTATTTGTTGTCACATTGAAAACCATTTTTCTCTACGAAATGCCCTGTTTCTCTTCTTCGGTAAATTGGAAAACCATCCCTGTTAATAACTGTTGTGTCAACATTTTTTTTAGGGAAGAATTTACTACAGACCCCATCTTCCATACATGGTGACTTCAGGTTGACAACACCGCATGGACCATGTATCAT